>JAVANC010000021.1:33176362-33241921 GCA_033319125.1 Parnassius glacialis
AAAATATCAAAAATGGAGTATGAATGTGAGGATGGATGATGTGATTTACAAATTATTTTTTAAAAAAAAAAGGTAATAAAAAAAAGATTTATGTCGTAGCTGAGTCCGAAGATCCCAAGCGTGCTCTCAGCGCCTGGAACGAGCACGCACGGCGTAGGTGGGTAGGCGTGGGCGTCTCTAGGGGACGACCTCAGGTGAATGCGGCGATTGCAGGATCGGCGACTTCAGCCCAGACAGGAGCTTGCAGGATCCTCAGCGACTTCAGACAGCGCAGTGGCCTGCAGGATCCGGTGACTGCAGGCGGGTCAGAGGTTTGTAGGTTCCGGTGATTTCGGGCGGAACAGAGGTTTGTAGGTTCCGGCGACTCCAGGTAGAGTAGAGACTTGTGGGATCTCGGCGACTTCAGGCAGAGCAACGTTTTGAAGGATCCGGCGACTTCAGGCAGAGCAACGGATCGTAGAGTCCAGTGGCTTCAGGCAGGATAGAGGCTTGCAGGATCCCGGGGCTGAGCGGCCCCGGGATAAGGCCTTTAGAATATGCTTCCGATACGAGAACTGAAGCAAGACTGCATTTCTTCACCGATTGTTCGGCTTTTATATCTTTCTAGAGAGAACGGAAAAATTATTTAAATTAAAAGGAAATTTATTGTAAATGACCTACAGCCAAAAAGTATTTATGAAGAAAGAACATCAAACCAGAGACGAATTTGAATAAAAGTTACCATGACAACTACAAAAACAATGGTTATCAAATATAAAATTTTTGGTTTTTAGGAATATAATTGGAAAATCTTTACCTTTAAGTAAGAAATGAGATATTATTCAAATAGGAAAAACTGATGCGCGACAGCGCACCGAAGCCTGAAATTGTAGAGTTACAGAGAATTCAATAAAAGACCAAAAAAAGGTAAGGCTTCGTTGACAGCTAGTTTAAAAGTACTAAATAGTGTGAAAATACGCAGTAAAATGATATGTTATTGTGTAAAAACGTTACAGGATCCTATATAAATAAAGGTGATGCAAAATATAAATGCAGAGAATCAAAAACAGAATGGAAAAATAGTATAAAGTGATGCAAAACATGAATGCAGAAAATCAAGAACAGAATGGAGAAATAGTATAAAGTGATGGAAAACATGAATGCAGAATATCAAAACAGAATGGAGAATTAGTGTACAATGAAATGTAAGTAGTATAACACTACAATATATAGACCGGGTGGTCCAAAAGGTGACGTCCAAAAATTCGTTGTGATTTTTAATGTATTTTATTTAATAATAGTAATTATTTAGTTATTTACTTCAGGCAGAGCCCATAAGTGTTATTAACAAATTAAGTTGTAGCTAGGATTAATAAAAATACATTAAGACACTACAAAAGCAAGAATAATATAAAAAATTGTGGGATAAATCCACACAATAACATATATTGAAACTGTTCTGCTGCTATATTTTTCAAAAACTACTCATTAACATTTTTTATCTACCTCGATAAACAATCTTTATTTTTATTTATATTCTTGACAACTGAATTGTGACAAAATTTTATGTTTATAAAACTTCCCATGTTTATAAATATTACTACTAAATATTAGCACAGTATAAATAATAAATATTAAAGTCAGTCGGCATATAGTGGACGCCACCCTTGATTACTCCAAGAGTGGGATTTTTTGGGTTTCTCCTGTACCTTAATTCTTCGTCGGCTAACGGTGTGAAGAGAGCGCAAAACGCCGCGTATTTTATAGTCATTTTGTTTTGTTTATTACATTCTTGTAATATGAATTTACTTCAAAATAATTCCTGCTACATATTCTTTATCAAATAAAATTTGATATGAAAAATACATAATAAATTTCTCGTACAAATAGTTGCAAATTTGGAATTAATCAGGATATTTTATGCTTGAAACAACCATTTTTAAATATTTTTACCACATCTATTTAGCACTAAAGTAAAAATTTATAACATTAGTAATTCATTATTAACAGTGGTAGAGGCAGGCTGCAGCTTTTGCTTAACAGTGGTAGAGCCAGGCGGCAGCTATTGCTGTCGCATGGATGGGCCGGCTCGAACCGGGGTGGTACCACGACCTCACAGAATACCAGCGTGAAGTAGAGGCTTACCTCTGCGTTTCGCTTGGTGAGTGCAGGTGGCCGGAGGTCCTTTTTACTGGAAATGAGGCATTCCATCCTAGTCCTCACGGGTGAAAACGCATCTACATTTTGATCTGTAACAGAGGATAGATGTAGATGTCTATGGGCCGCAGCAACCACTTACCATCAGGTGGACTGTGTGCTCGTTTTTCACCTTATCCTATAAAAAAAATTCAAATAACGATGTGTATTGGCGTTAAAAGAATATTCACTTGCCCAAATCGTCCCCGTGATGTGGCACCGTCTTCAAAGCATCTTTTTAACAACAACTAGATACAAATCAAAAATAACTGCGGCTGCCAACCCACCTGCCAAAAGTGGAATGTAATGGCAAATAGCCCCCTTATGAAATTAGCTGTGGGGAGGCCTATGTTCAGTAGTTGACTTTGATAGATTGTAATGAACGAAATATCAGATATTGTTAGATCTCATCAAAACATCGTCATCTACTTAGAAGGTCTAAGAGTTGTTCTCGTTATATGATTGCGGAAAATTATATATATATATATAACTCTTCTGTCCATGTGGATTCACAAGTGGACTCGGTAGGTGACGCTCTTGTCGAGATCCAGAAATCACCCGTGCGAAGCCGGGGGCCTAGTAAGATTATAAAACTCAAATAGCCGGACATGTGTCTGCTAAGGTAAACATTTGTAATCTGAAAATTTATAAATTAATTTAACAAAGCTATTTTTTATTCCTTCTTACTTACTTTCATATAAGAAAGTCTATGGAAAAATTGGTGTTTTTTTTTCTAGGTTTATTATTTAGAAAATGGATTTATTAAGTCTTAATTTAATGCTCTGTGAAGAATGACAATATGATAAATCGAATTTTGTACCCTCTCGGACAAATTTTGACTCTTCATTGCTTTCCTCACATATAATATGTATCCACCTACACATTTCAGTTACGTTACCGTATTATCCGAATCTCAAATATTACATACTTAACAGGAGTTACAAGTAGCATTTTGCCGTCTACATTTTGACACCCCAAGAAAAGTGACGGCCTATAAACATTTAATTAATCTTTATGAAATGGCTCAACTCATATACGTGGTTTCAATTTGAAACTACCAAATTTAATTTAAATATTTACGAATATTATGAAAGTAAAGATTTTGTGAACACGTAAATCTCAGGAACAACTAGTTCAATATATCAAAATATATTCGTTAGTAAATAGTAATGAAGCAGTACACTTAACTCCCCCCGCCCCCCCCCCCCCCCCCCCCCCCCCCCCCCCCCCCATAGTCTAATAGTAATTTAACCGTGAAATTTATGTGGACGCTTTCGGTTATTTTCAAAAATTATATGTATATCATTTTAATAATATGCTCGAATTAGCAGCATTGCAGCAAGCTATAGAGAGGGCTCGGAGTTTCTCTGCGTGATGGACTTCATAATCAGAACATCCTTAGTGGAACCTGAATAACCGTCGTAGCGTAACGGATCAGCAAACTGAAGTGTGAATGGACCTCGAAAAATCGACAACTGAAACTGACAAGGGAAAAAGAGGTACGGCAGCCCCACACTTTATGGAGTGACGACCAGGTAAGAGCTGCAGAATGTCTATGGATGCAAGTAACTCAGGGCTGTGCTTTATAGCATTCCTTGAAGGAAGCTTATGTTCAGTAGTGGACTTGTAGTAGGCTATAATGATGATAGTGATGATGATGATAATTATGGTCATTGCGTTGTATTTTGAAACACTACTTTTTAAATTGTAGGTACATTTATTTGGTTATTTCTATATTCCAAATGTATTAATATAATAAAAATAATTTAAGATTTTGTTAATATATACAATATTAACCCTTTCGCTGTCCCGTGCACTATATATAGGTCATTGCTATTGTCTTACTATTGTGTCTGCAAACTGGACTGTGAAAGTGTTAAAAACTATGATTAAAAAATTAAAACCAATAGTCTAATTATAATAATTATATTATATATAATTATATATAAACTAAATTATATAAATATACAGTCCTATTCCTCGTGGTATCGTACCAAGAACGCTGACTGCGTTTCGTCGCTGTATGGCAATACTTAGCCTTTGAGCGAGAAAAGAATCAGCCCTCTTACACCAGCAGCTACCAACAGTTGCGGAAAGAGTTCCTTTAGGATCTTCACCGTACGTGGACCCCACGGACCGATAGTCTCTATAGCAAATGCCACAAATATGTAGTCAACTCTCAGATACATTTGCGCCATTTACTCAGTATAGCTGCCTCTGATGCTGACCCGGCTCTTAACGAGATACCTCGAGATCAGAAGCCACCAAAGTGTCTACGCAAGTAACATCCCAGACTTTTGCCGTCCGGTCTCCTGCCATCGTCTCCAAATATTCAAAATGCCTCGAAGAAAATCAATATATCTCGAAGAAACTCTTAGCTTTTCGGGAGATATCCAAACAAAACCAGCTTAGAAAAGTCATGCGATGAAAGTTCATCGTATATGACAAAAGAGAGTTTTATTATAACTATATTGATTATAGACAAAAAAAAGGGTTGGATTTGGGTATTGATTTCAAATGTCTAAAAAGCAAGAAACCGAGTAAAGTACCAAAATAATCGGCATTGAGACAATCGAAAAAAAAACACGAGAACGAAGTCGCAAGTCAATGTTGTTTACAATAAAATGACAAAACGATGAATCAAAACAAAAATTGATAGTCACTGACCTTTATACATAGAAGTACGTTGGACTGGCTATGCCATACAAAATGCTTATGCCGATATAAAGCGCCCTCATTGTCCGTACCGGGAACTAAAATTGACATAATATGCCAAAGTCTGTTGTATTATTTAAATCGTATCTCTATATTTTGAATTTTTAAACTAATAATGAAAGTATTTCATGTGGTTTGATTATTTTTGATTCAGTTACATAATAGGGTTACATAATTGGGGGGTCATTATAGAAGCGTGCTCGTCGCGACCCCTGCCAGCCCTTTTCAGGGCTGCAATTCTACACAGCTGCGCACCCATGCCAACGAGGGTTAGGGCGTCTCCCCAAGGCGACGTACACCAGCTCGTCCCCGTTGGTGTGGAATGCAGCGCGCAAAGCGGCGATGGGGACCGCCACCCGTCACGCACAGCCCGACACGGCGGAAGGTGGAGGACAGAGTGCAGAGTTGGCACGTGGAATGTTAGAGGAGGCATGAGAGATAAGACGAATGAGTTGATCGAAATAATGAAAGAAAGAGAATTAGATGTCGTGTGTATGTCGGAGACCAAACGGAAGGGCAGTGGTACTGAAGAGCTCCCTGGCGGGGCGTTAGCTCTAAGTTCCGGAGTCCCGGAGAGTGAAAGCGCCCGCCAGGGAGTGGGGGTGCTGCTGTCGTCTCGGTTGGTCGATGTTATGACTGAATATAAGGTTGTGAACCCAAGACTTCTCTGGGTTCGCTTTAAATTGGGACTGACGAAGTTATTCCTTTTGGCTGTTTATGCGCCGGTAGCTTCGTCGTCCAAGGCTGAGTTGGAGGAGTTTTGGGAGAATGTAAGAGAAGTTCTAGATTTGGCTAGGGGAAACGAAAGAATTGTTGTGTGTGGTGATTTGAATGGATGGGTTGGTACCGCTCGACCAGGGTACGAGTCGGTGCTTGGAAAATTTGGCGATAAAAGGGTTAATGATGCTGGCAAGCTTATACTGGCGGTATGCAAGGAAAAGGGTCTTCTTGTGACAAACACTATTTTTAGTCACAAGAAAATCCATATGTATACTAGAGAAAGAAAGAATGAGATAAGTATGATCGATTTGTTTCTGGTGGATGACCGACTGCGAAAACAGGTGATGGATACGCGAGTGTTCAGGGGTGCTGACCTGGGAACGGATCACTATCTAGTGATTACTAGATTTAGGGGTCTGTTCGCGGGTTGGCGCTACCGGACGGCAGTAACAGAACCACAGACGGTCTGTCGCATCCGAAGCTGGAAGCTTCAGGAAGCGGATACTAGGGACAAATATCATGCGAGGGTAGCCGAAAAGCTTGAAACCATCGATGGCAGAAATGAATATGTAGAAAGAACATGGCAAAACCTTAGGGATGGAAAAGTAAGTGCAGTGGAAGAAGTGTGTGGAACAATAAAAAGAGGCAGTAGTAAAAGAAGAGATGCATGGTGGAATGATGAAGTGAAAGAAGCTGTAGAGAAGAAGAAGAAAGCATGGTTAGACTACTTGGCCTTTAGTAATGATAAGGATATAAGAGAGAATATGAAAGAAAGATATAAGCTGCAGAAAGTTCACACGAAAGCATTGATTGAGGAAATGCGTGAAAGGTGTAGAATGGAAGCGGACGAAAGGTTGTCGCACAACTTTAAGGAGAACTCCAAACTCTTCTGGAAAGAGGTTGGAAGGACCCGAAGTGGTGCGACGGCCTTTCGAATGAACAAAGTGCTTTCGAGAACTAATGACGTCCTCACAGAAAAATCGGACGTCATGCAGCGATGGAGCGAATTTTATAAAGAAATGTATGCGTGTGATGATCTTAGTGAGGGATTCGGGGATGACGCCGTGACTGGTACGCCAGACCTGGACCTCGATGACACTGAGGTCATCAGTATGAAAGAGATTGAACGTGCGATTCGAAGTTTGAAATGTGGTAAGGCTGCGGGACTAGACAGAGTTACTGCTGAAATGGTCAAGTATGGTGGCCCTCGCGTCTGGGACAGCTTTTATCTGCTGTGCAATTTGTGCTGGCGGACGGGGGATGTCCCGGATGATTGGCGATCCGCAGTCATTGTGCCTTTATATAAAGGTAAAGGTTCACAGTTTGACTGCGGGTGCTATCGGGCGATCAGCTTGACCAGTTTAGCAAGTAAAGTTTACTCGAAGGTTGTGACACGTAGGATGCAAGAGAAATCGGAAAGATTTCTATGGGAGGCACAATGCGGATTTAGACCTGGAAGAGGATGCACGGATCAAATGTTTTTTCTACGCATGATCACGGAAAAGCTTCTGGCTGCTAACCAGAAGATTTTCTGTGCTTTTGTGGATCTTGAGAAACCATTTGATAAGGTTGTAAGGAAGAAAATGTGGGAACTGTTGCCGGGGGTACGGTGTGGATGGTCGATTGCTAAGGGCTGTGCAGTCACTTTACTGTAACTGTAAAGCCTGTGTGCGGGTAGGGCATGACCTGTCACCCATGTTTAGCGTCCAAACGGGCGTGAAACAGGGTTGTGTCATGTCTTCCTGGCTGTTCATATTGTATCTCGACAGCTGTTTACAGAAGCTGAAAGATAGCTGTTTGGGTGTGAAATTGGGTGACATAAAAGTAAATTGTCTGCTGTATGCTGATGATGCAGTGCTTATTGCACCATCAGAGGCAGAACTGCAGGCATTAGTCACGTGTATGAAAGAGGAATGTGAAATTAAAGGTCTCCGTTTGAATGCTAATAAAACTAAGGTTCTGGTATTTGAAAGGGACGAAGAGAGAACGAAGTGTGAAATATGGGTAAATGAAATTGTATACTTGGGGAGTGCTTTTAGCCGGGATGGAAGATGTGATTTAGATGTGGACAGGCGTGTCGCTGCCGGGAACAAAGTCAATGGTGCCCTGACTGCGTTAGTCAAAAGGCAAGGCGTAGTGAAGAGTGCACTTTGTTATATGGCAGCAAAACCTGGGTATGCCAGAAGAAGCATAAAAGCAAGTTGAATGCAGTGGAGATGCGATCTCTTCGTAAAATGTGCGGCGTTACTATGGCCGACCGGAAGCGAAACGAAGAGATTCGCAATATGGCAGATTTGAAAGATGACCTTATCACAAAAATTGATAAGGGCGTGCTTCGATGGTTTGGGCACGTTGAGCGAATGAGTGAAGACCGAATGGTGAAGAAAATATATAGCGCAAAAGTTAATATTAAAAGGTGTCGAGGTAGACCGAGACTAACTTTCGAAGATCATGTGAGCAAACTGCTCGAAGAGGGGAGGGTCAAGAGTACTCGGATACCTAGACGTGCATGTATGAAGAAGATAATGAATCTGAAAGAAGCGAAAGAGGTATGTAAGGATCGTGACACTTGGCGATCTGTTCTCTCTGGGATTGTGCGTGAAGATAAGTTAAGTTTTAAGTTACATAATAAGAATTATTTTTTGTAATAATGTGAGTGTGTATTATGTGCGTAATATGTAAAACTCGTTACTGAAAGGAAATTGGGATAACATTCAACAAGTAAGTGAATTTTTAGCAAAAATTAAGCAAATTAAGCTATGGATATGCCACCTACGTGGTGGCATTTGATCAAATCGTGAGAAATGCCCCTTTGCCTATACAGAGGTAAAATATCTTGGTCACCTCTTGACTCCTGAAGAAATTAAGCCTGACGCGACCAAGATACAAGCCATACTCACTATGAAGAAACCAACCAATGTCAAACAGCTCCAAACCTTCTTACAGACCTGCGCTTGGTTTCGCAAATTTGTACAAAACACCTCAGGGATTGCTCAGCCTCTTACTAAGCTCACCAGGAAAGATGAACCACGGCCATGGGGTGAAGACCAGTGCAAGGTGTTTGATGAACTGAAGATAAAGTTTACGTCTTCACCTATTTTAATACAAGCCGACTATAGTCTTCCATTTTTGGTACGAACTGACGCCAACAATCATGCTCTTGGTGCAGCTCTCATGCAGGTTCAAGGCGATCATCCTAACAAATGCCGAATAGCGTACACCAGCAGTCTTTTAACACCTGCAGAACAACGATACTCAACAAACGAGCGAGAGGCCCTTGCTGTTGTATGGTCAGTTGAAAAATTTCAACCATATATTGAAGGTCATCCAGTTATAGTAAAAAGTGACCATCAATGGCTCCTGTCTCTTAAATCACCTAGTGGCCGACTCGTCAGATGGGCTTTAAGATTACAACCCTATGATATAAGTTTTGAATACACATCGGGAAAAGCAAACGTCATTGCAGATACACACAGTAGTCCTGTGCATGACGACAGCAATGCTTGTAGTGTCTGTTCAGTGACCATAGATGTTCCTCGGGTAAGCCTTACAGATCTACGTCCTTCTAACTGGCTGACCCAGAAATAAAGAAAGAGGATCTAGAAAATACAGACATTCTAATTTCTAGTCGATGGCTTGAGTGCAGTTATTTAATGTTACAAGGTGTTCTCTACCGATGAGTCCTGAATCAGACGTTTAGGAGCTCCAATTAGTCATTCCCGCTGCGATAAGAACGAGCATTCTGCAAGAGATACATGATATGCCGACTGCGGGTCATCGGGGTCTGGAACAAATGTTACAACGTCTGAAACAGGGGTATTATTTTATTTCAATGAGAAAATTTGTTACCTAATATCTTAGAAATTGTGAAAAATGTCAAAGATATAAGATTTCCAATCAAAAGCCAGCAGGACAACTTCAGACTCCGGTTCAAAACCAACGAGGCGAAGTGTTAGTAATAGATTTTTTAGGTCCACTGCCTGAAGGAGAATCTGGAGAGAAATGGATCCTCCTTATAGAAGATACCGCTACTCGATGGGTGGAAATGTTTGCACTTGAAGAAGCAACTGCATAAATAACCGCTAAAATACTTATCGAACAATACTTCCTTAGATATAGGTTTCCTAGGAAAATTGTCTCTAATAATGGAGTGCAGTTTGTATCAGCTATTATGCAACAAACTATGCACCTCCATGAAACTAAGCAAAAATTTATTCCTCTCTATCATCCGGAAGCGAACCCAGCCGAACGAAAAAATAGAGTTTTCAAAACACAACTTTCGATTCTGTTCCAGAACAATCATAGAGCGTGACCCTAAGTATCTGCCCGAAATTAGATTTTCTACGAATTCTGCAAAGTGCTCCACTACTGGCTGTAGCCCACCTTTTTTAATGTTTGCTCGAGAGATGCAATGGCCTTACGAGACACAGCGTGATTTGAGGGCAATATTCTCTAAAGAAAACTTCGTTCATCAGATAACACAACCGGCAACCGGCGTCAATTATCACCTCAGTACCAAATGGATGACATGGTATTGGTAAAAATTCATCTCACTAGCAATTCATCGCTAGGCTTAACGCAAAAATTTCTCCCAAAAAGAGATTGTCCTTACAAAATCTCTCGACAAATAGGTACATACATATAATCACCCCTTTTTCCCGTAGGGGTAGGCTGAGACCACTTCTTTCCACTTGCTACGTTCCTTACATACTTGTTTCGCTTCGTCCACTTTCATTATTCCCTTCATACACGCTCTTCGGTTTAAGGTACTCTTGACCTGGCCTTTTTTCAAGACGTCCCTGATTTGGTCTTGAAATGTCCGCCTAGGTCTACCCCTTCCAACACTTTCATTTACACTCGCCTTATACACCTTTTTCGTCAAACGTTCTTCATTCATTCTCTCGACATGGCCAAACCATCTCAGCATACCTTTCTCAATTTTTGTCACTACATCTTCATTCAGACCACAACGTTTTCTTATCTCACTATTTCTTATCGTGTTACTCAGTTTAACTCCTATCATACTTCTTAACGATCTCATCCCGACTGCATTTATTCTGCTTTCATGTATCTTCTGCGATACCCAACTTTCACTTCCGTACATGAATGTCGGAACCAACACCCCCTCATGCACAGCCAAACGAGCCTTGTTAGACACCTTCCGACTGCTCATAAAGGAGTGCAAAGCTCCATTCACCATGTATCCTCCATTCACTCTTCTTTCGATATCACTCTCACACTTTCCATCTCTCGTAAACTTTGAACCCAGATACACAAAGTCTTTCACCTGTACAATTTGTTCATCTCCAATCACGATATTGCAGTCTGTCACTGCCTCATCTCTTTCAAACACCATCACTTTCGTCTTCTTTACATTCATCTTCATTCCCTTTCTAACAAAAGCTCCACTCATAGCTATTACCATCTCCTGCAACTCCTCGGCCGAAGACGCAAGTAGTACTTGGTCATCAGCATAGAGAAAACATTTGACGAGTAACTCATTCATTCTCAACCCGCTTTCATTCTCTTTTAAATCTGTCAAGCAATTGTCCATGAACAGATTAAACAGCTGCCGTGTAGTGGCGGTCAAGAATATCCACTACCCCATATCCTCCCATGGGTGTCGTAAAAGGCGACAAAGGGAAACAGGCGAGAGATGGGCAGCAGCATCTTCCTGATAATAGCCAAAATTACAATAAAAAAACTGCGGTTGCCAACCCGCTCGCCAAGCGTGGCAACTATGGCAAATACCCCCCAATGATCAAAACAACACACAGACGGCCCCCAGTCCCCGGCGGCCCCGCTATTCCTGGCTACGGTGGCGACCATGGTAACAGCGGGGCAGGGGGTGCTAAGAATCTCCGGTGGAGGTTCGGTTGCCACCTACGACGACTCGACCTGGCAACGTACAACGCACGCACCCTGAGGACTGACGAGAAGATCGTGGAGCTGGAAGAAGAGATAGACAAGTTGCGCTGGCATATTATAGAATTATCCGAAGTCCGAAGAGAGGGGGAGGACACGGTAATCCTCGAATCCGGCAACTTGCTCTATCACCGGGAGGGCGACCATCTGTCCCAAGGAGGTGTCGGATTTATCGTCCACAAGTGTCTCGTTAACAACGTTGTAAATATCAGGAGTGTGTCGACGAGGGTTGCGTTCCTTATACTCAGAATCACCAAACGGTATTCGTTTAAGGTGATACAGGTTTACGCACCAACCTCGGCACACCCTGATGAGGAGGTGGAGGAAATGTATGAGGATATATCTAGAGCCATGCATTCCTCCAAAACCCAATATACGGTGTTAATGGGAGACTTCAATGCAAAACTAGGCACAAGAGAGAACGGTGAGCTGAAAGTAGGGAAATTTGGAATAGGGCAACGGAACCCAAAGGGCCAGCAGCTGGCCGACTTCATGGAGAAAGAGGGACTCTTTATGATGAACTCTTTCTTCAAGAAGCGGCCCCACAGGAAGTGGACCTGGTCGAGCCCCGACGGTTCGACAAAAAATGAGATTGACTTCATTATGACGACCAGACAACAACTGTTCAGTGATGTCTCAGTGATCGCGAGGGTAAAAACCGGCAGCGATCACCGAATGGTTAGAGGCACACTGAACCTAAATGTTAAGTTGGAGAGGTCTCGTCTGATGAAGTCAACGCTCCGTCCCCCTCGTGCTCTAATCCCAAGTCCCGAAACCTTTCAGCTCGAGTTACAAAACCGTTTTCAGTGCCTAGAAGACTGCAATGAAGTGGACGATATGAATGACAAGCTCGTGGAAACTGTCCATGCGGTCGGAGCTAAGTTCTGCAAGACCCGCCGCAGAAGAACACAAAAACTCTCCGATCACACTCTTAATCTCATGGCTGTTAGACGGGAGATGAGGCTACATTCTTCAACAGATTTGACAGCATACAGACAACTGAACAGACAGATCTCCAAATGCATGCGGCGAGACTTACGCAACTTCAATACAGCTCGTATTGAAGAAGCGATCGAACGGAACCAGGGCTCCAAAGTCTTTGCCAGAGATCTGTCTGCCAAAAAGAGCCAACTGTCAAAGCTGAAGACCGAATGTGGCAGCATCGTTTCCGGGGCACCTGAGATTTTGAGTGAGATTGAGAAGTTCTATGGGCAGCTGTACACGTCATCGTTGGAGCCACACGCAAGTGTGAGGAATGATCCAAGAGCGAGTCTTATTCGACACTATTCCGAAGATATCCCGGACGTCAGTCTAAACGAGATTAGAATGGCTCTCCAGCACCTTAAAAACGGCAAGGCCCCAGGCGAGGATGGAATTACAGCGGAGTTTCTGAAAGCGGATGGAAGACCGGTACTTGAAGTCCTTCAGAAGCTCTTTAATTCCGTCCTCCATGGTGGCATTACACCGGAGGCGTGGAGCAGAGTTGCGGTGGTCTTGTTCTTCAAGAAAGGTGACAACGCTCTCTTGAAGAACAACAGACCGATTCGAAGTGAAGACCGTGGTCGTTCACTGCTGGCCGTATGAGGAAGCTCAAGGTCGCTCAGCGAGCTATGGAGCTATGCTAGGAGTTTCTCTGCGTGATAAACTTAGGAATGAGGATATCCGCAGTAGAACCAGAGTAACCGACATAGCCCAACGGATTAGTAAGCTGAAGTGGCAGTGGGCCGGCCATATAGCTCGAAGAACCGACAACCGATGGGGATAGGGCGTCCCCCCACAAGATGGAGTGACGACCTGGTAAGACATGCAGGAAGTCGATGGATGCAGGTGGCTCGGGACCGTGCTTTGTGGCATTCCTTGGGGGAGGCCTATGTTCAGCAGTGGACTTGTGAAGGGCTGTAATGATGATGATGATGATGAGATTAAACAGCTACGGTGACGCTACATATCCCTGTCTAACACCTTTTTCGATATTAAACCATTCAGTGTATGCCCCGTTTATTCTTACACAAGCACTTAAATCACTATAAAGAGATCGCAATGGTCATATGAGGATACTGCTCACACCGTTCACGGACAGTGCTGACCACAATTCATTCCTCACCACTCTATCACAGGCCTTTTCTAGATCCACGAACCCGCAGTAGATATTCTTGTTTTTAGCCAAACACTTTTGGGTTATGCACCGCAAGGAAATAACCTGATCTGTACATCCCATTCACTTTCTAAATCCCGCTTGTGCATCACATACTTTTTCGTCTGTTTTATTCACAACCCTTTCAATCAGCACTTTCACATGCAATTTACCGACGACGCTGAGAAGGCGTATACCGCGGTAATTTATGCAGTCCTGCCGTGACCCTTTTCCCTTATACAATGGCACGATTACGGCTTTGCACCAGTCTCCCGGTACTTGCCCATTTCGCCAGCACAAATTGAAAAGGCGGTACAGCTGACTAGCCACTATGCCCTGTCCAGCCTCAGCATCTCGACGGTAATCCTGTCATACCCTGCCTTACCTAATCTCATACTTTTCAGCGCTTTCACTATTTCATCCGTGCTTATCTCACTTTCATCAACATTTAAATTAGTTTCCATGGAAGGTGCCTGATGCTGTACTCTGTTTGTTGTTCTCTCTTTCAAACAAACTTTCAAAATACTCTTTCCATCTCTTTAACACACTTTCTTCTCCTTTTATAATGCTCCCATCTTGACTCCTGATTGTACTCAGCTCCGAGGTAAAAGTTTTTCCTCTGGATGTTTTGATGGATTTCCAGAAAAAGTTAATGTTTGATTGAAAATCTCCAGTGAGTCTCCTATCGAAATCATCCTTTCGTTCTTCCTTCTTTCTAGACACAACTTCTTTAGCTGCTGATTTCAATTTTTATACTTCGTTCTTGCTTCTTTTATCTCATCATCCGATGCCTTTTGAACTTTTTGGTTAACTTTTGTTGCTAACAAATCCAAACACGCTTTCTTATATTCTTGCACAACCCTTTGTATATCTTTATCCACCCACACATTATAGTTCTTTCTTCCTTTCCTTCTTTTAGCTACCGCGCATACCTCAATAGCAACATTCACGACTCCTTACTTAAATGTCTCCCACAAATCTTCAATCACACCTATCTCTTCTATGCCTTTAAAACTTTCTTTCAGTTTCTCTACATACTCGTCTTTCTTTTCTTTTTCTTGTAGATTTTCCACTTTTACTCTGTCCAAAACATTCTTAGGCTCAGCCCTTCGGTGTCGCAACCGTTTAAAGAGGTCACACATTCGGGCTATAACCAGGAAGTGGTCTGCGTTGATGTCTACACCGCGGTATACCCGCGTGTCTAGCACTTTCTTCCTCAGTCTTTCATTCACAATTACAAAATCAATCATACTTCTAGACTCACTCTCATCTCTTGTATACAAATGGATCTATTTGTGGTCAAACATTGTGTTGGCCACACACAGATTCCATTTCAGGCATACTTCAAGCAGGCTTCTCCCATTGTCATTCACACTTTCGTCCCCATACGTACCCAGAACTCCTTCATACCCATCACGCTTTACTCCAACCCATCCATTAAAGTCACTTAACACCACGATCCGTTCATTTTCTCCGCATTTATTCAAAACCTCTCTCATGCTATCCCAAAATTGCTCTCTCTCTTGTTGGGCTTTTAATGACCCACCTCCGTGCAGATCCGTCGGTGCACAGACCCCAAGGATAAACAAGCGAGTGAGTCCGACTTTTAACCTAATCCAGAGGAGTCTTGGGCTTACACATTCATGCTCCATCACACATTCAACTATTCGAGATGAAAGAATCACACCAACTCCCTGACAGCCTCGGCTGGATTGGGGGACTCCCGACCAGTATGCTGTTTAGGGGCCATGAACCGTGGTGTTATATCCTTTCCTCTTGGTTTCGTTCACGCACGGAATATCTATGCATCGTTCATCCATTATCTGACATGCTTCATCTACCTTTCCATCTATTTCTCCTCTTACATTCAACGTAGCGAAGCGGCTCTCCGTGGGCCGCTTTTCGGCCCCGCGAGAAACGAGACGTGATGGGTGGCGAACCACATCACCGCCATTTTGGTTACTTAAATTATTTTTATTTTTGTCCATTGCGTTCCCACGAATAGCGAGGGAAAGTTATGTCCCCCCCAGCAGAGCCCCGCATGCCAGGGTAAGGCTAGCCTAATTTTGGGTTCGCCCGGTCCCAGGGCAGTGTGGCACGCTAACGACTAGGCTTGCCCTTAGCCATGCATCCATCCGCGCGGCAGACGTTGGATTGGTGGAGAGAGTAGAAATAGAGAAAGGGAAGGATAGGTGGTGTAAAAAGGAAGATCGGTAAGTTCGAGTAAGAAAAAGGAAATGTAGGATATTACTGCCCAGGAGGACAAGGGATATGGCATTAATAGCTAGAGAAGCCGGGGTCGCATACCCGTATACCATTCCACAACTACCGGACAGGTAAATTGCGATGAGTATCCCATGACTATTACTACAAATAAATCCAAGTACATATTTAATTAGTAATATATCATCCGGAGCTAGTATAGGAGAATTCTATTCTTCCGATCTCACTTTGTTTCACAATAATGTAAGAAGTGATGTTGTACCGGTTAGACCAAGACGTCCCCGAGGATGTCCGCGTAAGTTTAGAAACGCCGCGCCGCGAATTGTCGGTGCCAAGTCATAAACGAGACGCACTTGTTACTTAGAGGGGGAAATGTAACACGGCAACATTTTACTCCTTTCTCTCTGCCTGCGCTTGGACCGTTAGCCAATGAGAACGACGGAAAAAGACGCCGTCGTCGAGTTGTCCTTCCCGAGCTTTTCCGACACTAACCACTCTTTGCTCGTAGCTTTAAGGAGAAAGATACCTAACAATTATTATTAATAGTTACTTTTAATCAGTGAATAAAAAGTTCTAAAACCCCATAGATTGCCTCTTAGGGGAGATATTTGCCATAAAAACTGCAAATGCGGGTTCGCAATTGCAGTTTTTTATCGCTATTTTAATTATTTGCTTAAATTACATATTATATATTTATTTATTCTATAACGTGTCTTTGTTTACTCTAAACAAATATGTCGCTATAAACTGTGTGGTGATATTATTTATTGTATGGCGAAAAAATTCCAAGTTTACGCCGAAGAACCCTATTGAAACGTAATACACAAATTACACTATTTAATGTTTTAACAATTCTGTAAATGAACTACGGCTCCTATAGCAAAATTAAAAGCAATCTCCATAAATAAAATATATATAAATGTAACACTTTGATTTGACATTTGAACGTATTTGATTTGACAATGTCGTTAATAGACATATTACGAAAAGCAGAAAGAAGAGACAACCGTCATGAAAATTTTACCTCGTTTCGTTGAAGGGACTGCAGCACCGCCTAAATATCGACGGAATCAAAGGCTTTTTCCATAGTCCACATACGCCAGAGATAGTGGCAAATTGTACTCCTCGGACTTCTGTACAATTTGCCGAAGGGTATGTATGTGGTCTATGGTGCTAAAGCCTTTTCGGAAACCGGATTTCTCGGGAGGCTGGAAGTCGTCAAATCTGCGCGCGAGACGATTCGTAATGACTCTCGAAAACAGCACGTTGACGTGGCTCAGAAGGGAAACCGGTCTGTAGTTCTTCAAGAGAGCGTTTTCGCCTTTCTTGAAAAACAAGACCACCGCACTTCTGCTCCACGCCTCCGGTGTAATGCCACCATGGAGGACGGAATTTAAGAGCTTTTGAACGACTTCAAGTACCGGTTGTCCACCCGCTTTCAGAAGCTCCGCTGTAATTCCATCCTCTCCTGGGGCCTTGCCGTTTTTAAGGTGCTGGAGAGCCATTCTAATCTCGCTCAGACTGACGTCCGGGATATCATCGGAATAATTTTTATTTATTTATTTATTTAAGCTTTATTTGCACACATAAAAAAAATGTACAAAACGGCGGACTTAATGCCTAAAGGCATTCTCTACCAGTCTACCTTTGGTTGGTGCAGAGAATCTAGTGATGGGTGCAAAACTCATAATTAAAAAAAATTAAAGGTTTAAGGAAAAAATACAAAATTATAATATAATGATAATAAATACAATACAAATACATATACATTTACATTACTACTTACATGCATACAATAGTATTTTATACATATACACAAATACCCACAATAAATACATACACAATAAATAAATATGATATTTTTATATTATACATACTTGAGAATATAACAGTTTCCGAAGTTTTTAAATTTTTTATTATTATCCGAAACTACTACTGCTTCGTTAAGTAATATTCCCAGAGTAAACGTTTAAAGATAGGTTTAGTTTTTGCTTCTTTTATATTTCTGGGTAACATGTTCCAGAGTCTTACTGCATTTGAAGTGAAAGAATTGTGATAGAAGCCCGTGCGACAGAAAGGAACATGAAGAGTTAGATTTTCCACGGAACGGAGACATCGGTTGTGAGAATCGCCCTGATACTGAAATTTGCATTTCAGATATGCAGGGACAAACGGATCGTGTAAAATAGAGAATAGCGTAGAAAGGATTCTAAAAGATCTACGAAGTGGAAGAGGCAGCCATTTGAGCTGAGAACGGAATGAAGAAACGTGATCGAATTTACGTAAGCCAAAGATAAAGCGAATACAATTATTGAGAAGACGATCCAGTTTGTTAAGAAGTTCTTAAGAGGCATCAGCGTAGCATACACCTGCATAATCTAGTATTGGTAATACGAGCGTTTGAACCAACATTACCTTTGTTCTCACTGGAAGAAAATTCTTGAGTCGATACAGACAACGCAAGGTGTTGATAACTTTTTTGCTGACTTCCGTGACTTATATATAAACTGATGAAAAAATAAGAGAAAAACAACCCTATTAACTGATAATTGCACTGCAAACAAACGCGCCGGTAAACTGTTTACAAAAAGAAAAATTAAAATATTACACGAAAACAACTAGTAATACTTACTACAAGAAAGTATCTAATTTTAATTATTTACAATTGCAGAGACAACAAAATCATACGTATTGAAAAAAGGCAAAAAAAACATATGTTAATTACTACGAGAAGTGGTAATTTAAACGAAAAAAAAAACTCTAAAGCGTAATTTCACGAAATTTAAGATTCAGATTAGTCTGTTCTATTACTTGTGTCGCAAACCAGCCTAGTAACCGGTTGCGGAGAACAAAAGGATCGAATACAAAAGCGCTCAGTGACGTACACAGTACACACAGCAGTAGTAGTAATTAATAAGCCGTCGAAGTGTAAACAAAGTATTACCACTATCCCGAGACTGTTTACTTATTTTTGAATGCTCGTCGGGTTCTTGGCTGCTCGCTACGGGAAACTACACTACTAGTTCCTGCCTTCACTTGTTCCGGCTCCTCGTTGCACCCAACTTTATGAAGATCGCGCAGTAGTGCATCCAGGTCATTAGCGCTAAAGATGTGACGTCGAGACCCGTCAGGCAGTCTAACGCTTATGTTGCCCTCGAATGACCAGACTTTTTTAATTCCAAAATGCTTACGGGCTTGAAGAAATAAGTCTTGCCTGTATTTTGTAAGGAATTCCGATAATTTAAACGAGGTGCCTTTTAACATTGTTTTTTTAAACCAAACAGTTGAGCGCAGTGACATATCTGTGAAGCGCATTAATATAGGACGAGTATGGTGTAATTTGACCGGGCCAAGTCTGTATGCTGCTCGAAGACAAGATGGTGCTATATCTTTAAGACCTATATTTTCGTGAAAAATTTTGATCACGACATCGGATAAATCTTCGCCTGGTTTTTCGGGGACACCGCCCATTAAAAGGAATTTCCTGCCATGCCTTGTTTCTATAATGTCAAGCGAGCGACTGACTTCTGCAATTTGCTGGCGAAGAAGGTTAAACATATCCTTGACGTAGCTCTGAAAAGCGGTATAGTCCTCGCTGATCCTGTCTACATTGCTACTCTTATCGTATATAATAATGTCGGATAAGACTCGCTCTTGGATCGTTACTCACACTTGCGTGTGGCTCCAACGATGACGTGTACAGCTGCCCATAGAACCTCTCAATCTCACTCAAAATCTCAGGTGCCTCGGAAACGATGCTGCCACTTTCGGTCTTCAGCTTTGACAGTTGGCTCTTTCTGACAGACAGATCTCTGGCAAAGACTTTGGAGCCTTGGTTCCGCTCGATCGCTTCTTCAATACGAGCTGTATTGAAGTTGCGTAAGTACCGCCGCATGCATTTGGAGATCTGTCTGTTCAGTTGCCTGTATGCTGTCAAATCTGTTGAAGAATGTAGCTTCATCTCCCGTCTAACAGCCATGAGATTAAGAGTGTGATTGGAGAGTTTTTGTGTTCTTCTGCGGCGGGTCTTGCAGAACTTAGCTCCGACCGCATGGACAGTATCCACGAGCTTGTCATTCAAATCGTCCACTTCATTGCAGTCTTCTAGGCACTGAAAAAACGGTTTTGTAACTCGAGCTGAAAGGTTTCGGGACTTTGGATTAGAGCACGATGGGACGGAGCGTTGACTTTTTAGACAAAGACCTCTCCAACCTAACGTTTAGGTTCAGTGTGCCTCTAACCATTCAGTGATCGCTGCCGGTTTTCACCATCGCGATCACTGAGACATCACTGAACAGTTGTCTTCTGGTCGTCATATGGAGTCAATCTCATTTTTTGTCAAACTGTCGGGGCTCGACCAGGTCCACTTTCTGTGGGGCCGCTTCTGGAAAAAAGAGTTCATCATAAAGAGTCTCTCCTTCTTCCTGAAGTCGGCCAGCTGCTGGCCCCTTGGGTTCCGTTGCCCTATTCCGAAATTCCCTACTTTCAGCTCACCGTTCTCTCTTGTGCCTAGTTTTGCATTGAATAACATAACATAAACACTCACGCCTGTCACCCAGAGGGGTAGGCAGAGACTATGGACTTCCATTTGGCACGATCCTGACAGACCTCTCTCGCTTCCTCCACATCCATATACCTACGCATACACGCTCGTCGGTTAAAGGTACTCTTGATTTGGCCCATTTTCAATATATCGCCAATTTGGTCGATAAACTTTCGCCTAGGGCGACCCTTCCCGATTCTGCCGTTCACCTCTGCAACATAAATTTGCTTTGTCACTCTTTCCTCATTCATTCTTTCTACATGACCAAACCACCGAAGCATTCCTTTCTTAATCCTGGTCACAACATCATCTTGCAAACCACACTCTTCTCTTATTAAACAATTTCTCACTCTGTCATTCAGATTCATCCCTAACATACTCCTTAATGACCGCATTTCTACAGCATTTATTCTACTCTCGTGCTTCTTCTGCCACACCCAACTTTCACTACCATACATTTAAGTAGGCACTAACACAGCATTGTGAATTGCCATACGTGCCTTTTTGGACACATTCTGACTTTTCACAATAGAGTGTAGAGCCCCATTCACTCTATTTCCTGCATTCACTCGTCGTTCTATATCCTTATCATATCTACCATCCTTGCTAAACACACATCCCAAATACACAAACTCATCTACTTGTTCTACCAACTCCCCTTCTATTCTTATTTCACATATCGTTTTACTTTCTTCTCTTTCAAAAACCATAACTTTCGTCTTACTTGCGTTCATTTTCATTCCCTTTTCTTTTAATGTCCTGTTCATTAATGTAACCATCATTTGCAACTCGGCCGCCGAAGACGCAAGTATGACTTGATCATCGGCGTACAAAAGGCATTTGACGGTTAACTCACCCATTCTTAACCCGCATTCTTCTACTTTCAAATTTTCCAAACAACTGTCCATAAATAGGTTGAACAGCCACGGGAAAGCCACACAGCCATGTCTGACACCTTTATGGATGCCAAACCAGTCCGAGTAAGCCCATTAGACACAGGCATTAGAGTCCCTATATAGAGACTTCAATGCCTGTATCAGACCAGCGCTCAACCCAAATGAGGTCAGTGTTTGCCATAACACGTTCCTGTCCACTCTGTCATAGGCCTTTTCCAAGTCCATGAACGCACAAAAAACTTTCTGGTTTTTGGCCAAAAATTTCTCCGCAATCATGCGCATGGAAAAGACTTGATCCGTACACCCCATCCCCTTTCTAAATCCAGCTTGCACATCCCAAATTTTTCCATCAGTTTCTTCCATAACTCTTTCAATTAACACCTTAGCATACAGTTTACCCACAATGCTAAGCAAGCTGATACCACGGTAGTTTTTACAGTCCTGCTGCGACCCCTTTCCCTTATATATTGGGACTATAACGGCTTTGCACCAGTCTTCCGGTACCCGCTTCAGTTCCCAACATAAATTAAACAAGGTGTACAGCAGGCCTGCAACTACACCCTCTCCAGCCCTTAGCATTTCGAGTGATATTCTATCATATCCGGCTGCCTTACCTGCTTTCATGCTTTTCATTGCTTTCACTATTTCATCTACACTTATTTCTCTACCTCTCTCTTCTTCCGGAATTTCTATTTCACTTACTTCAGACGACTCTTCACTCTTAAACACGCTTTCAAAGTATTCCTTCCATCTCTTTAAATTCGAAACTTCATCATTCAGCATGCAGCCATTCTCGTCTCGTATAGCATTCATTCTAGGCTGTTTTGAATTGCCCCTGGCAGTTCTTACGAGCTTCCAGAACATTTTAATATTTGCCTGGAAGTTATCAGATATTCTTCTATCATTCTTATCTGTCCTTTCTTGCTTTTTCTTTTCAACAACTTCTTTTACTCTCTTATTTATACGTCTAAAGTCTACCTTTTTTCTTTCAATCTCATCATTCATACCGCCAGAATTACCAGCTTTAGTTGCTAGTAAATCTAGCCATGCTTTCTTCTTTGCTTCAACTTCCATCCGTACCTCATCATCTCACCACAACGTATTACTTTTCCTTTCATTCGTTCTCTTACTTACACCACATACTTCGGTGGCTGTATCCACCAAAACTTTTTTAACATTATTCCATACATTCTTCAAGTCTAAATCATTCATACTAAATTCATTCAACACATTTATATTTTCTCTCAGTCTGCATTTATACTTCTCTTTCACACCTTCATCTTGTAGCCTCTCTATTCTTATACGCTGTAACGCAGTGGTAGACACAGATGTCCGATGCCGCCAACGCTTGAATAGACCATTAATTTGGCATAAGACCAAGTAATGATCCGTCCCTACGTTGGACCCCCGGTAAACCCTTGTATCTACCACTGCGCTCCTCATTCTTCCATCCACAATTATGAAATCTATCATGCTTCTATCATCCCCTCTTTCCCATGTATACATGTGAATCCTCTTATGGCGAAAGAAAGTGTTCGCCACAAAAAGATTCTTTTCCACACATATGGTGAGGAGGTCTTCACCATTCTCATTTATTCTTTCATCGCCAAACGCTCCTAATATCCTTTCATAACCAGACCTCTTCACTCCAACCCTTCCATTAAAATCTCCTAACATAATAATACTTTCATTTTCCTTGCATTTCGTCAACACCAGCCTTACCATGTCCCAAAACTGCTCTCGGATATAAGTGGGCTTAGACATATCTGGGGCGTACACCCCAAGCACAAACAACTTCTTTAAGCCCACTTTCATTCGTATCCACAGCAGCCTTGGGCTTACACATTCATACTCTTTCACACATTGACCCATTCTTTCTGAAAGGATGACACCGACTCCCTGGCATGCCCGCTCGGTCTCGTCTACACCAGACCAGTAAGCGGTATACATGCCATGTGCAGTGACATCTCTTCCCTTTCGTTTCGTCTCATTCACACATAACACATCTATTCTTCTATCATTCATCATTTCGCATATTTCATCCATCTTATCATTCATTGCTCCACATACATTCAGCGTAGCCAGACGGGCCTCCGCAATCCACTTTTCGCCCCTCCAGGAGACAGGACGTGACGGGTGGCGAACCTCGTCGCCGGTTTTCCTCCCGGAGATTCTTCGCACCCCTACCCCATTAAAGGGGCGCCGGGAACTCGGGGCCATTTCATTCAATTTTTGGCTCATGGTGCGACATAAGGGGTGGTAGATTTTACACCGCTACCACACGGCGAGGAGCCGAGTCTGTCGTTTCGGCTTTGTCGCTCGTTTAGCACCACCCGGGGGACACGTGTAGGGTGGGCCTAGGGTTAGGTGGTCGAAGCCTACGGACGCGAGCGACTCATCCCCATTTTGCATTGAAGTGTCCCATTAACACCGTATATTGGGTTTTGGAGGAATGCATAGCTCTAGATATATCCTCATACATTTCCTCCACCTCCTCATCGGGGTGCGCCTAGGTTGGTGCGTAAACCTGTATGACCTTCAGCGAATACCGTTTGGTGATTCTGAGTATAAGGTACGCAACCCTCGTCGACACACTCTCAATCTTTTCAACGTTGTTAACGAGAGACTTGTGGACGATAAATCCGACACCTCCTTGGGACAGATGGTCGCCCTCCCAGTGATAGAGCAAGTTGCCGGATTCGAGGATTACCGTGTCCTCCCCCTCTCTTCGGACTTCGGATAATCCTATATTATGCCAGCGTAACTTGTCTATCTCTTCTTCCAGCTCCACAATCTTCTCGTCAGTCCTCAGGGTGCGTGCGTTGTATGTTGCCAGGTCGAGTCGTCGTAGGTGGCAACCGAACCTCCGCCGGAGATTCTTAGCGCCCCCTGCCCCGCCATTACCATGGTCGCCATCGTAGCCAGGAATAGCGGGACCGCCGGGGACTGGGGGCCGTCTCTTCGTAGCTCTCATCATGGGGGATATATTGCCATAGTTGCCACGCTTGGCGAGCGGGTTGGCAACCGCAGTTTTTTTTATTGTATTTTTGCCGTAACAAGGAAGATGCTGCTGCCCATCTCCTGTCTGTTTCCCTTTGTCACCTTTTACGACACCCACGGGAAGATATGGGGTAGTGAATATTCCTAACCGCTACTACACGGCCGTAACTAGCAGTTACTAGAGTGTATTTACATTTAGTTATTATTTTTATTTAGTAATTCAGTATTGCATGCCCTAAGCGCGAAGCGCAAACGTATGTTCTGCTAGGGTCTTAAAAATTAAGATTTTAACGTTTTGTCGCATGAAATCGTATCGGGGAATCATATTATATATATATAAATGTTATAAAAAGCATATTGTCAGAAGTTAAATGATTGTTGAACTTATTAATATTTTTTTAAATCGATTAATTGCTATTTTTATTTATTTAGGGTTGCCATTTTAGGGTTTTTGTGGCTTATGGTGTGGATTTATCAAGTTCGCTTGGTGGCGTAAGCACGATTACTTTTGAGAATATGAATTGTTCAACAGAATATATTTTTAAAACTCTTCATCTATCATGTGGGTAGCCATGGAATGAAATTGGCAGTTTAATTTTGTTTTGTTAAGTAATTATTTTTTTTCGGCTAAGAAATGGCAAAATTTTCAGTGATTTGGGAGCCTTGTATTAATTTATTTTACTAAAATACACTGCTTCACTCCGTCATTCGTCGTTCCGGCCTCGGCCGCCGTTGTGAGTCGATATTGTATCGCTTATTTGCATTGAAAAAGATCGCAATAGAAATACAAAATATTCCTTAAACCAAATTTGATACATTTTCCAAGGTAAGATATTATTATTATTTTTATAATCACAGATATATATTACAATATTTTGTTACCCTCAAAGCACGCAGGATTTATATATAAATATACTTACACCCGTATTTATAAAGAAGTAATTACTTGTTGCTAAGTAATTCCTTCATTAAGTCATTACTTAAGGTTAGAATTCTTAATAACAAAATCTCATTCTATAGTTCACTAACACACTTTACTTACTTGAGCAAATGCCCAAGTAACTGGACGCTTAGTGGTTGTTTCTGTGTGGCAACACTTCGTGACTGCGTTTATTTTCATGAAAAATAAATCAATGATGACAAAGCAAATTATTTTTACAAAATCTTGCAATAATATCTTTGATATTACTTTATTTGATATTTATAATAACAATAATGTTATATAAATTATTTAATGTTATAAAGTTTATAATATCATTATTGTTATTTAATTGTGTCAATAAAAAAAAGAATGCTTGGAGAAACAAAACTTTTGACATGTTATTATATAACCCTTGTAAATTTAAATGTTCAGTTTTACACATGGATTATGTGCCAACACGTGATTTTTTACTTATAAAGATTATACATACAACGTGTAACAAATACCCTGTGTTTCCCTTTAAGTGCGTTATCAGTCAGTATTCAAACGTAAAGAAATATTTTTTTTCAAATAACGTGAACATTTAAAAATTTTATTTACATTAAAAAAATATTTGCAAATTGTATGTGGTTTTATTAACTCTTAACTGACACGAGCATCGGTGAAGGGGGTTCTTTCACAATCATCTTATTGTCCGGATAATGCAGAGGTAATAAAACCACATACAATTCACTAATTATTTTTTTTACTAAAATATTTTAAGTTTATTGAAATAAAAGTTATTTCTTTACGTTTGAATACTGATTCTGAGAGAGAAAGCAGCAGCTTTCCTTCCCGGCCGCCGCGGGAGACGCCCCGGGCGTCGGGGGCTACGTCGTGGCCCCCGGCCACCGTAGGCGCGGGCCTGTGGACGGCGAGCAATGGGTAGCTCGCCGTCCGTCCGTCTAACGACGACAGGACGTGTCGACGGCGCGTTTTGTTCCACGCGCGCCTCAAAGAACTGTCAGCAGCGTGAAGGGGCCCGCAAGGGCCGACGCCTGCCGGGGCTGCGGGCTGTTCGAAAGAGATACCGCAGCTCCGGAACGTAAGGGCACTGAAGGAACACGGATGGTTTTTAGTCAGTAAAAGTCTGACACTCCCTTCCGCTTCACCCAGAGCGAAAGGCGTCATTAGATGATTTTCCATCCGCAAAAAAAAAAGGGTTTTTGTTACATGTTTTAATAATCGTTGCTACAATGATACCCAAAGTTTCAACTTTTTATGCAAAATAACCTTTAAGTAGTGCTTAAGTAAAGGAAATGGTGACTATTACTTGGCTGAGAATTCTAAATTTTGACAGTTCTAACTTGGAGCAATTACTTAACTATAGAATACAAATCATTACTCAAATAATTAATGTTACTCAAGTAATTACTTTAACTTGTGATCGGAAAATTTGAAGTATAGTAATAATTATTAGATTTTTAGTGAAAACTTGTGTGTAATTAACCTACTTTAAAAATTTACGTATAATAATGTTAAACGTAATTTTTTAATACGCTTAAGGTGCAATTGGCATTGGACAATTGGATTTACCAATTATCTTTTATTTTATGAGCCGAAGATTTATGTCATTTTCAGTGCCAACTCTCTTGAAATACCCATCACGGGGTTTTGCACTGAAAATCAGTGTAAAATGCTGAGTTGCTAATCTCGTCTGCGAGGAATAACGCGTACAATTAAAGAAAAATTTTAATGTGGTCAATTATTTATGTTTTTTATATTTGTAGAAATAAATAATATGTAGATATTTTTTTCTTTCTTTCTTATTAATATTTTAGTTGTAGTAGAAAGACGCTGCTGCCCATCTCCTGGTTTGTTTCCCAGATTATTGTTTCAAATACACAAGAAGTAAGGAATTTCTCAGGAAGCCGTTGTTTCAATCTACATGTGAGTGGTACTACAGTCCTTTTAACTGTGCAAGATTGACTGTAAATATATCAAAGCGCTGAAATGTTTGTACAGCATGGCTATGACTGACATCAAAGTAAATAAACTGGAGTACAAAACCTATCCTTCACTGCTGGCAGTATGCATTAGCTGAAAGTCGCTCAGCTGTCTATCAAGAGGGCTATTTTCGAATTGTATTTGCCATATAGAATCCTTTGTACCGCAGAGGAACCAAAGGATTAGTACAATTAAGTGGCCCTTGCTACATAAGACGGATACATAGTTCGTAGAACTCACAACCTAGAGAAGAAAGATTCTCAAGTGACAAACACCGGTATGTGCTAGCGGAGTGTAGGACGTTCTCTAACAACCTGGTAAGACATGCGGAATGTCGATGTACGAGGGCGACACTGCAACTTTTAAGAACTGGCCACCTGTAAACGATATAAAAAAGCAATAAGTTGCTAGTTTGTTCTGTTTTTGAATTTCTATGAACTTTAAGTGTCACCCTCGTATGCAGGCGGCATAGAGCAGAGTTATGTGGCATTTCTTGGTGGAGGCTTGGCGGAGGCTTATGATCAGTAGTGAATTTTAGAGACGTTCTAATGACATTGACGATGATTTGAAATATGTTCATATTTTTTTCGTTTTACAATAATACAAGTTTATCTTTATTATCATATAAAATAGTATAACTAATCTCGCTATACAAAAGCAATATAATTTTGTTGAAAAAGACTTTCTTTAATAACACACGATTTAACATGATTGAGTTGGGTGATGGGGCTATTTGTACGCTCTGCCTACGCTCTTCAATTTCGCTTACTTTGAAACGAAACGATCATCCCATTTTCACGTTTTTTTAAAGATTAAAATTAGGAAATGTAAATTGAAATTTAATACAAATTATTCAGTATACCGATTTTAGTGTTAATAGCTTAGATTCACAATCACGTTATTGATATTCTTTATGTCAAAAATTCATACACCATCACTAATTATCCTTATTTATTAATAATAATAATAATAATTGACGTTAGTTAATTGACGCCCGTTTCATGGATGATGGAAACAAATAGAGTGCGTATAGGACCGCTGCCTGGGGGTCGCCGGGGCGCGTCTGGAGCTGACGCTGGACGCGACAGCATGCGGGCCGCCAGCCGAGCGCGAGGTGCTGTACGACCATCTAGCAGCCCCTCGCATCCATCATCCCCACCAGCTGGCTTGGTGTGGGCAGGGTCTTCGTGGGCCCAGCAATCAGCACCCGCCACTGGTGGAGTACGCCGCATGCGTTGGTCAATGCAGATGAACAGCAACGCATTGCGGGCGTATTTTAGGGCGAAAGGGGGAGAAATTGGAGGTTTTGCATATCGGGCTAGGATGCATCGACTTTTTGCTGAGCTGTAGCCATCTATAACCGTCACCGAGCAAAACCTGGCAGACCGAGTTCGGTATATCTTGCGCTCAAACATATTCGATAGCACCGAACTCGAACGGCTACGACGTGAGGCTGTTCCCTCATCGGATGAAAATGCTACGGCTGAGGATGCGGCGCCACAATTTGCAGAGCAACCAGCACACGTGGATGCCGCCGTAAACCTTTCAGTTGTGGTTGGTTCAGACGATGATGGAACAGTCTCCCAGGAACTAGAACTAGAGAAAATGAGGAGTACATTGGAAGAGGCTATTTTGGAAACGCGTAGTATGCCTCTCGAAAATCGACCGCGACTCCCGCGCATGCCCCTGAGCAAGCGTAATCGCGCTGTCATGAGGGCTCTCAACCAAATGCTGGTGACCTATTTGGAAGCCAGCCGGGATCTTTGCGAGACGGACTCAATTCTTTTTGGCGCCGCACTGGCAGTTTGCCGCATTATTGGCGCCAAAGTTCCCACGGCTGGACGCGCTACTAGACAAAGTAGCGCCATCCCAGCCTGGAGAAGAAGGATTGAGGACTGTATCGCAAAGGCAAGGGCCCTCATCGGCAGACTGATAAGCTTCAGGTCGGGCAATAATAGGCCGAGAATTGTGCGCACTGTCAGGATGGCGTTTGCTGGGACAAAGATCAGTTTGTCCCAGCCGGATATAACGCAAAAACTGACGGAGCGCATAGACGACCTGAAGCAGAGAATAGCTGCTTGGGGGAAGCGGATTCGGCGATATACCGAGAGGTCGACACGGTTCAACCAGAATCGTCTCTTCCAGAGTGATCAGAAGAGGCTCTATGAATCACTGGAGCGACCAATGGTACATGGAACGGGCCCAGCACCGAATCAGGCCGACACTATCGCATTCTGGCGCGGCCTGTGGTCAGAGCCCGTAAACCACAGCGAGGGCCCTTGGACGGAAGTTGTGGCGAGTCAGTGTGCGAATGTTACGCCCATGGACCCCGTCATCATAACGCTGGATGACGTAGCTGAGGCGGTCCGTAGAGCCCCGAACTGGAAAAGTCCGGGGCTCGACGGGCTGCATCACTACTGGCTGAAGGGGTTCGTGGTGTGTCACGCTGTACTCGCCCGACAGTTTCAAGAGGCTGTCGACCAGAAGTCGATCCCGAGCTTCTCTTTCCACTACTGGGATCACTCATTTGGTTCCTAAAGATCAGGATACCACAGACCCGAGCAAATACCGCCCCATAACGTGTCTACCCACGATATACAAGACACTAACATCCATTTTGAGCGCGAGAATCACTCGTCACCTGAACTCAAATCAGGTGATGTCGTGCACTCAGAATGGATGTAGGGGCGGTGGTCGTGGAACCAAGGAACCACTCCTCATTGACGCGGTCATTGCCAAGGTGGTTAAACGCAACCGTCGGAACCTCTCCGCCGCCTGGATAGACTACAAAAAGGCATTCGACTCGGTGCCTCATACATGGCTTAAGAGGGTCCTCGAGCTGTACAAGGTTGACTGTACAGTTCGAGACTTCCTCGGGCAATGTATGGGGCAGTTGAGTACGATCCTTTGTCATCTAGGTGAGCGGATGACGGCTGCGGAGAACCACATAAGGATAAGAAGGGGTATCTTCCAGGGCGATTGTTTGAGTCCAATCTGGTTTTGCCTCTCTCTGAACCCTCTCAGTACCTTACTGGAGGGTTCCGGGAGGGGATTTCAGCTTCGGAGAGGAGGTACAAAAGTGACCCACCTTTTCTACATGGATGATCTCAAGTTATTCGCCTCCAGTCGCTCCCATCTTATGGAATTGCTAAACATCACGTGTGATTTTAGCAACTCTATTGGAATGGAGCTGGGGACGGATAAGTGTGCGATCCTCCATGTCGAAAGGGGAAGGGTTGCTAACTCTGAGGGCATAGACTTATCTATGCCTATCAGCATAAGAACCCTTTCCGAGGCTGAAACATACCGGTACCTGGGTATGTCACAGAACATCGGTGTAGATGAGGCGGGTATGAAACGGTCAGTTTGCGATGTGTTTTATGCACGCTTGACCAAAGTGCTTAATAGCCTTTTGTCCGGTGTGAATAAGACGCACGCATATAACGGTTGGATCATGCCTGTTCTCATGTATACCTTTGGCATACTCAGGTGGACTCAGACCGAACTGAACGCTCTGGACAGAAAAGTCCGCACTATAATGACGTCCCATAGGATGCATCATCCGAGATCGTCAGTAACGAGGCTGTACTTGCCGCGGAAGCATGGTGGGCGCGGCTTTTTAAGCGCGCTTACCATGCATAATCGCGAAGTGTGCAGCCTCCGTAATTACTTTCTAACGAGAGCGGATGATCCATACTATAGGGACGTTATTTCTTGTGATAAAGCACTTACCCCTCTATCCTTAGCCAACGAGCAATGGCAAGACCCGGCAGTACAAAGCATTTCCGACCGGGAGACCGTATGGAAGGAGAAAGAGCTCCACGGGAGGTTGTACAAGGCCCTATATAAGCCTTTTGTAGAGACAGTCGCCTCCCTCCACTGGCTACGTTTCGGTGACCTCTTTGGGGAAACTGAGGGCTTTGTCTGTGCAATACAGGATCAGGTTATTAAGACCAACAATTATCGGAGATACATCCTAAAGGATGGCACCGTCGACATCTGTCGAGCTTGTCGCCATCCCGGTGAGTCACTTAGGCATGTCATCTCTGGTTGTTCGGCGCTTTCTAACTCTGAGTATTTGCACAGACACAACCTAGTAGCCAGGATTCTACACCTCGGAGCTCGCTCTGAAATGCGGTCTCGTGGATCGGAAACTGTCATATTATAAGTACTTGCCGGAAGCCGTGCTCGAAAATGACCGCGCCAGGCTCTACTGGGACCGGGCCATCATCACAGATAGGACTATTCTTGCGAATAAGCCTGATATTGTGCTGATGGACCGGGCACAGTCAAGGATATTTTTGGTCGACATTACCATTCCTTATGACGAGAACCTCGTGAAAGCCGAAACAGATAAGCTGACAAAATATCTGGACCTGGCTCACGAGGTGACCGACATGTGGGGTGGTCTGCCGGCCGAAATTATTCCTGTGGTCGTTTCTCCGAACGGGTTAATCCCAGTTAGCCTCTCGGGTCATCTGAGGCGACTGGGACTCCGTGACGGACCGCTCCAAGCTCAAATGCAGAAGGCGGTGCTCCTCGATACCGCCCGCATCGTCCGCCGGTTTCTTTCCCTTTCCCCCTAACCCTCGGCCGTTTGGTCTCCCCTGCCGAGGGCTTCCATCTGGTTGGGTTTTTATATATTTATGTAATTTTTATGTACTTATTTTATTTTATTGATATTTATGTAAGTTTATCATTTTCATTTTCAATTATATATTTATACAACCCAACCAGATGAGAAAACTATACAAATACCCCATGTTCAGATTTCCAGGGATCCGAAGGTGAGCACAGGCGAGAACACACAATGAAACACACAACTGCTTCAATTATGGTAACTTTATTCACAAGGAATCTCTCACAACAAAAATCATAAAACATATATTTGGTTTTCTTAGCAACGAAACCCTAGTGCGATCTATTTCGATCCCAACGCCATCTATGGAAGCGTTAAGTAAAGTGAACACATACAAATATTAAACATACCGCCCACCAAGGACATATTGAATAATATCCTTCTCCTAATCTAAACCGCCCACCATGCAACTTCATGTCTAGTAATATGGGGTGCGTTGATACAAAATTTTAATATAATAATACAAGGTATACAAATGACAAAACAAAGAAACAATTTCATAATGCTTACAAACTAAGTACATCCTATTACATCATCCTAAACAATACATATTATTAAATTATACCTTAGAAACACTAAATTTAAGATGATACAGGAAGAATAGCTAATTTGGTAATAGGTCTCTTTATGAGGGAATTTTTAGTTTTAACAGTAACGACTCGAGTGATTCCGTCAGGGCCAGGAAGTTTTAACTCAATCTTCCCAAGCAACTACTTACCAGGAGGTAAATCATCCTCTTTTACTAGAACTATGGAACCTATGGCCGGTTCTGGATTTTGGTGAGCCCACTTATGTCGTTGTAAAAATTGATTTAAATAATCTTGTGACCACCGCCGCCAATAGTCCTGTACCATTCTTTGGGTAAGTTGCCACCGTCTGAGACTAGAAATGTTAGCCTTATCGAAATTTGAATCAGGTACAAGAACGAGTGGTTCTCCAACCAGAAAATGACCCGGAGTTAATACCGTTAACTCATTTTGGTCAACACAAGAAAGCGGTCTCGAGTTCAGGCACGCCTCAATCTGTGCCAACACCGTCGTTAGTTCCTCAAACGTTAATGTAAAGTTCCCTATAACCCTTCTGAGATGGTATTTGGTGGACTTTATTCCTGCCTCCCATAGACCTCCAAAGTTTGGAGCGTGAGGAGGAATAAAGTTCCACCTTGTGCCATTATTTGCCAAACACTCAGCCAGTTCGGGAATGAATTTAGATTTTTCTTCATTAAATTATTCCTGCAGCTCTCGCGCAGCGCCAACAAAATTTGTCCCGTTGTCACTGTGTAGTTCTGCACAATGTCCACGCCTCGCCACGAATCTCTTAAAAGCGGCTAAGAAACCCTTGGAAGTCATGTCACTGACTGCTTCGATATAAATCGCCCGCGTAGACAGACAGACGAAGAGTGCGATGTACCCCTTGTACGACCTATTACCGCGTCCTTTAGACACTCTGATGTTTATCGGGCCAGCGTAGTCGACGCCACTGTACAGAAAAACTTTATTTGGTGTAACACGAGCAGATGGTAGCTGTCCCATTAGTTGGCTTCTGGCTTTATTTGTATATCTTATGCAAGTAACACATTTTCTAAAATAGGCCTTTACTAAAGTTTTAATCCCTACAACCCAATATCGAGATCTCAAGTAAGCGATCATAGCTTGAGGCCCCCCATGCATCGTTTTAAGATGCGCCTCGCTTATGAGAAGTTTAGCGAGGAAGGAATCCTTAGGTACAAGTATAGGATGTTTGCAATCATAACTCAACTGAGACATCTCTAATCTACCTCCCAATCTAATTATCCCCTTTGAGTCCAAAAATAAGTTTAACAATTGGTACTTTCTTCCCCTTTTACCTAAAGATCCCGTCTTCTTAAGTTGTTGTATTTCTTCTTGTAACTCTTCTTCTTGACCCTTTCTAATGCATACCTTCATTGCCTCCTCGAGTTCTGTTGTTGACAACTGTTTATTTCTTTCCTTGTTAGCACATTTCATTCTTAAGTGCAAGAACCTTCTACAGTAAGCTACTACCCTGATCATCCTTGAAAGCGATGAAAATCTCTCCCAAAACGAAATGTCAAGGACACCTGAATGGACCTTTACTTCCTCCAATTTAGTAATCAAGTGTTTAGGTTTTTTATATTCTATCACTGATTTCATTAAGAACTCGGGTCCATTGAACCATATCGCAGTATTGCAGAGTTCTCCTGGAGCCACGCCGCGAGAGGTACAATCCGCGGGATTGTGTTTAGATGGCACGTATGACCAATAATGGGTATCCAATGTATTTAAGATTTCTGCAACGCGATTGGCTACAAACGTTTTCCAACGGCTAGGATGGCTATTAAGCCATGCGAGAACAACTTCGGAATCCGTCCAAGCGTGCACATCTAATATATTTATATCTAGAGTTTTCGCAACGTCCACCATCAACTTAGCTAATAGAACGGCTCCACATAGTTCTAACCTAGGTATTGACACCTGTTTGATGGGAGACACCTTGGTTTTAGAGGTCACCAACGCCACTTGAATGTTGCCCTCTGCATTTATAACTCTGATATATACCACTGCAACGTACGCCATTTTTGAAGCATCTGAAAAACCATGTAGTTCCGTCTTTACATTGCTGGATTTAGTGTTAACCCAACGTGGAAATTTAACATTCACTAAAGAAGCTAAGTCTTTGCGGTAAGTAATCCATTCCTTTAATAAACTATTGGGCACTTCTTCATCCCAACCTATACCTGCTAACCATAGCTTTTGTATCAAAATTTTAGCTAAAATGATACTAGGTGACAACCACCCTAACGGGTCGAAAAGCCTAGAAATATCCGATAAATTTTCCTTTTACTTACGGGTTCCGTCAGGAGAGGCAGTTCTACAGAGTACTGGAAAACGTCAGCGCAAGGATCCCAGGTAAGTCCGAGTATTTTAGTAATATTATCTATTTTTATTTTTACTTCTTCAGCCTTATCCCTTTTGCTTACTCTTATCTTACTAAGTATTTCTTCGCTGTTACTTATCCATTTTTGCAATTGAAATCCCCCTTTAGCTAGAATATTTTTTATTTCTGTATGAATTTTATATCCTTTGTCTACACTTTCTGCCCCCGTCATTAAATCATCCATGTAGAAATCGTTAAGAATAATTTTTGTTGCTAATGGATGATCCTTCCCTTCATCATAAGCAACCTGATGTAAAGAACGCACTGCTAGAAATGGCGCCGATGAAGTACCAAATGTAACCGTCACTAATTCGAATTCTTCAATTTCTTTTTCAGGACTATCCCTCCAAAGAACCCTCTGAAACATTGTATCATCTCTATTGACAAGAACTTGTCTATACATTTCAATTATATCAGCACGTATACAAATTGGATGTGTTCTCCAACGCATAACCGTATGTCGTAATTCTGCTTGCAATGTCGGCCCAACCATCAAGTTATCGTTTAACGATACCCCATTTATTCCCTTACAGGAAGCGTCAAATACCACGCGCACCTTAGTTGTTTGCTTATCTTCCCGGAGTACTGCGTGATGAGGTAAGTACAACCCTTTATTCTTTTCTTCTGAAGATACCTTTACCATATGGGTAAGATCAATATACTCCTGCATCACCGCAGTGTAATCTGCCTTTAATTTGTGATTCTTTGACAGTTTAAATTCTAAACTCTTTAACCTTTTTTCAGATATGAACCTAGATTCACCATCTTTACAACTTGGGTTATCATCCCGGAACGGCAACCTTACAATGTAACGTCCAGTTTTGACACGCCTTGTGGTATTCGTATAAATATTCTCACATTCCTCTTCCTCTTTGCTAAGTATTTTTTCAGTTCCCGATGGCTCCGCTTCTAGCTCCCAGAACTTACGTAAGAAGTCATCATCTTGAACATTGGAATGCATGACAGTGATACAAGGATATGAATTGATAACGGACGAACCTTCTGTACCGACAACACCCGAAAGAATCCATCCTAATTCTGTTTCTTGTGCTACGAGCGATCCACTAGTACTCCTTTTGATTCCATTTTGAAGAATTTGGCTGAATATCTCAGCACCTAATAAAACGTCAATTTTATTAGGCCTGTGATACTCAGGGTCTGCTAAAACGTCTTCATTCAATTTCACCCATTCTACCCGAGTTGCTGTTACAACTGGGAGAAGGGATGTGATAGACTTCAAAACATAAGCATTAACTTGAACGTTGTAATCAGGATTCACTCGAGAACGTATATCAACAACTACGGAAGAATTAGACATAACGGTTTTATTACCGCCTACACCTGTAACCCGGTGTTTAGTTAAAATTTTCTTTAACCCTAAATATTGAGCCATTGACTCCGTGATAAAAGATCCTTGTGACCCTTGATCTACTAATGCGCGAACCAAACGATATGTTCCATCTTTTGACCTGGCCTTTACTAAAACCGTAGGTATTAAAACCGTTTCCTTACAATATCCTGTCGAAAGGCATGAAACTATTGGCTTAGTAGATCCCTCCGCTTGTATAGCGGTCTTTTGAGTTTCCTCCATTGAGGTAATATTCCTAGTAGCAGCTGACGCTGTTTCCTTATGAACAACGCCCGTGCTCTCACCAACAGACCCAGAACCACCGCTAGGGTGCAATAAAGTATGGTGGCGTCTTTTACATAAATGGCATCTGACGGTGTTTCTACAAAATCTGGCAGAGTGGTTACTACCCAAACAAATGAAACATAGCCCATTTTTCTGTGCGAAATCACGTCGAGTATCGTTATGTTCTTTAGCTAAACCTTTACACGCAGTTACCTTATGAGCGGCAGCACAAAAAGGGCAAGATAACTCCGCTTTTCCTTTCCCTACTACATGAAACGATTGCGAACTCCTATAAACATGAGGTTTATTTTCTACACTTTCTAAGCCTCGAAAACGGCTAGTTAAAAAGGCAGTAAATTGAGTAAAAGTAGGCAAATCATCCGTGGAATCTGAAGCCACCTTTAATTCCCAGGCTTTCCTGGTGTCCCTATCCAACTTGGCACTAACAATATGTATTATTAGGATGTCCCAGGAAGTTACATCTATCCCTAAATTTTTTATTGAATCTAAGCAATCAGATGTAGTGCTAAGTAATCTTTTTATTTCAGTAGCTGATTCTACAATTAAACTCTTTTGATTAAACAAACGTTTTAAAATTCCCTTTGCTATAAATCTTTTATTGTTGTACATTAACTCTAATTTTTCCCAACTAGCCGTATAATTATCCGATGTTAAATTAATGTTTCTTAATAGTTGTTCTGCATTTCCAGTTAAGTACCCTTTAAGGTAATATAATTTCTGCGCACCGTCTAGAGTTTTATTATTATGTATTAACCCTAAATATAAATCCCTAAACGTCTGCCACTCACTATAATTTCCAGAGAACACGGGTATCTTAACCTCAGGTAACTTAAAGTTTCTAAATTCTGTACTACAGCTAGCTGCTTGACTAACATTACACGTTTCACTAGACATTTTAACATTATTTAATATTTCTTTCAACTCGCTTTTAAACTGTATATAAAACTCTTCCACCTCATCATATAAGCCATTCTTATGATAATTTGAATTAAATAAATCAGACTTTTTTACCTCACTAATTAATTTTACATGTGTTTTGTAGAATAATTGCCATTGCTGTTCTAAGTTTTCAATCCTAGTTTCTATATAACAAACAGTTAGACGCTCTTTAGGACATTTTTTAAAGTTAGATTTTGACTTGAGTATTTTAGCATTAATGTCTTCCTGAATGTCAATAAGTGACTCCATTTTAAGAAAAAAAAAACACAAGTAGGTTATGTCACAAAAATAAAATACACAAATTTCTATATAAGTAAACTTATTGTCCAGTAAACACTAAAAAAAAAACACTTAAAACAAATCTAAATTTCCTTGAAGCACTCCGATATTTTTCTAAGTTCTTTTGTAACGATTAAAATTTTACAAGCGTTTTAAACTTGTATTTCTGAGTAAAATCGGGCATGGATTCCCCGTCTAAAGCACTTTTTGCTTAAAATAAATACAAGTTCAAACTAATATTACTAACGACTAAGTTAATTATCTAGTGAATTTAAGGTTCAAATTTCAATGCACTTTCTTGAATTGTTGAAGTTAAAATTCTTCCTATTAATAAGGTCGAAAATGTACTCACAATTTCTTCACTGTACTCTCACCGACATTGATCAGCACTCGACGTCTCAACGCCGCACTTGTGGCCGCTCCGCGAACTTCTCTGCCTGGCTCCTCCACGCAACGTCACTTCTTCCGGCATCCAGCCGGATCCTCTGCTTCGATGACGTCACCGCTGACGCCTCGCTGTAGGGATGCTCTGGACAGCAATCCACTGCCCAGTACTAACGTTGCGGGGTGATAATCACCACCACCACCGATGACTACCAAAAAACACCTTCACGCCAATCCGATTCGAAGGACCATGTTCAAATTTCCAGGGATCCGAAGGCGAGCACAGGCGAGCACACATAATGAAACACACAACTGCTTCAATTATGGTAACTTTATTCACAAGGAATCTCTCACAACAAAAATCATAAAACATATATTTGGTTTTCTTAGCAACGAAACCCTAGTGCGATCTATTTCGATCCCAACGCCATCTATGGAAGCGTTAAGTAAAGTGAACACATACAAATATTAAACACTATATAATAATAATATTTTATTTGCAAAAACATAGTATATAATAGATTTTACAGAACGTTTCAGATCTGCATGTTTTGCTACGGTTATTCATAGCATGCAAATTTTTTTACATTAATATTTTTGGCTACAAAAATCCTTAACACTATAGAAATTATAATTATTTAGCAACTGATATAGTTTTAATTTAAATGATCTTTTATTTAATATTTTTAAGTAATTGGGTATCTTATTATATAAGTGAACACACATAAATAAACAACTTTTATTATATTTTCTTACAATAAAAGATCTTATTTTTTAATAATGTTTCTTCAGAAAGCTTATTAATTAGATGATTTATATTTATTTTATAATTTTTTATTCAATCAAAACCTCCCTAAATATGTTTCATAACTACTTCGACTGCAAACAGCACTGCAGTCACTGCTATGTTCTGGTTTGAAGGGTAATGGAGCCGATGCAATTACAGTATTTATTAGGTGTAATAACTAAGTGGTAGGATTCCCTTATTATCTACAAGTCCGTCTTGGTTGGTTTCTCTCGCCATTTCTCAGTGCTTGCACTGCTGTGTTCCAGTCTGAAGGGTAGAAAGAGTTAATATTATTGCGCGCCACCATTAATGACTGGTACATGGCGACACTAGTTACCACTAGCGCCATCTAGTATCGAGTAGCAGAACTAAGGGAGTCAAGATCCTTACTATCAGTCACACCTCGTCAGTCGGAACCGGTATGCACTCCATAATTCTAGATGTTTCTAGAGTAGAAGATTTTGGAACTATCTGAGTCCCTATTTAAGGCCGATATAAACTGCGAACGGTATCAGTGTTGAGTTGACAATACAAGCGAATACTTCGAATCGATAGAACTGTGAACTAAAGTGATCAGTTTTAAGTTGTAATCAGTGGTCTGTAATTAAATAGTCAATTTTGGTGATTCACTTGGCAGTTTTTGATTGTCTCGAACCCCAAGCTCGTAAGAATAATATGTTCAAGGGATAAGAGCTTCCATAGCTATCTTTGTTTAAAGTTGGTTGCAAGTATTATGTGGACTGCTAGTTTTCTTGTCATTTTCACATCATATAAGCCTAAAGTGTAATGCTTAGTTTTACACATTATTAGGCCTTTTCTCAAGGGTGACAGCTTATATTTGTGATTTTTTTATTAGTCTTTAATCATCATAAAGTCTATGTATGGGGAGTATCATGTTTAATAATATAGACAATGGCAATCGAGAACTAGTCTACCATAATATAAACATAATATATAGTCTGTTAAAAAGTGGAATGCTAATGGATATTTTTCAGGAAACCTAACAACTAATGTGTTTCATTGTTTTGGACTCACAAAAAGAAAATAAAATAGTAATTTTTCGGGACCCAACTCATTAAGGAAAAGCGAAACAAAAGAAATCAAAGTCCGTTTGCTGGTTGTAAAATAGGTTAAAAATATACCAGCAAACACGAATTATTAATATTACTGATATTTTTTATAGAAGTTATGGTGACAAACCAGCACAGTCTCCTTGTCGGTAAGTAGATGCTCTAGCCTATAGATACCTAGATCTATAATCGACAACGAATCAAAATAAGAATTTTTTTTTAATATAGTTCATATTATGTACCTCGAGAATTATCACAAAAAAATTCTAAAAGTCTATTTTTAAATATAGAATGCTTGCAGATATTGCCCAGGAACCTCTACAAGTAATGTGTTCTATTGTATTGGGATATACAAAGGAAATAAAATAGTATTTTTACGGCATCAACCACATTACGAAAATGCGTAACTAAGGAAATCAATGTCTGTTTGGCTGGTTGAAAAATAGATTGTATTTAATCTACCACGATATTAGTTTCTGAAAAGGTTCTTAAAATATTTTATATTTGCAGTGTTATCGGTAAAAATAACTGTAATGAATCTGCTATACTTGTTAGACGACAAGCACTGCCATTTAACAAACAAATAGATAGATATTATCGAAAATAGTAATGCTGAGGTCCCTAATCAAGGTAAAATTTACTAAATTAGGAAATTGTATTTTTATTACAATTTACTCTTGATCCCACCTTTTCTAAATATTTTAGTTTCAAATCATTGGAGAAGCTTTAGTTTAACTTTGACTGTCGATGATTTCGAATTTTGCTTTTCTTTGTCGCTTTATTGGGGTGTATAATAAATATTCCTTATTATTTAATTAAAAGAAAAACAGATGTAAAAGCATCCAATATATAACTATGATTATGAAGGTTACTCTTGCTAGTTTATATACTAATAAATACTATTAAAAACATCCAGTTCTTAACTTATATTCTATCTAACAATGTGATATCAAAATACTTAGAAAATGCTTTTACGGGCAATTTATTTCCTAAAACCTTTCAAATTTGTCGTAAAAAAGAAGTAAGTATTATTACGTTGGAATAGAATTTACTTCAGAACACACGATTGAACATGATTGAGTTTACTTAGGCTATTTGAACCCTTTGCCTATGTTGTTAAAAAGGAAACGATCAATGTTATGATATACCCATATGCTACATTGTATAGATAGTATGAGTACGATACATGTATTGTACGGTAAATTTGGATTTGTATTTATTATATTTGAAATGTTATATTTTAGCATGTAATGTAACATGATCTGACTTGATACACAAGGTTAAGGGACCAGAGGAGATAAAATGACTTATTTATAACTAAGGTTTTGTATTTGTTTACTTAACCCTTTCGCTGTCCCGTGCACTACATATAGGGCACTGCTATTGTCTCACTATTGTGTCTGGAAACCGGACAGTGAAAGTGTTAATACATTTTTATTTAAAAAAGAGTAAGATTGATAACAATCAATACGACATTATTATAAACACTGGAATAGAAATTCCATAGCACATCCCCATTATCGATCATAGTACTGATTTAAAGTTTAAAGTTAAAACAAATCTGTGTCAAACACAACACATAAACACACACACACACACACACACACACACACACACACAAAAACACGTGACGTGACAGTGACGCAGCGCGGCGGACGTTATCTTGCATTAAAACCCTAAAAATTAGAGAAGGCATGTGCCCAGCAATGGCACGTTGACTGTAATTTTACTCTAAAACAATCTTTTTTGTTTTTTTTTTTAATAAAAAAAACATTACCTCTACACTGGGATTTTATCCTGTATCGCGGGGGCAGTTTACATACATAGATTTCACGAGGACAAACATACAGACCCAGAAAAATTATTTCTAAGCCATTCAAATACTGGTTCCTTGCGGGATTCGAACCCGCGGCCCTTAATGCTGCAACTCATTGCTTAGCCACTGCGCCACGGAGCCGTCTAATTTATATTTCCTATTATTATATAATTAAGGTGAATTTTTATTCACTTTTTATATTAGATAAAGGTACTGTATATACATAAAATGGAAAGCAACTGTCAGAGGAAGCGAGAAGTACACAGCTCTTTCCTTATGTGTTTTGATACATACTTTGTTAGGTAGTGTCAAGGACATAGGCACTGTAATGTTTCTACATTTTATTTACCGATAGTGGGTAAGTATATTCAATGAAATAAGCAGAAGAATCACTTTTAATAATGTCTTCCAGGCCGAATTTCAGTCACCAGGGCAGCCAGTCTCAATGGAGACTAGCCATCTGCGCAGGTCAAGATTATAGTGTACGAGTGTATGCTTTCTATTTCCATAATTTCATAGTCTTATAGGACGACAAACCGACACGACCGGAGATGGATCAGGCGCAAGACCAACAGTTTTATGTGTTCCCCGAGGCACCACCGCCAACTTCCTGACTCCGGACTGCTACTGGAAATTTCTTGACAGAAAAACTCCATCCCTTTTTTGGTTGACCCGACTCGGGATTCGAATCTGGGACCTCATGATCAGCAGTTGCGTTTACGACCACTAGACCAACGAGGCATATACTCCGTATATATGAAATTAATTCTTATTAAAAAAAATATTTACCTATCATCCTTTAGTTTAGACGTTTTTCGTACCTGAATGAAACGTGGACAGATACAACCAGTAACACACGACGTGTTTCTTTTTTCGTTTGTCATTCAACAAAATGACGTGGGATTCTATTAAATATTGTATTATATTTTTAGTTAGCTCCTTAAATTAGTTCGGATCATGTCCAGAGTCAACTAAATAACGTTAATCCCAAGTTAGGAAGTTGTTTCATCATATAAAGTTTAACTCATAAAACAAGACCTTTCAAAGTTGTAGTAATCTTGCCCAACTGCTTGTTACCCGTTTTAACAAAATAATATGTTTTCCTAGAATGAGTTGCGGTACTCCCTTGTATTTAGTGTGGCGATTTAACAAATTTAATCAAAGTGGTTAAGAAATATTACTCGACTATTCCAAACTTTATTAGGCTCTTAAAATTCTAGTTAATTTTGAATGGATAAAAATATTTCTAAAGTTAAATTTTGTTATGAAATGTAACATTATATTACTATTATTCCTTAAACAACTTCAACTAAGGTATTCGTATAGTATTATCATTTACCATTACTTGTGAAGAAGTGGTTCACGACAATAGTCAAATAGCGAATTTAAACATACAACGTTGAGATTTGCAGTACTTGACCTATGCTAAATATGGTCACTTAAGCACTTCTTTTACATTATTTTTAACAGTGGTAGAGCCACGCGGCAGCTTTTGCTGTCGCACGGATGGGACGGCTCGAACCGGGGAAGTAGAGGTTTACCTCTGCGTTTCGCTTGGTAAGTGCATTTGGCCGGAGGCCCTTTTTACTGGAAATGAGGCATTCCATCTTAGTCCTCACGGGTGACAACGCATCTACATTTTGATTTGTAATAGAGGATAGATGTAGATGTCTATGGGCCGCAGCAACCACTAACCATCAGGTGGACTGTGTGCTCGTTTGTCACCCTTATCCTATAAAAAAAAATCAGCTTTCAAAAGTCATGGGCCTCTCCCGTAAGGCAGGTTTTGCCTTGGTTCGCACGTTTTGCAAGCAGATTTACGATGAATGGCGGATTGGTTGTAAATCACAGCATCTGCTTACCATTAGGTAAACTGTGTGCCGTATATTGCTGTTATTTCTATAAAAAAAGTTTCTTACTCTTTTATGACTTAAAACTAGTTTTATGAATTTTGCTGCGTTTAAGTCACTTATTTTTTTATTCCCGTCGTTTTTGGTTACTTTATAGCACCCATGGTCACGGGAGGCGATTACTGTAAAGCAATAAAATCCGTAAAATAGTTTTATAAATAAAATAGTTAATATTAATTACACGTGGATGATTGTTTAAAAAAAAATTAGTTTTTTGCAGAGAAAGTATTTCAAAAAAACTCTTCCATGCGTTTCTCGAAAATAGGTCTTATTTCAGTTTGGTAGAATTAAACCTTTAATAAAATACTAAATGTCAATTTCAAAAATTAATAAAAAAACAAAAAAGTCCATATAATAGCATCTGAAGTCGGTGCTAAACTTAGTGTATAAAATAATTAAAGCCGCGACTTCAAAAGTAATAACATAGATATTTTATCATTATTTTTTAGTTCTTGTCTCTAGTGGAGTCTAGTGGAGACTCAGTCAGAGGGAAACTGAGGCAGAGGATGGGCAGCAGCATCTTTCTGATAGCTAACAGCAAAACAACAATTAAAAAACTGCAGTTGCCAACCAGCTCGCCAAGCGTGGCAACTATAGCAATATACCTCCCATGATAGATAAAGATTGGCAATGTGTCGACGAGGGTTGCGTACCTTATACTCAGAATCACCAAACGGTATTCGCTGAAGGTCATACAGGTTTACGCACCAACCTCGGCACACCCCGATGAGGAGGTGGAGGAAATGTATGAGGATATCTAGGATAGGATATATCTAGAGAAATACATTCCTCCAAAACCCACTATACGGTGTTAATGGGTGACTTCAACGCAAAGCTAGCCACAAGAGAGAACAGTGAGCTGAAAGTAGTGAAATTCGGAATAGGGCAACGGAACCCAAGGAGCCAGCAGCTAGCAGACTTCATGGAGAAAGAGGGACCCATAGGAAGTGGACCTGGTCGAGCCCCGATGGTTCGACAAAAAATGAGATCGACTTCATTACAACGACCAGACGACAACAGTTCAGTGATGTCTCAGTGATCGCGAGGGTGAAAATCGGCAGCGATCACCGAATGATGAGAGGCATACACTTAACCTATACGTTGAGTTGGAGAGGTCACATCTAATTAAGTCAACACTCCGTCCCCCTCGTGCTCTAATCCAAAGTCCCGAATCCTTTCAGCGCGAGCTACGAAACCATTTTCAATGCCTAGAAGATTGCAATGCAGTGGACGATATGAACGACAAGCTCGTGGAAAATGCCAATGTGGTCGGAGCTAACTTTTGCAAGACCCGCCGCAGAAGAACACAAAAACTCTCCGATCATACTCTTAATCTCAAGGCTGTTAGACGGGGCATGAAGCTGCAGTCTTGAACAGATTTGACAGCATACAGGCAACTGAACAGACAGATCTCCAAATGCATGCGGCGGGACTTATGCAACTTTAATACTTGTCGTTTTGAAAAAGTGATCGAGCGGAACCAAGTATCCAAAGTCTTTGCTAGAGATATGTCTGTCGGATTAAGCCAACTGTCAAAGCTGAAGAATGAGTGTGGCAGAGTCGTTTGCGGGATACCTGAGATTTTGAGTGAGATTGAGAGGATTTGTGGGCAGCTGTACATATCATTGTTGGAGCCACGTGCATGGGTGAGTATCGATCCGAGAGCGAGTCTTATCCCACACTATTCCAATGATATCCCGCATGTTAGTCTGAGCGAGATTAGAATGGCCCTCCAGCACCTTAAAGACGGCAAGGCTCCAGGCTAGGATGAAATTACAGCGGAGCTTCTGAAAGCGGGTGAAAAATCGGCACTTGAAGTCCTTCAGAAGCTATTTAATTCCATCCTCCATGGTGGCATTACACCGGAGGCTTGAAAGAGAAGTGTGGTGGTCTTTTTCTTCAAGAAAGGCGAATACGCTCTCTTGAACTACTACAGACCGATTTACCTTCTGAGCCGCGTCTAAGTGATGTTTTCGAGAGGCATTACGAATCGTAACGCACGCTGACTCGACGACTTACAGCCTTCTGAACAAGCCGGTTTCCAAAAAGGCTTTAGCACCGCGTACCACATACATACCCTTTGGCAAATTGTACTGAAGTTCGAGGAGTACAATTTGCAACTATGCCTGGCGTATGTGGACTATGAGAAATCCTTTGATTCAGTCGAAATTTGGGTGGTGCTGCAGTCCCTTCAGCGGTGCCAAGTTGACTGTCGGTATATCGAGGTGCTGAAGTCCTTGTACAGTAAGGGTACGATTACTATCCAAGTACAGAACCAGAGTTCGAAACCTATCCAACTGCAAAGAGGTGTCAGACAGGGTGACGTAATATCCCCGGAAATCTTCGCCGCTGCATTGGAAGATGTTTCCAAGCGTCTTGACTGGAAGGATACGATATTAATATCAATGGCGAGTAGATCACTCACCTTCGATTTTCCAACGATATAGTTGTTAAAGCAGAATTGCTGGAGGACCTGAGCACTCAATGTGAAAAAAGTGTCTTCCAACGGATTGGTCTTAAAATGAACATGGACGAATAAAATCATATCACCTATGCCAGTAGTTGTTGTGAGCACTAAGCTCGAATTTGTTGACGAGTATGTTTACGTGGGACAATTAGTCCGACTAGGTAAGTCCAACTTCGACCAAGAGGTATATCGACGGATTCAACTCGGTTGGGCAGTGTTCGGGAAATTACGGGCCATCTTCTCGTCAGGTATACCTCAAAACTTAAAAACGAGACTATACAACCAGTGCGTGTTGCCAGTGATGACCTATGGAACTGAGACCTGGTCCTTCGCCAGTGGCCGTATGAGGAAACTCACGGTTGCTCAGCGAGCTATAGAGAGGGCTATGCTCGGATTTTCTCTGCATGATAAACTTAGAAATGTAGATATCTGCAGTAGAACTAGAGTGACCGACAGTGCCCAAAGGATTAGTAAGCTAAAGTGGAAGTGGAAGTGAGTGAAGTGAATGGGCCGGCCATGTAACTCGAAAAACCGACAACCGATGGGGGAAATAGGTTCTAGAGTGGCGGTCTCACAACGGCGTACGAAGTGTAGGGCGTCCCCCCACTAGATATAGTGACAGCCTGGTATATCTTACAGGAAGTCGATGGATCCAGGTGACTCAGGACCGTGCTTCGTGGCATTCCTTGGGGGAGGCCTATGTTCAGCAGTGTACTTGTGAATGGCTGTAATGATGATGACACCTAACGAAGATATAGCGTAACCATACATAAAAAAATCTTAAAATCAAAAAGTCTTATTAAGAACTCGTTTTTATAGTCTCCGCTATGAATAATCTGAAAACTATCACTTTGCATATATGCAGTCTGATGCTGTCTCCATCAGCATATATTACATTATGTTTATTATGTCAATACTCACAGGACAAAACAAGTTAAAACAATTCTCCTATGCTACTTCTTCCTTCCAACTGCACATGCTCGTAGTTATTCATACACACCAATCAAAATTTTACGCTGCGCGTTTAAAAACTCGCCTTGTGAAATATGGTCAACGAAGCAAATTTGTTGATATTTTGGAATGAAATCATTAAAATAACTGTACAACTCGTAAATATGCAAGAACGTATTTTATTAGCAATGGCCAATTACACAGTACATTACATGAACCATAAAGTAAGAGTTATCTATGAGAATGAGAATAGAGAAATAAGATGTTGCCAACATAATGCACTTAAATTAGCAGTGAGTGCAACAAAAAAAATATAAATGGTTGCGTTCTCATTTACTAAAAAATTTTAATCATAAGTTTGAATAAAACTAGCTTTTACAGATTTTATCGCGTATATTAACTTATTTTATTCCCGACGTTTTGAGCATTTTACAGCACCCATGGTCAGGGGTGGGGGTGTTTGACGTCCCAATGTCATAGTTAACCACTGGTACCTCCAGATTAAAATTATAAATTTTTGTTCCGACCTACGCAGTGTGAAATGACAGTATCTTGAAGTCTTGCAATTATATATTTGGGTTAGGATTTAATTTTATTAACTTTAGGATCCCATATAACAAAGTCGGTACAAACACTGCGTTATGTACTCGTATTGCAAGGCGTGCACTCTTCGCTATGCCTTGCCTTTTGACTAAAGCAGTCAGGGCACCATTGACTTTGTTCCCGGCAGCGGCACGCCTGTCCACATCTAAATCACATCTTCCATCCCGGCTAAGAGCACTCCCCAAGTATATAATTTCATTTACCTGTTCTAGACATTCCTAATTTACCTATATTTCACACTTCGTTCTGTCTTCGTCCCTTTCAAATACCAGAACCTTAGTTTTATTAACATTCAAACGGAGACCTTTAATTTCACATTCCTCTTTCATACACGTGACTAATGCCTGCAGTTCTGCCTCTGATAGTGCAATAAGCACTGCATCATCAGCATACAGCAGACAATTTACATTAATGTCACCCAATTTCACACCCAAACAGCTATCTTTCAGCTTCTGTAAAGAGCTGTCGAGATACAGTATGAACAGCCAGGAACACATGACACAACCCTGTTTTACGCCCGTTTGGACGCTAACCATGGGTGACGGGTCATGCCCTACCCGCACACAGGCTTTACAGTCACAGTAAAGTGACTGCACAGCCCTTAGCAATCGACCATCCACACCGTACCCCGGCAACAGTTCCCTCATTTTCTTCCTTACAACCTTATCAAATGCGTTCTCAAGATCCACAAAAGCACAGAAAATCTTCTGGTTAGCAGCCAGAAGCTTCTCCGTGATCATGCGGAGAGAAAACATTTGATCCGTGCATCCTCTTCCAGGTCTAAATCCGCAGTGTGCCTCCCATAGAAATCTTTCCGATTTCTCTTGCATTCTACGTGTCAAAACCTTCGAGTAAACTTTACTTGCTTAACTGGTCAAGCTGATTGCCCGATAGCACCCGCAGTCAAAATGTGAACCTTTACCTTTATATAAAAGCACAATGACTGCGGATCGCCAATCATCCGGGACATCCCCCGTCCGCCAGCACAAATTGCACAGCAGATGAAAGCTGTCCCAGACGCGAGGCCTACCATACTTGACCATTTCAGCAGTAACTCTGTCTAGTCCCGCAGCATTACCATATTTCAAGCTTCGAATCGCACGTTCAATCTTTTTCATACTGATGATCTCAGTGTCATCGAGGTCCAGGTCTGGCGTACCAGTCACGGCTTCATCCCCGGATCCCTCACTAAGATCATCACACGCATACATTTCTCTATAAAATTCGCTCCATCTCTGCATGACGTCCGATTTTTCTGTGAGGACGTCATTAGTTCTCGAAAGCACTTTGTTCATCCTTAAGGCCGTCGCACCACTCCGGGTCTTTCCAACCTCTTTCCAGAAGAGTTTGGAGTTCTCCTTAAAGTTGTGCGACAACCTTTCGTCCGCTTCAATTCTACACCTTTCACGCACTTCCTTAATCAATGCTTTCGTGTGAACTTTCTGCAGCTTATATCTTTCTTTCATCTTCTCTCTCATATCCTTATCATTACTAGAGGCCAAGTAGTCTAACCATGCTCTCTTATTCTTCTTTACAGCTTCTTTCACTTCATCATTCCACCATGCATCTCTTCTTTTACTACTGCCTCTTTTTATTGTTCCACACACTTCTTCCGCTGCACTTACCATTCCATCCCTAAGGTTCTGCCATGTTCTTTCCACACATTCTTTTCTGCCATCGATGGTGTCAAGCTTTTCGGCTACCCTCGCATGGTATTTGTCCCTAGTATCCGCTTCCTGAAGCTTCCAGCTTCGGATGCGACAGACCGACTGTGGTTCTGTTACTGCCGTCCGGTAGCGCCAACCCGCGAACAGACCCCTAAATCTAGTAATCACTAGATAGTAATCCGTTTCCAGGTCAGCTTCCCTGAACACTCGCGTATCCATCACCTGTTTTCGGAGTCGGTCATCCACCAAGAACAAATCGATCATACTTCTCTCATTCTTTATTTCTCTAGTATACATATGGATTTTCTTGTGATTAAACATAGTGTTTGTCACAAGAAGACCCTTTTCCTTGCATACCGCCAGTATAAGCTTGCCAGCATCATTTACCCTTTTATCGCCAAACTTTCCAAGCACCGACTCGTACCCTGGTCGAGCGGTACCAACCCATCCATTCAAATCACCACATACAACAATTCTTTCGTTTCCCCTAGCCAAATCTAGAACTTCTCTTACATTCTCCCAAAACTGCTCCAGCTCAGCCCTGGACGACAAAGCTACCGGCGCATAAACAGCCACAAGGAATAACTTCGTTAGTCCCAATTTAAAGCGAACCCAGAGAAGTCTTGAGTTCACAACCTTATTTTCAGTCATAACATTGACGAACCGTGACGACAGCAGCACCCCCACTCCCTAGCAGGCGCTCTCGCTCTCCGGGACTCCGGACCATAGAGCTAACGCCCCGCCAGGAAGCTCTTCAGTACCACTGCCCTTCCGTTTGGTCTCCGACATACACACGACATCTAATTCTCTTTCTTTCATTATTTCGATCAACTCATTCATCTTATCTCTCATGCCTCCTCTAACATTCCACGTGCCAACTTTGCACTCTGTCCTCCACCTTCCGCTGTGTCGGGCTGTGCGTGACAGGTGGCGGTCCCCATCGCCGCTTTGCGCGCTGCATTCCACACCAACGGGGACGAGCTGGTGTGCGTCGCCTTGGGGGTACGCCCTAACCCTTGTTGGCGTGGGTGCGCAGCTGAGTAGAATTGCAGCCCTGAAAAGGGCTGGCAGGGGTCGCGACGAGCACGCTTCTACAATGACCCCCTTTGTTATATGGCAGCGAAACCTGGGTATGCCAGAAGAAGCATAAAAGCAAGTTGAATGCAGTGGAGATGCGATCTCTTCGTAAAATGTGCGGCGTTATCATGGCCGACCGAAAGCGAAACGGTTTGAAAGATGACCTTATCAAAAATTGATAAGGGCGTGCTTCGATGGTTTGGGCACGTTGAGCGAATGAGTGAAGACCGAATGGTGAAGAAAATATATAGCGCGAAAGTTAATATTAAAAGGTGTCGAGGTAGACCGAGACTAACTTTCGAAGACCATGTGAGCAAATTGCTCGAAAAGGAAAGGGTCAAGAGTACTTGGATACCTAGACGTGCATGTATGAAGAAGATAATGAATCTGAAAGAAGCGAAAGAGGTATGTAAGGATCGTGACACTTGGCGATCTGTTCTCTCTAGCTACCCCGTCAGGGATTGTGCGTGAAGATAAGTAAGTAAGTAAGTATAGGATCCCATGCAGATGGTGGTACCCAGCCATCTTCTCTTTGACACACAGACTGCTAACTTCCCGCAGCGTCGATTCTTCACATTAACTAGTTGTTTTTCAACGCGGGTTTTTATTGATCTTTTTAGTTTTTCCTATATAAGAGAGACCACATTCATAATCAAGCTTTAAATAAAAATTATTTATAGCAATATTCACCCCATAATAGAATCAACACGGTTTCCTTAAAAATCGATCGACTGTCACTAACCTGTCTTGTTTCTTAGAATATGTAATTAGTAATATGGAAAATGGTGGGCAGGTGGATGTGATCTACACGGACTTTGAGGAGGCGTTTGAACGGGTACCATACTCTTAAACAAACTAGGGAATCTTGGCATACACGGGGATCTTCTAAGATGAATAGAATCTTACCTAATTGTCTCCTGCACTCTAAACATCTAATGTACGCAGACGATAAAAATATCTTTTTGAGAATAAATGGCATCAATGATTGTTACAAGATACAGGCGGAACTGGACGTATTGTATAGTTATAACATAACTAATGAGATAACAGTGAATGCCAAAAAATGCCAGTGCATATCTTTCACTTGCAAAGCGCACCCCATCTTATACACATATAATTTGAATGGTGTTGACATTGAAAGAGTCAATTTGGTTCGTGACCTAGGAGTTTACCTCAAAAGCAAAATGTCATTTACTGATCATATCGACTTAGTCACAAAAAAGTCATATAAAAACTTGGGATTCGTCTTGCCAGCCTGCAAGGCATTTAAGAATATAGGCTCACTGATGATTGTATACTATGCATATTATATACGTAGTCTGCTAGAATACGCTAGTCAAATTTGGTCCCCTCAGTACAAGGTCTATAAAGAACGCCTCGAGCGCATACAAAAAATATTTCTTAGACACATCTCGTACCGGTGTCGTCGGTCGCATGAATCATATACTCGAGCCTGCCACGAAAATAATCTATTAACTTTGGAAGAAAGACGGGATACACTAGATGTCTGCTTCCTATTTGATATTGTCCAGAATAGAGTAGACTGTTCAGAACTGTTGCATAAAGTAGCATTCTGCGCTCCTATGCGTCGAACACGTCACACACCGCTATTCAATGTGCCTCAACGTCGCACTAACTACGGTTCGCATACTGTCATGGTTAGTTTACCCCGAACATATAATGCAAAGTTTAGCCAGGTTGACTAATTTCGCTCAAACAAGTTAACTTTCAAAAAGAAGGTGACAGACATCATCACAAACTCTCACAAATTTTAAGTGCTGTAAACAAAAGTTGTATCTTAACCTTTACTTTTTTTCTTTGTCTTTGCCTACTGTCATTATCTCTGTCTACGTCTATAATGAGTGGTACTTATATATTACTTTCGCAAACATGTATAATGTATTTTTCTACCTGATTGAAAGACCTACCTGAAGATGCAGGAGTATACAAGCTTTATTTTTATTGTATTTTATTTTATTAAGGAAACCAATAGCTTTACAAATTATATATTTTATAACTTGTGTGTGTAATATAGTATTGCCAATAACAGGTTTCCCTTAAATTAAGAAATGGCACTGTAACAATCAAACTTTTTTAATGCTAAAATTAACTCTATAAATATACTAAGGAATTCAAGGATGCTATCCGCTTAAACCTATCAATATTATAGATAGTTAAGTAGATACTAAACTAAACTGTACACCACACAAAACAAATCAGGTAGAAAAATACATTATACATGTTTGCGAATGTAATATATAAGTACCACTCATTATAGACGTAGACAGAGATAATGACAGAAGGCAAAGACAAAGAAAAAAAGTAAAGGTTAAGATACAACTTTTGTTTACAGAACTTAAAATTTGTGAGAGTTTGTGATTATGTCTGTCACCTTCTTTTTGAAAGTTAACTTGTTTGAGCGAAATAAGTCAACCTGGCTAAACTTTGCATTATATGTTCGGGGTAACCTAACCATGACAGTATGCGAACCGTAGTTAGTGTGACGTTGAGGCACATTGAATAGCGGTGTGTGACGTGTTCGACGCATAGGAGCGCAGAATGCTACTTTATGCAACAGTTCTGAACAGTCTACTCTATTCTGGACAATATCAAATAGGAAGCAGACATCTAGTGTATCCCGTCTTTCTTCCAAAGTTAATAGATTATTTTCGTGGCAGGCTCGAGTATATGATTCATGCGACCGACGACACCGGTACGAGATGTGTCTAAGAAATATTTTTTGTATGCGCTCGAGGCGTTCTTTATAGACCTTGTACTGAGGGGACCAAATTTGACTAGCGTATTCTAGCAGACTACGTATATAATATGCATAGTATACAATCATCAGTGAGCCTATATTCTTAAATGCCTTGCAGGCTGGCAAGATGAATCCCAAGTTTTTATATGACTTTTTTGTGACTAAGTCGATATGATCAGTAAATGACATTTTGCTTTTGAGGTAAACTCCTAGGTCACGAACCAAATTGACTCTTTCAATGTCAACACCATTCAAATTATATGTGTATAAGATGGGGTGCGCTTTGCGAGTGAAAGATATGCACTGGCATTTTTTGGCATTCACTGTTATCTCATTAGTCATGTTATAACTATACAATACGTCCAGTTTCGCCTGTATCTTGTAACAATCATTGATGCCATTTATTCTCAAAAAGATATTTTTATCGTCTGCGTACATTAGATGTTTAGAGTGCAGGAGACAATTAGGTAAGATTCTATTCATCTTAGAAGATCCCCGTGTATGCCAAGATTCCCTAGTTTGTTTAAGAGTATGGTACCCGTTCAAACGCCTCCTCAAAGTCCGTGTAGATCACATCCACCTGCCCACCATTTTCCATATTACTAATTACATATTCTAAGAAACAAGCCAGGTTAGTGACAGTCGATCGATTTTTAAGGAAACCGTGTTGATTCTATTATGGGGTGAATATTGCTATAAATAATTTTAATTTAAAGCTTGATTATGAATGTGGTCTCTCTTATATAGGAAAAACTAAAAAGATCAATAAAAACCCGCGTTGAAGAACAACTAGTTAGTGTGAAGAATCGACGCTGCGGGAAGTTAGCAGTCTGTGTGTCAAAGAGAAGATGGCTGGGTACCACCATCTGCATGGGATCCTATACTTACTTACTTACTTATCTTCACGCACAATCCCTGACGGGGTAGCTAGAGAGAACAGATTGCCAAGTGTCACGATCCTTACATACCTCTTTCGCTTCTTTCAGATTCATTATCTTCTTCATACATGCACGTCTAGGTATCCAAGTACTCTTGACCCTTTCCTTTTCGAGCAATTTGCTCACATGGTCTTCGAAAGTTAGTCTCGGTCTACCTCGACACCTTTTAATATTAACTTTCGCGCTATATATTTTCTTCACCATTCGGTCTTCACTCATTCGCTCAACGTGCCCAAACCATCGAAGCACGCCCTTATCAATTTTTGATAAGGTCATCTTTCAAACCGTTTCGCTTTCGGTCGGCCATGATAACGCCGCACATTTTACGAAGAGATCGCATCTCCACTGCATTCAACTTGCTTTTATGCTTCTTCTGGCATACCCAGGTTTCGCTGCCATATAACAAAGGGGGTCATTGTAGAAGCGTGCTCGTCGCGACCCCTGCCAGCCCTTTTCAGGGCTGCAATTCTACTCAGCTGCGCACCCATGCCAACAAGGGTTAGGGCGTACCCCCAAAGCGACGCACACCAGCTCGTCCCCGTTGGTGTGGAATTCAGCGTGGGTCTTTTTTATATACACAGTGTGGCTTAAAGTGTTATCAGGATTCCGAATTACTAACACATCTAGAAAAGGTAAAGAATTGTTTGTCTCTAACTCCATTATGAACTGAATTTTAGATTTTCTGGAGTTAAGCTGGTCTAAAAATAAAGTTAGTTTAACTAAAGGTAGAATTTTGAAATTTTCGTCTACGTAGTCTACATAGAATCTTGGTTATTTTTTTATAATTTATTAGGATCAACACACAGTTTACACAATATTTCTTAATCTAGAGAATACATTTACTACAAAAAATATAATATAATAGTGCAACCAACAACGTTGACCACCAATTACTATTAATAAAACCTGAGATTGAGATTAGCGCATTTTTCATCTGATACAATGTTTGTGTCTACAACTAATAAAATGATGAAATATAATTATTATTCCAACAACCAATTACACAAACTCATTCTCCTCTGAGTACTGAAAGTAACTCCTTTTTATAAATACCTACCTTATGAGCAAAAATATCAATGTTATTGAAATTATTATTATAACAATTTACCAACATATACATAGGGGATCTTTTACCTATGTTGGTTCGACATTTATTAGTAAAAAATGTATGTTTGGTATGAACTCTGCGACACAATGACCTATATGGTACTCTGTATTGTATCATATTAACTAGTTCCACACTATCGTACCTGTTATGACAGATATCATACAGTAATATAGCTTGAATCTGTTGACGTCTGGATATTAATTTAAGTAAGTTATATTCGACCAGCAATTGACAGTAGGGTAATTTAACTCGTCTGCACTTGTAATTTACACTACGTAAAAACTTTTTTTGAATGGATTCGATTTTATCTATATATTTATTATAATACGGACACCAAATAGCTACTGCATATTCGAGTTGTGATCTTATTAAAGATTTATAGAGGTGCAAATAAGTGAGAGGTTTTTTAAATTCACGACCAATACGCATCACGAAACCATACATTTTAAGAGCCTTATTAATTTCGCTTTCTACATGTGTATCAAGGATAAGTTTACTATCTAATATTATTCCTAAATCTCTAATTTTATGAACTTTTTCTAATGGGACTCCACATAAAGAATAATTAAAATTACTTGGCTGACGCTTACGGGTAAACGTTATGGCTTTACATTTGTTAACACTCAAATCAAGCTTATTGCGTTTACAATAAGATGAAAAATTATCTAAATCTTTTTGAAAGTTAAGATGATCATGATAATGTTGAATTTTGCGATAAATTTTAATATCATCAGCGTACAAAATAAAATTACAAAACTTGAAACAACTATTAACATCATTTATATACAGTATAAAAAGAAGAGGCCCTAAAATTGATCCTTGTGGCACACCAGAACTTATATGCACAATATCTGACTCAAAACCTCTAATAACTACTTTTTGGGTTCGATTTGTCACATACGACTTAAACCATCTCCACAAATTACCACGGATACCATTAAAGGTTAGCTTTTCCAGAAGTAGTTTATGGTCAACGCGATCGAAAGCTTTGCGGAAATCTGTGTATATGCAATCAGTCTGGATGTTACTATCCAGATTCTCAAATAAGTAGTTTGTATAAATTAATAAGTTAGAGACAGTTGAACGCTTTTTAGTAAAACCGTGCTGCTGCGAAATAATTACATTGTGAAGACTAGGATATATCGCATTATGTATTAACCTTTTAAAAGTTTTAGCGAGTGTTGATAAGATCGATACCGGTCTGTAATTCTCAACATCTATTTTTGAGCCTGCCTTGTAAATTGGAACAACTCGAGCTGTTTTCCAAATAGATGGACATATCCCTTCTTTTAAGCATTTGTTAAAAAGATAATGAATTGGTTTTGCAACAGTATATGCTGTAGCTTTCAAAAAATAAGGAGGGATGTTGTCAATGCCTGCTACTTTGTTCGCATCTAAATTTAAAAGGGATTTAGTTACATCTTTTTCAAAAATAGAAATGTCAGTAATAATGAAATCAGAATTGTTATTATTTGGTATATTAATGTTGTCATAATTAAAATCTTCTGTGACTAAAGTGGATTCAAATACTGATAAGAAAAAATCAGAGAATAAATTACATACTTCCTTGGTGTTACTAGCACATTTGTTTTTTAAAAAAAATTCTGAATGTGTTTCTAAGCTGCTTTTGCAATTTGATACATATTTCCAGAAACATTTGATATTTTGCTTTACACACTTTTCGACAGTATCCATATAATAAGTATAACGTAACTTAGATTCACTTTTAAACCGTTTTCTGTACAATGCAAATGTTCTATAATCTGATAAGTTTCCGTACTTTTTCCATTTAACCCAAGCATTATTTTTATTTTTGAAGATATGTATCAATGATGAATCGAACCACTTAGGAAAATTACTGTTTTTAACAGTTTTCTTTGCTATATATTTGCGTATAATACCATATATTTCGTCATAAAATAAGTCTACAGCCGCTTCAGCAGTCACGTCATCAACGTCATCTGCCATCAAAGCTTTCCAATCAGTATTTAATATTACTTTATTAATCAACACATAGTCCGCACTTTCAAAACAGTAACGTGTGTGTTTAGTCAGTATGCATCGGATCTTCTCGGCAAACGGTACTATTACATAAAATGGAGGATGGTGTTTATCAGGACTTACTAAAGGGATAGAGGCTGGACATAATATATAGTCATTTATGTTAGTAATAAATAGATCTAGAATAACATTATTTGAATTTTTAAAAGTATTAATTTGTGTAAAGTTATAAAGTGATATAAAATTGAGTAAACTATTGCGTGAAACCGATATATCGGAATAACAATTAGTTTCAAAATTAAGATCCATATCATTCCAATCTATAGATGGCAAATTATAGTCTCCTACTAAATAAAAATTATGATATAATTGGTATTGATTAACTATACTAGATAAATATTCTATATAGCTCAAGTATACAACACTCTTTTGGTTAGGCGCAATATAGACAGCATTTAATAAATAAACATTTTTGCCACCCCTAATCTCAAGTGTAACGTAATCTATAAGTGGAGAAAGTGCGGACGCAGTGAACGAAGTCCGGACCTCGGCAGTGATAAGCGTACGGCGTACCGCTATGAGTACTCCACCACCATCCCGCCGGTCACACGCATCACGATTTCTGTCACATCTATACACAGCATATCTGGTATCAATAAATTCGTTATCACAAACATGACTATGTAACTATCTTTCCGTTAAAATAATTACATCATATGAGTGAGAAAGAATGTTCGTATATATAGTATGTAATTTAGTTCGAAGCCCTCGGCAGTTTTGATAGTAAATCGACAAGTTATCCATTTTTAAATACAATAAATTGAACTGTTATTAAATAATAATGTTATATTTGTATATAATTAATATATTATATTGAATGATATGCAACCCTATAATTGAATAGACATCAACAGTTATTATTACTACCTTAAGATTACGAGTAAAACCATAAACTATAACTATCTTACTCGCTTTAATCAAAAACCAATTTAGTATTTTTAATAACATATAAACATCGTTCATAAGGCTCAACGTACTTGTGATTACCCGCAAAAGTATAATATTAACCAACTGATATTTTATTTTTACCCTACAAAATGAAATATAGTAATAGAAAAGAGAATGAGTATGTACTAGAACAATCTCAAATATTATTCGTCTTAAATACAACCTGTAATCGTTAAAAATAACAACACTATTTAATATTTTTGATATTATCCAAAGATCGAATTGCCATAGCTGGCGAATTCTCATTCTTACGCACCAATGTAGTTCCATGCCTAACCCACACATACTTGTATTCATTAGTTTTAGCTGCATTGCGACATGCACGAAATAAAATCTTATTTTTTAATGTCAAATGCTCATTTACATATATAGTACGCGGTGGTCCAGGGATCGATAGCTTTTCTGAATTTAAATTCTTACGTACACGGCAGGCAGCGAGGAAGTTGTCACGAAGAATTCTAGACGAAAATTGCACAATAATGTTTTTGGGGCGAGAATCCTTGTGGTCAGCATGTGGAACTCGATGAATTGCGGTAATATCAGTCGATAAAATCTTTTGATCAACTATAACCCCCAAATTAGTTATTATAGAAAAAAGATTTTCGCCTCTCTTTTCAGGTAAATTTGAAATTTCAATATTGTTGCCTCTAACCTGTTGTTCCATTGATGATACCTTATTTTCCAAACCAGCATTCTGCTCCGAGACCTGTTGGATTTTTTCTTCAAGCCCTTTAATACGAGCATCAAAGGAATCTTGCCGTAACTCAGAGGAACATAGTGTGTTATCAATATCCATAAGCTTATTGTTAACTTCCAGTAACGAATTTTTCAAAGCAGTATTATCCGAAATTATCCCAGTCACGGCCAATTGTATGTTAGTTAAGGCATCCGTTATTTTATTGAGCTCAGCAGACAAAACAGAGCGAACCGAGTTTGTCACTAATTTTTCTATATATTTTTCATTTAAAATATTGTTGAAAGATATTGTACTATGTTCGGATACGTCTTCCATTTCTTTGCGCTTTCTACAAGTAATGAAGTTATTAGTAGAATCGATTTCACGGTGTAGATCTGGGCTTGACATACACTTTATCTTTTGCGGAGGAGTACGTTGCATCACGATACACAAAGTGAGAACAAAATATGCACTTGTCTTTCTCTAGCGGAGGTGAGGTGCGGGCGCCCTTCAGGTTCAAAAGATGCAATGCTAGACAGAGAAACAATTATCCACGATCGACGGTTGCAAATTTGTAGATTATCACAGTAATTTGAACACACAAACATGCATCGAGAAGTTGACGTTTTTAAGGTCAAATTTGTATGCACTTTTTTAAATAGTTCTTCAAGCAACAAAATGCACGTCTACTCTCAACGGTATTCCAACGGGTGATGATTTACGGGAGAAGTAAGCAGGGCTTTCTCCTTAAAGTCTTCCATGAATATATTCATGGAAGACTGACGTGACGGCGTCAGTGGGAGATACAGGTGAGCCATCGCCACATCATCCTACTTGCTTGTAGAACTCTTCCTTCTACAATAGGTAGCTAGACGTAAGGGCAGTGTCTGAGAAATACTGCTATATCTACGGGCATGTTTTTTTTTCTTAATTATAAGTTTCATAATTATTTCTACCAGTCAAATAGTCATAAAGCAAGTTTCATTAATGGTGAAGCGGTCTCATATGACTACTCGCAACTTGCGTTAATAAATAAATGATGGTGTCAAAGTTTTTACTTATCTTCTGCACCGATATGTTTAACGTGGTAACTAGCTTTATTAAATCTGAATTAGAGGCTTCTACTAAGACCAATATTCAGACTCTAAAAGTTGTCTTTTTCATGATATTAATTTAATAAATAAATGTTTTGAATTAAGAATTCATGGCATATCAGACTAAAAAATTAAGCCTTTAAAAAGAAACACATTGCAATAATACTAATATTGATTTTATTAAACTAAGCAAAATTTTATCTGACACTCTGTAACTAACTAATTATAATAAATCAATTTCGTCTCGACGTTTGTAACTCAAATGTCGTCAGTTTGCTAGTACAGCATTCAATATCGATCCGGCTTAAATTATTATATCATCTAAAACTACAAGACGTTTTGCATTTATTGTCATTTCCAATAAGACTGAGGAGTTTGAAATTTCGCGGCACGAATTTGAATTATATTGTCATAAGATGCTAATAAAAATTCCAGAAAAGCCCTTCTTAAGACATCTATCTTACCGCCATTGCCGGCATTATCATCTTGTTTACACCAGTCGTAAAATACATAGCATTAAAAGTGCTTTTGTACTTTACTGCAATGGACTTGCACTTTACTGCAATGTCAATACGCCCGCCAAGTAACAATCAATGCTAATCCTCCTTAAAACGAGAAAGCAGACTTGTTCATTGACTATTACGGACTGATAAAGAAACAATGTGAATTTTTAATTTATACAGACAGCAACAAACAACAAAGTGACTTTTTTTTATATAGATAGGGGGCAAACGAGCATGCGGCTCACCTGATGGTAAGTGACTACCGCCGCCCATGAACAACCGCAACACCAGGGAATCGCAGATGCGTTGCCGACCTTTTAGAAAGGTGTAAGCTCTTTTCTTGAAGGTTCCTAAGTCGTATCGGTCCGGAAAATTCGCTGGTGGTAATTGCTTCCATAAGGAAGTCGTGCGAGGGAGAAACTTCTTCTAAATCGCACAGTCGTGGACCGCCAATCATCCAGATGGTATGGATGGTAACGCGAGTTTTGTCGCGATGTGCGATGGTGAAATTGAGCGGCTGGAATAGTCCGAACAATTCCTCAGAGCACTCCCCGTGATAAATGCGATAAAATACGCAAAGAGATGCGACATCTCTACGCAGTGCCAGTGTATCGAGCCGATCAGAAATAACTCAGTCGTCGACGATTCGAACCGCTCTGCGCTGGATGCGGTCAATTGGAAGGAGCTGGCACTGGGGTGCCCCGGCCCAGAGATGTGAACAGTATTCCATGTGGGGCCGAACTTGCGCTTTGTAAAGTTGCAAGCGATGTGCCGGCATGAAATACTGTCTCGCTCTGCTGAGCACGCCAAGCTTTTTAGAGGCCAATTTGGCCTTCCCTTCCAAGTGACCACGAAACTGCACACTATTCGATATGTCGACGCCAAGGATTCCGATACTGGCTGAGGCAGTAAGGGGAGTGCCTTGAAACTGAGGAGGGGGTTCTTTTTAGCGGTAAACGCGCAAACTTGTGTCTTCTGGGGATTGAACTGGACTTGATTTAGTCGCCCCCAATCCGAGACTTTGTTAAGCAAAGACTCGACTTCAGACACAAGTTTGTCCCGGTACTCGGCGACGTTTTCCCGAGAAATATTGGCACGGCCGGTATATAAGGCATCATCAGTGCTGTCGTCCGCATAGCAATGAATGCTGCCAGTTAGCAACATATCATTGATATGCAGGAGAAACAGCGTGGTGATAGCACGCAGCCTTGTGGAACACCAGCGTTGATAGGCTTGAAATCAGAGCATTCACCGTCTACTACGACCTTGATGCTCCTATCAGCAAGGAAACTGGTGATCTATTTGCACAATTTCTCGGGAAGCCATAGGAAGGAAGCTTCGAAAGAAGCGCTATGTGCCAGACCCGATCAAAGGCCTTCGCTACGTCCAAACTAACGGCTAATGCCTCCCCCTTGGACACTACTACCTCCGCCCATCTATGAGTTAAGCAGACCAGAAGATCACCAGCTGATCGACCCCGACGAAAACCGTACTGGCGGTCACTAATCAGCTGGTGATCCTCAAGGTACCTCATGAGCTGGCAGTTTATAATGGCTTCCATTATTTTGGAGAACAAGGAGGTGATGGCGATAGGCCTATAGATGGACGGGTCTGAGCGGTCACCTTTTTTAGGGATCGGGTGCACCAAAGCTGTCTCCATGAATTCGGGACTACGCCTTGGGAGTAGGAGTACCGGAAAAGACGCGTTAAAACCGGTGCCAACTCCGGAGCACACGTCTTCAGCACAATGGGAGGGACTCCATCGGGCCCACTCGACTTGTTGACGTCCAGGGAGAAGAGTGCTTTGCGGACCGAGCGCTGTGTAAATCGCACATCCGGCATGGAGCATTCACATCGCGGGATGGTCGGCGGTGTGTTTCCCCCGTCATCTAGAGTCGAGTTGGACGCAAAAAGAGAGCTCAACAGATCGGCTTTCTCCTTTGCGGCATGGGCCAGTGAGTTGTCCTCTCTGTGCAGAGATGGAAGAGATGGCTGACAGAGGTTCCTTTGGACAGCCTTGGCGAGAGACCAGAATGCACGGGTTCCCGAAGGAAGGCGAACTAGCTTCTCGCCAATTCTGCCGATGTGCTCAGACCTTGCCTTGGCAATGACGCTTTTGAAGGACCTGGAGGCGGAATTATACTTCTTTTTTAATGCGCTGGTGTTTACATCCCGAGACCTTGATGCGTCAGCCCAGGCCTGGTAGCACTCCTGCTTATAGCGTGATGCTATTTTACAGGAGCGACCAAACCATGGCTGGGATATGCCTCCGTGGGCACCACAGAGGATGGAATAAAAAGTTCCATACCCTGAAGTACCACATCAGCAACAGAATCGGCAACAACGCTGGGATCTTCCGGGGAGAAGCAAACCTGCCCCCAAGGGTAGGATGCAAAAAAAGACCGCATCCCGTCCCAATCAGCTGACCTATAGTGCCAAACACGGCGGCAAGCTGTAGATCGCAACTGCGATTGGAGCGTGAGTGGCACCGTACTCCGGATCAGACAATGGTCCGAAGAGCCCAGAGGGGCATCGACGGAGACCTGATATCCGTCCGGATGAGAGGTCAGCAGAAGGTCCAACAGGGAAGGTACATGGTCTTCCACATCTGGGATCCGCGTAGACGAAGTAACCAGTTGTGTTAGACCATATGCCAAAGCAAAGTCATAGACAGATCTACCCGCATGATCGGTTAAATGAGAACCAAGCCATTCAGCGTGGTGGGCGTTGAAATCACCGAGTATCACGATCTCTGCGCGATGGGACCTGTGTGTAGCACGGAGTCTGCAGCCATTTGCACGTGGTCTATGAGTCGGTCTGTGTCGGCATTACCGCTATGGGACCTATAGAGGCACCCGTAGACGCGGGGATGGTCATCGCTGTCTACGCGCAGCCATAGGATGGACAGGTCCGTACCTTCAAGGCTGCCGAGGCGTCGAAAACAGATGTCCTCTCTGACATACACGCAAACTCCAGCCCGGGGCACAAACGAGTGTTCTAATTTGTACCTCGGGTAGGAGAGATACGAAGTATCAGCCGGAGAGGACACCTGTGTCTCGGTAAGAAAGAGCAAGGCCGGCTTACGTATCTCCAGATGGTAGTGGACGGCGTGAAGGTTTGAATGAAGTCCCCTGATATTGCAGAAATCCACGGTAAGCGTGGCAGGGGTTGCCTTTGTCTTCTTGCTCCGCTTGCCCCGAGCAGGTTTCGTCTTGAGCGGAATTTCGCCCCCCCCCCCCCCCCCAGAATACGCCGGGCAGCCTGAGCACTCACGCCCAGGAGTGGACCAAATAGGTCGTGGATGCTCCAGCGAGGGATTCTCCAGGGGTGCTGGTACCCTCCTGGGGTAGTCTTTTATTTAATTCCACTACCATGTTTATGGGGGGTGGGGGTCCGTGCGACAGCAAAAGCCACCGCTTAGCTCTACCACTGTTAAAAATGACTTAATAAAAATGTGGTAAATAGCAAATTAATATTATCAGAAGTGCGAAAATAATCAATAAAATAACTAAAATTGATCATCATCACCATCATCATCCTCATAACAGACCATCACAAGTCCAAAGTTGAGCAAAGGTCTCCCAAGAACCGCTTAAGCACTGTCCTGTGTTTCCTGCACCCATTAACTTTCTGTATCTCTTACCAGGTCGTCACTCTCTAGTAGGAGTCTGTCACTTTGCGTATTGATACGATGCTGCCACTCGAAAACTGTTTATCCACATAGCTTGTGGGTATTTCAAACTATAAGGTCGGCCCACTACAACTTCGGCTCACTGATAAGTAAGCTGAAGTGAAGTGAATCTGATGAGAATAAACGTTCAACAGAATATAACATAAGTATTAGAATCACTGTAAAGTAAGTGAAAACAAGTGCGAACGGCGCGGGGGTGTAAAAAAAATCTCCTCGCCTCATCTGTGCTTGTTTTTGCTTCGATATTTATTTTTATATTTACACTTACTATTTTAGTAATGCTAGTTTTGCGTTTTCATGTTGAGAGTAGATAAATTATAGGAAACCAAAATTAGAAATGTTCTATTTCACTTGATTGCGAAGAAATCTAAAATTGATTCCAGAACTAATAGAGTGAAGACAAAGGAAACAAATTTTCTGAGCAATCACAATCATGTTCAATCGTGTTTTGAAAGTAAATTTCTTTTCAAAATCATTATACTACTTGAAGATCGTAGGTTTGATCATTTTGATAGCTCATTTTTCATACGAGAAATAGTTTAACATAATGATTTTTTATATTTACGCGAACACTACACATTGAATAAAACTATTTTTACGGATTTTATCGCGTTTTATTAACTTATTTTATATTCCCGACATTTCGGTTGCTTTCCAGCAACCGTGCTCACAGGGGAATGAGGTGATTGACGTCCCGATGTCAGAGTTAAACCGGAGTACCTTCAGCTTTTTTAATTAATCATTTTGGTCCAATCTACACAGAATGAACTAACTGTGTCTTGAAGTCTTGCAGTGGTATGCTTGGGGTTAAGTTTTAATTTTATGAATAACAGGATCCCAAGCAGGTGGTAGTACCCAGCCTCCCTCTCTATTGAAATTAGGATGTTTTTTAATTTCAATAGCCTCACGTATCATCCTTGGCAGAATCGATGTTCATTCGCGAGAATTTCTGGTTTATCAAATCTAATGTAATGGCAGACTTCCCGGAACGTTGGTGATTCACTTCAGCTATGTCTTCTTTACGCGGGTTTTTATAGATCGTTTTGTTTGCCCTATATATGAGAGACCACACTCACAATCAAGCTTGTACACTCCTGTATCTTGTAGAGGAATATTGCACTTGACGGATGGTAAAAACTGACTAATCTTCTTCGGCGCCTTGAAGAATGTTCTAATAGAAGATCTCTTCAAGATGTAGCCAATCTTGTCTGTGACACCTCTGACATACGGTAGTACAGCAGGCACACGCGCGACTGTAGCCGGCTTCACTCGGTCACTGTGACGTAGGCGCGGAACCTGAAGCTTGTTGTCGTGCAGAACCTGCTTGACGTGCTGAAGCTCAGCTAGGTGTTTGCTGTCACAGATC
>JAVANC010000021.1:33242021-33280096 GCA_033319125.1 Parnassius glacialis
AAAAAAAGCACATATTCAGAATTGGCGAGAAACTAATTCGACTTCCTTCGGGAAGCCGTGCATTCTGGTCTCTCACTAAGGCTGTCCAAGGGAATTTCTGTAAGCCATCACTATCATGTCTGCACAAGGAGGACGACTCACTGGCCTAAGACGCAAAAGACAAAGCCGACCTTTTAGGCTCCCTTTTTGCGTCCAACTCGACTCTTGATAACGGGGGGAAAACACCGCAGACCATCCCGCGGTGTGAGTGTTCCATGCTAGATGTGCTGTTCTCACAGCGCTCGGTTCGCAAAGCACTCCTCTCCCTGGACATCCAGAAGTCGAGTTGTCCTGACGGAATCCCCCAATTGTGCTGAAGACGTGTGCTCCGGAGTTGGCACCGGTCCTAACGCGTCTTTCCCGGTACTCCTACTCCCAAGGCGTAGTCCCGAATTCATGGAAGACAGCTTTTGTCCACCCGATCCCTAAAAAAGGCGACCGCTCAGACCCGTCCAACTATAGGCCTATCGTGATCACCTCCTTGTTCTTCCAAATAATGGAATCCATTATTAACTGCCAGCTCATCCGGTACCTTGAGGATCACCAGCTGTTTAGTGACCGCCAATACGGTTTTCGTCGGGCTCGATCAGCTGGTGATCTTCTGGTCTACCTGACCCATAGATAGGCGGAGGCAGTAGAGTCCAAGAAGGAGGCATTGGCCGTTGGTTTGGACATTGCGAAGGCCTTAGATCGGGTTTTGCACAAAGCGCTTCTTTCGAAGCTCCCTTCTTATGGGCTTCCCCATAAGAAGGGAGCTTCGAAAGAAGCTCCCTTCTTATGGGAAATTGTGCAATTGGATCACCAGCTTACTTGCCGATCGGAGCATCAAGGTCGTTGTAGACGGTTCATGTTCTGACTACAAGCCTATTAACGCTGGTGTTAAACAAGGCTCTGTGCTATAACCAACGCTGTTTCTTCTGCATAACTGTTAACATTCATTGCTATGCGGATGACAGCACTGGTGATGCTCTATACACCGGCCGTGCCAATATTTCTCGGGAAAACGTCGCCGAGTACAGGAACAAACTTGTATCTGAAATCGAGTCTTTGCTGGACAAAGTCTCGGATTGGGGGCGACTAAATCTAGTCCATTTTATTCCTCAAAAGACAATAGTTTGCGCGTTTACCGCTAAAAAGAACCCCTTTGTCGTATCTCCTCAGTTTCAAGGCACTCCCCTTCTTGCCTCAGCCAGTATCGGTATCGTCGGAGTCGACATATCGAGTGACGTGCAGTTTCGTGATCACTTGGCCAAATTGGCCTCTAAAAAGCTTGGCGTGCTCAGCAGAGCGGGACAATATTTCATGCCGGCACATCACCTCCAGCTTTACAAGGCGCAGGTTCGGCCTCACTTGGAATACTGTTCCCATCTCTAGGCAGGGGCTCCCCAGCGCCAGTTCCTTCCATTTGACCGCATCCAGCGCAGAGCGGCTCGAATCGTCGACGACTGAGCCCTTTCCGATCGGCTCGATTCATTGGCACTGCAAAGAGATGTTGCATCCCTTTGCATTTTCTTTCGCATCTACTATGTGGAGTGCTCTGAGGAATTGTTCGGATTAATCCCAGCCGCCAAACTTCACGAACTCACATCGCGGCAGAACTCCCGATACCATCCACACTATCTGGATGATTGGCGGTCCACCACTGTGCGATTTAGAAGATGTTTTCTTCCTCGCTCGACTTCCTTGTGGAATCGATTACCATCAGCGATTTTTCCGGAGCGATACGACTTAGGGACCTTCAAGAAAAGAGCGTACTTCTTTTTAAAAGGCCGGCATCGCATCTGCAATTCCCTCCCTGGTGTTGCAGATGTTCATGGGCGGCGGTAGTCACTTACCATCAGGTGAGCCGCGTGCTTGTTTGCCCCCTCTCCTATAAAAAAAAAAACTATCAGCCGCCGCCGTTTCGCTAATGACCGATAACGATTGCCTTGAAAAATAAATTAATGTATGATGTCGTTTATAACACGAACGGCAAACAAAATTTGATTTACAATTCTGAACGTCGTGTCTAACGTGTAAACAATTAAAACAGATATTTTTATTTTGCACGAATGAATATCTATCTTGTGGAGAAAGATTTAGAAACTGTGAACATTTAGTTGACCGTTGCAATGTAAACAAGTTTTAATCTTATTACGATTACTTTTAGATTGAGACTGCTCTATGGGTACATTAAGGTTAGTTATCAAAAAGCGTCGCGCTGTAGGCACCGTACCGTCGCTTGCGTTGTTACTCCGGCCTAAGAATTTTACTAAACTAACGCGCATACGTCTGGAATATTGGATGGCTTACTCAATGAACGTTCGAATCTTCTTCTAATAGTAAGCGGAATAGTATAAAACTCCATTGATTTATTGGGAAATTCATAACTTTAAGCGCCTTTATATTGTCTTGACATATTTTTAGTAAATTTTGCACACTATGACTCAACCTATCGGAACAAAGTTCAATATCCAGAATTTTGTCAAGATGTTTCGATGGAATAATTATTTTGTTATCATATCGTGACACTAAAATATCTTAGGCTACAAAGTAATTTTCGTCGGTGATAGGAATATATTTAAAAAGATTATGTGGCTCGTTTTTAACTGCAAGTAGTAAATATCTTAAATTTTCCGCATTACATTAAACGCTGTTGTTATGTACTAGCGAAAAAAATAAGTCATAAAACGACGGCCAATCGGTTGGATCGCCGTGAAATTCTGGCAATGGCAATATAGGTAGGTTTTTTCTGTTTGCTTTCACTATGACCTCGGATGCTTGAAATGACCAACTCGTACGGCGCAGCTGATCATCCTTTTTTAAATTGTTTAAATGAGTAACAATAGTATAATATAAATCGTTAAAATCATTGTGAACTTTAATCTGCTCCTCTTTATTAATACTTTTATTTTAATGAGCGTTTTCTCAATCTTTGTTTGAACTTTATTGAATTTTCTTTGGTGAGCAGCTAAATCAATAGTTAGGCATTATGCTATTAAAATAACTGGAATAACCTAATCTAGCTGCCTCGACAATAGTGAGACCTCTATTTTTTATATACCATAAGCTACATACAGCGCTTAGTTTGCTTAAAAGTTTGGATATATGGGAGCTGCACTGAAGTTTTGCGTCAAGAGTGATGCCTAGAAAAATAGTGAATTCAACAGGGCTCAGTTCTTTCTCATTTAAAAACACATTGGTATTCAGTTTCAGAGTTTTACCATTCGGTGTTTTAAATTTAATACAATTGATTTTATTGCCGTTTATATGTAGATATTAACGATAAGCCAACCCATTCATTTTTATATAGCATTATTCAATTCGTCATATTTAACCCTAAAGTTCCTGCCTGCGGTCACCGTGACTCCGGCGAATGTTTGAATTTGATTTTTTCCGTTAAACGGCTACGCGCGTTGGCGTGCGTCTATGTACCTTTTCTACTTGTCGGTTAGTATCGCGCATGCGCTCAGTGAGGCTACACGTGCACGCGTTTAGCTTGGGTGAGTAAAAAAATCTCGTGAGCGGTCATGGTGACCGCGCATAGGAAGTTGCGTGATTATTTTGTATTACGTGTATTTGTTTTGTTTTAGCGTCTAGATGAATAAAAATGACGAAAATATAACAAGATGGTTGGAAGAATAGATGCGAGTCTCATGACTGCTTGGGTATTTCATCTTCAGAGGAAATCGGCGAAGATCATTCTACTGGTGAGAATAGATTTGTGTCTTCACAGCGTGTGAGAGTACCAGTTACACAAGATGATAACGTTCCTCGGATGACGAAATACCTTTATCACCACTTTAAACGAGAAACCGAAGCCTATTTGGTAAAAATCGTTTCAGGTGGTCTTCTGTTCCGAATGCTATTCTTGCCAGAACTCAGCAACATAATATTGTGTCACAAGCACCAGGACTAAAACCACCATATCATGATATATTCAATGAATCGACCACATCTCTCGACCTTTGGAGTCTTTTATTCACGAATGGGATGCCCGATAAAATAGTATTACACACTAATCTAAAAAAAGTCGGCTATATTCAAAGAAAACAGAGAAGATTATAGATCGTTGTGTAATACGGATGGCTCTGGCAGGGAAATAAATCGGTGCATATTGAGTAAAAATAGATTTGAATTTTTTATGAAACCACCCGTTTCGATGATTCTGAAACAAGAGCTCAAGGGCGAGAGACTGACCTGGCTACACCAATATCAGAGCTTTTCAATTCTTTTATTCAGAACTTCCAAGAAGTATACAGCATTGACACTTGTGCTTGCATAGACGAGACGTTGGTGGCTTTTCGTGGCCGTTGTAAATTTAGAATGTACATGCCGAAGAAGCCAGCCAAATATGGCCTAAAACTTATATGCCTAACAGATGCCACAAATGGTTTTCTCCTCAACTCCTACATTTACTAATGCAAAGATTCTGATGGAACAAATTTGTCAATTGTCAAAATTTTCAAAACAAAGCTCGAACAGAATTATTACTGCCGACAATTGGTTTTGTCCTTTTTTTTTTTTACTTATTATAAGCCAGTGCTTGACCACAAGCCCACCTGGTGGTAAGTGGTGATGCAGCCTTAGATGGTAAATCGCACTGTCTTATCGTAACAAAAGCCTATTCACTCTTGCCTTGAAGACGCCTAGATTGTATTCGGACGGAAAGATAGACGCCGGCAAATTATTCCACTCCTTTGCTGTACGCATTACAAAAGACGAAGCAAACCGTTTGGTTCTAATGCGTGGAATATCGACAACAAAGGGATGAAGACCCGCCGACCGTCTGGTTGTCCGATGGTGGAAAGGAGAGGGAGGAATTAAGGCGTGTAATTCCTGCGCACACTCACCGAAATGCATCCTATAAAATACCGAGAGACTGGCTACTTTGCGCCTGTGCTCAAGGTTGACAAGACTGGTTTCAACCAAATCAAGGTCACCAATGAGCCTCTTAGCACGTCTCTCCACTGACTCCAATGCTGCCAGGTGGTATTTTGCAGCACCAGCCCATATGTGACAGCAGTACTCCATGCACGACCGGACTTGGGCTTTATATAAGGTAAGAAGCTGCCTCGATGTGAAGTACCGCCGCACCCTTGCAAGGACACCAAGTTTCCTTGCGGCTGCTTTGGCTCTGGACTCAATGAACCGCCCAAAGTTTAGGTTCGGAGAAAATTCAATCCCTAACAACTGAAGGCGGTCAGAGTACTCCAAGGATACATTCCGGAAAGTAGGAGCCAAGGTGAGCGGGCTTCTTTTAGCGGTAAAAAGACACGCTTGTGTTTTGGAGGCGTTGAATCTCACGAGATTGGCATCGCTCCATTCGGAGACTGCCTGTAGTGTGAGACTCACACGCTCAACCATATAGAACTTGTAAACGTTCTGAAAGATAAAAAATTTACTCTGGTGGGCACTCTAAAAAAAACAAGCGGGAAATACCGCCAGAATTCTTACCAAGACGGCAAAGACAAGTTGAATCATCGGTTTTTGATTTCACAAAAGATATAACTCTCACATCTTTTGTACCGAAGAAAAACAAACCATGGTTATGATTTCTAGTATGCACCATATGGCTAGCATAGATGAAAATACCAAGAAGCCAGAAGTTATTATGTATTATAACCAGACTAAAGTTGGCGTCGATTTATTGGATCATAGGTGCTCAAATTATTCAACGGCCCGACGAACGCAAAGATGCTCCTTGGTAATTTTTTATCCGCAGCTGGATATATCTACTTCAAATGCTTACGTCATAAGTTCACACAATCAAATACAGAGAACCGGAAGCAGATTCAAATTTATGAAACGGCTAGCACAAGAGCTGACGACACCACACATGCGACGGCGAGAGGGTTATGAAAACACTCCTCGGGACATAAAATGTTTAATACGCCGCATTTTAAAAATTGAAGATGAAGTGCCCAGCTGTTCAGATGCAGATAAACTAGAAAAACGTAAAACATGTTCAACTTGCGATCCCAAGAAAAGACGCAAAACATTTCACCTATGTTTTATATGTAAAAAACCCATCTGTTTGGAGTGCGCCAAAAAATGTGCCAAAATTGTCATGAAAATTGTGAACTTTACCCTCTGCAATTTTTATCAAATGTTCATAATTTTTATATTTTTATAACTTTGTTTTGTTCAAATGTTTATAGATATTAGGAAAAAAGTGAAAATTGCTCTAATTTTTGTTCCTATTTTGATTGATCTCATTATTTGAAGATGATTGTTAATTTGGCGAGAAATATGCCTGCATTTATATTTTTGTCATTTCATAGAAGAAAATGTTGTGTTATTTAGTTTTTTTTCTTTTCGATATCATTATTATAATTTTAAAGTGTATTTCATTTATTTTTTATTACATTATTGACTCATATTACATAAAAACATGGTTTTAATGTAGGAGTCATTGTGACCGTGGGCAGGTACTTGCGTTACAAATATAGGTGGCAGGAACTTGAGGGTTAAATGATTGGCGCTTAAGTTTAAAAATCAAGGAAGTATCATCAGCAAATAATACTATATCATGATGATCCTCTACATGGGAAGGTGAGTCATTATATACACTATAAATAGTAATGGGCGGAGAATTGATCCTTGAGGGACACTCATTAGTAGAAGTGACCCGGAAGAACATTTATCTTTGATAATAACTTTTTGTGTTCTACTACTTCAATAGAAATAACAAATTTAGGTACTGTGTTCTTGAAAACATGGTATTGTAGCTTCCAGATTAATGTCACATGGTGAACATGGTCGTAGACCTTGGAAATGACACAAAATATACCCAAATACGTCAAAAGATATTTCTACATCTCGCTTAATAGAGTGAATCACAATATTCTTACTTTATTTATATAATTATGACTTCTTATCTGCTAATATTTACAAGCCAAAAGTAAAAGTTAACTTTTTTCTCTATTGAAGGAACTGACCATCTGGTGACTTCTAAAATTAAACATGAAATGATAATATTTTAGCCAATGTTCAGTATTACAAAGGATACTTATGTTGTTACTATTTATGAACAATTCAATACTAGTATAGTACTTCCAATTTTTTGCCCATAGTACTTTATATATTTTGATGCACCAAGTGTAAACATTTTCTATTACTTATTTGTGGGCTACATTCTAAATTAATTAATTAAATGAAACTCTTATTATAACTACATATTGCTTTTATGGTTGAATTCACCCATTTAAATTAGTTGTAACTGATTCCAAATAAAATGTGAAATGAGTATGCTGCTCAATAGAAGCAATCAAGCTAAACAGCCAACTCAGATAAATTTTAGGCTACCAAGCCAAAGACTCTGATGAGTTAAAATGTAAATAATAACATACATAGCTTATTTGCTACTAGTCTGAAATTATGTTTGGACAGGATAACTATTTTTGATCCAAAATTTCTTATATAAATTATTTATTTCAATCAAATGAAATTTGTCATTATTATAATTACAATCGTATTGTGTCAAATATTTTTTTTTATTACATATTAATTTATTAATTTGTATTATTCAAGATTCTCTAATATTAAATTGAATGAGACATTTTTAAGCAACGAGTAGTCGATCATGCATATTTAGTAAAAATATGTAATATTGTAATAAACTCTTGCCACAAACCTCATCTCATCCCATTGGTGTGAAATACTTTAAAATATATTTCTTTGATTAAATTTTTTTTATTTTTATAGGATAGGGTGACAAACGAGCACACAGTCCACCTGATGGTAAGTGGTTGCTGTGGCCCATAGACATCTACATTTATCCTCGTTTGCGAATCAAAATGCAGATGCGTTGTCACCCGTGAGGGCTAAGATGGAATGCCTCTAAAAGCTATATGAATAGCGTAACGTAGAATATAATTACTTATATGAAGCTTTATAGCCACACATCTTCAACCTACAACACTTACTTGGCATAGTCGTCATTAGCACGGTCATATGCTCCCAGGTTCCGATCTTGGCTATAGGTCCAAAAATCAGTTATTTGGTTTTTTTGTCACGAAATTCGCTGCAACAGCCCAGGAGTCATAAAGTTGGCACTTGCCATGCCATGGTAATCAGTAAAGCCTTATTAAATAGGTAAAATCATCGGACTTTGAAAGTGAGAGAATAGATAATTCCGCCGTGCTTAAGCACGCACTCGACACTACAATGTTGTACCACGCAGATGGCTAGTCTCCGTTGAGTATGGCTGCCATGACCAAATTTGGACCGTAAGAGATTTTTAAATTTAAGCCCTTTAGCAACAACATTAATAAGCACATTTAAATTATTCTGTCAATAAACACACGTCACATTTAAATTATACTTATACATTTGTAAAACTCAAGAGAATGTCAATCTACTGTCATGAAACAGTAGATGATGATGCACATGAATGCAAAATTATCATCATGATCATTACGAACTGTCAAAATTATTGCTAAAAATAGGCCTCCTTCAAAAAATGCCATAAAACACAGTATCGAGTCTCTTAGATTCATCAACTTTTATTCATTGCCTCCTTCTGAAAAACGTTAGCGATAAAAAAATTAGACTTTAATAAAATAAAAACTCTGAAAATATAAATGAATTATTATGAATGGACGTTATTAACAAAATTCAATGCAACTTAAGTGGCGGCTTAAGGTGTCGTGTAGTGGCCGTTTGATCTAAGCTATAATTTCATTTAGCTACCCTATATCATCCACGGGAAAACTGAAACAGGAAATGAGCAGGTGTGTTTTTCTTATAATAACAACTAAAAACAATAAAAAAGATGCAGTTTCAAACTCGCTTGTCAAGCGTGACAACTACGGCAAATAGGAGGAAATCTGTGGGGGAGATCTATGTGCAGCAGTAAACATTTAATAGATTGTAATTACGATGATTTTACAGATGCACTGATTGAAGGCGACGATGAATTATCGACTATTTGTCTCGTAAACTATGTATTGTAATTTTGAAATAAATTTCAAGAAAAGGTTTCTTAAAAAAAAGGTTGTTGTTCTTGTTTTCTGAAGAACTTTTTAAAGGAAAATTAGCTACCTCGGAACGTCGGAAGAAGACATTGTTTTTCCGATGTAAAGTTTCTTAAAAAAATATTCTAAATACTTGAAATTATAATTATTAGTATAATAAAAATACATTAAATATTCGTATTTTAAAATATATAAAACGCAGCGTGCACGTATTGTTAAGAAGTCGGTTATGGTTCGCAATAGTGATTAAGCAAATTTGAAATTTGAACGATCCAGCGGTAACTAAAGGGTATCCTTGGTATTTTGTTGGATGATAAGCTAACTTTTCATGAGCATATACATACACTTTCAAATAGGATACGGCAATTGATATATATATATTTAAAAAACTCCGTTGCGTAGCAGACTCTAACACTATTAAATCTGTCTATTTTGCTCCATGCCAATCTTTAATAATTTATTGTATTACGTGCTGGGGTGGAGCTACCAAATCACCGCTTCTCCCACAGCACACGAGACGCAAAGACCAGGTATGTACCTCTCATTATGACCATTGTACCTACCTTTGTAGGAGATTTTTTTGATATCTTGGTGGATATCTGAATAATAAAGTTAACAAGGAACTTAATATCCACGCCCTACCTAAAATGAAAGCAAAAAAATGTGTCTATGAATGGTTACTGAAAAGGGACTATAAATATACAGAAAATCTCTTTACAACACTTGTGTGTAAATGTTGTAATTTTCGCATTCACACACACACGAACACACGCGCACACACACACGCACACACACACACACACACACACACACACACACACACACACACACACACACACAAACATCCATCAAATTAAATTTACTAAATATTAAGATATATTATTACTTACCACAAGTAAAAGAATTATAACGTATCATGGTTATTAAAATATGGAAGATCCCAGCGTTGTTGCTGATTCTGTTGCTGATGTGGTACTTCAGGGTATGGAACTTTTTATTCCATCCTCTGTGGTGCCCATCGAAAGCAGATCCCAGCCATGGTTTGGTCGCTCCTGTAAAACAGCATCACGCTATAAGCAGGAGTGCCACCAGGCCTGGGCTGACGCATCAACGTCTCGGGATGTAAACACCAGCGCACTTAAAAAGAAGTATAATTCCGCCTCCAGGTCCTTCAAACGCGTCATTGCCAAGGCAAGGTCTGAGCACATCGGCAGAATTGGTGAGAAGCTAGTTCGCCTTCCTTCGGGAACCCGTGCATTCTGGTCTCTCGCCAAGGCTGTCCAAGGGAACTTCTGTCAGCCATCTCTTCCATCTCTGCAAAGGGAGGACTACTCACTGGCCCATACCGCAAAGGAGAAAGCCGACCTGTTGAGCTCTCTTTTTGCGTCCAACTCGACTTTAGATGACGGGGGTAACACACCGCCGACCATCCCGCGATGTGAGTGCTCCATGCCGGATGTGCGATTTACACAGCGCTCGGTCCGAAAAGCACTCTTCTCCCTGGACGTTAGCAAGTCGAGTGGGCCCGATGGAGTCCCTCCCATTGTGCTGAACACGTGTGCTCCGGAGTCGGCACCGGTTTTATCGCGTCTTTTCCGGTACTCCTACTCCCAAGGCGTAGCCCCGAACTCATGGAAGACAGCTTTGATGCACCCGATCCCTAAAAAAGGCGACCGCTCAGACCCGTCCAACTACAGGCCTATCGCCATCACCTCCTTGTTCTTCAAAATAATGGAAGCCATTATAAACTGCCAGCTCATGAGGTACCTTGAGGATCACCAGCTGATTAGTGACCGCCAGTACGGTTTGCGACGTTCGTTTAGTCGATCAGCTGGTGATCTTCTAGTCTACTTAAATCATAGATGGGCGGAGGCAGTAGAGTCCAAGAGGGACGCATTAGCCGTTAGTTTGGACGTAGCGAAGGCTTTTGATCGGGTCTGGCACAAAGCGCTTCTTTCGAAGCTTCCTTCTTATGGGATTCCCGAGAAATTATGCAAATGGATCACCAGTTCCCTTACTGATCGGAGCATCAAGGTCGTAGTAGAAGGTGCATGCTCTGATTTCAAGCCTATCAACGCTGGTGTTCCACAAGGCTGCGTGCTATCACCAACGCAGTTTCTCCTGCATATTAATGATATGTTGCTAACTGGTAGCATTCATTGCTATGCAGACAACAGCACTGGTGATGCCTTATATACCGGCCGTGCCAATATTTTTGGGAAAACGTCGCCGAGTACCGGGACAAACTTGTGTCTGAAGTCGAGTCTTTGCTTAACAAAGTCTCGGATTTGGGCCAACTAATTTTAGTCCAGTTCAATCCCCAGAAGACACAAGTTTGCGCGTTTACCTTTAAAAAGAACCCCTTTGTCGTATCTCTTCAGTTTCAAGGCACTCCTCTTGCTGCCTCAGCCAGTATTGGAATCCTTGGCGTCGACATATCGAATATTGTGCAGTTTCGTGGTCACTTGGAAGGGAAGGCCAAATTGGCCTCTAAAAAGCTTGGCGTGCTCAGCAGAGCGAGACAGTATTTCATGCCGGCACATCACTTGCAACTTTAAAAAGCGCAAGTTCGGCCCCACATGGAATACTGTTCTCATCTCTGGGCCGGAGCACCCCAGTGCCAGCTCCTTCCACTTGACCGCATCCAGCGCAGAGCGGTTCGAATCGTCGACGACCGAGTTCTTTCTGATCGGCTCGATACACTGGCACTCCGTAGAGATGTTGCATCTCTTTGCGTATTTTATCTCATCTATCACGGGGAGTGCTCTGAGGAATCGTTCGGACTAATTCCAGCCACTCAATTTCACCATCGAACATCGCGACAAATTTCGCGTTACCATCCATATCATCATGATGATTGGTGGTCCACGACTGTGCGATTTAGAAGAAGTTTTCTCCCTCGCACGACTTCCTTGTGGAATCAATTACCACCAGTGAATTTTCCGGACCAATACGACTTAGGAACCTTCAAGAAAAAAACTTACACCTTTCTAAAAGGCCGGCAACGCATCTGCAATTCCCCTGGTGTTGCGGTTTTTCATGGGCGACGGTAGTCACTTACCATCAGGTGAGCCGCATGCTCATTTGCTTCCTATTCTATATAAAAAAAAAGTATCATCAAAAGATATTGTAAAATATTTTAAAACTATTGATGTTAAGAAAACTGCGGATCTGTGGAGGATTTTCGTTAAAGTTATTGCGTCTATAATAGATACAATCTCGCCTCATTTAGCTATTATTTTTAATTCTAGTATCGAATCTGGTGTGTTTCCTGATTTAATGAAGTATAGTAAAGTAATACCTTTATTTAAACCTGGTAGTACATTAGACCCCGCCAATTTTAGACCTATTTCTGTACTACCAACACTTAGTAAGATTTTTGAAAAAATTATTCTTGATCAAATGTTAAATTTCTTTAATAAAAAAAAATTACTTCATAAAAATCAATTTGGTTTCACAAGGGGTCGCTCGACAACTGATGCCGGTGTTGAGCTGATTAAATATATATTTAATGCATGAGAAAATTCACAGGATGCTTTGGGTATATTTTGTGACCTATCCAAAGCCTTCGATTGTGTTCACCATGAAACATTAATCAGGAAACTTCAACACTACGGTGTAAGAAGTGATGCTCTTAAATTAATTATTTCATATTTATGTAAGAGAACGCAAAAAGTTGTCATTAACAGTATGAGTTCTTCCGGGTCGATGGTACAGATGGGCGTGCCTCAAGGCTCAATTCTCGGCCCCTTTCTGTTCTTGTATATATAAATGATTTACCTTACATAGTAGGAGGTAACCATGATATAGTATTATTTGCAGATGACACTTCTTTAATTTTTAAATTAAGTCGACAATTGCTAAAATATGACGAAGTAAATAATGCTATATCTAAGTTAGTAAATTGGTTCAATGTTAATAATTAGAATTTAAATGGCACTAAAACAAAATGTATGAAATTTATGACTCCAAATGTCAAACAACTAAATACTAATGTAATTTTAAATAGGGAGAAACTGAGTCTTGTAGATACCACCATTTTTCTTGGAATCACACTAGACGTGAAGCTTCAATGGAGCCCCCATATATCAAAACTAGCAAGCAGACTTAGTTCTGCAGCATATGTTGTAAAAAAGATAAGAAGTCTAACTAGTGTTGAAACAGCTAGACTAGTTTACTTTAGCTATTTCCATAGCATAATGTCGCATGATATTTTGCTATAGGGACACGCAGCTGACACTGTTTTACAGAAGTGGGCCATAAGAGCAATTTATGGTTTAAAGCCTTAAGAGTCGCTTCGTTAAAAATTTAAGGAAATTAATATATTAACTTTGGCCTCTCAATACATTTATGAAAATGTAATATACGTACACAAAAATCAAAGTAGTTTTACAAAAATAAGTGATATTCATTCTGTAAATTCTAGAAACAGACACAAGCTAGTAGTACCAGTTACTCGACTCAATCGAGTCAGTAATTCATTCTTGGGGCGATGTATACGCTTTTACAACAAAATTCCAGAAAATATACAAAATTTGACCTGCTCAAAGTTCAAAAACTTTATTAAACTAAGTTTGTATAAAAAGGGTTATTATAATATTAAGGAATTTATGGATGATAATAACCCCTGGAAATGAGGTGATCGCTACCAAGCTATTTCTAATTTATGTTGTTAATTTGTGTAACATCATGATTGTAAACTGTTATTTATAAAAAAAAAAGTCCCGCTGGGTTTCTTGCTGGTTCTTTCCAGGACAGAGTTTTTTTCCGAACCAGTGGTAATCAAACAAAAGAGTGACTTTCAATAAGTATTATTTATAATCTATATTGAATAAAACAGTTTCTAATTCTGTTTCTGTTTTTGTATTATTTTGGAGAACAAGGAGGTGATGACGATAGGCCTGTAGTTGGACGGTTCTGAGCGGTTGCCTATTTTAGGGATCGGGTGAATAAAAGCTATTTTTCATAATTTCGGGGTTACTCGCAGAGGGTAGAAGTGCCGGAAAAGACGCGTTCGAACCAGTGTCAACTCCAGAGCACACGTCCTCAGCACAATTGGTGGGATTCCGGCAGGCCCACTCGACTTGTGGATGTCCAGGGAGAGGAGTGGTTTGCAAACCAAGCGCTGTGAGAACCGCACATCCGTCATGATGCTCTCACACCGCAGGATGGTTGGCGTTGTGTTCCCCCCGTCATCATGAGTCGAGTTGGGCTCAAAAAGGGAGTCTAAATGGTCAGCGTTATTTTTGCGGCGTGGGCCAGTGAGTTTTCCTCCCTGTACAGGGATGCTAGTGATGGCTTACAGAAATTTCCTTGGACAGCCTTGGCGTGAGACCAGTACGCACGGGTTCCCGAAGGAAGACGAACTAGTTTCTCGCCAATTCTGCCTATATGCTCTTACTTTGCCTTGGCAATAACTCTTTTAAGGACCAGGAGTAGAAGTTATACTTCTTTTTAAGCATGAGAGCCCTCACGACGGGGGATGCAATGGCCAGGGGGGGGTTTTTTGGCGGTGTCTCTCGACATCGCCAACGCCTTCAACTCCATGCCCTGGAGCTGCATTAGGGAGGCACTCCGGTATCACCGGGTGCCGATCTATCTCCGTCGTATAGTCGGGGACTATCTGACGGATAGGGCCGTCATCTACCCCGGTCACAACGGTGAGTGGAACCGGCGAGAGATGTCGTGCGGTATCCCACAGAGTTCGGTTCTGGGGCCGACCCTGTGAAACATCGGTTACGACTGGGTGCTGCGCGCCGACCTCCCTACCGGCGTCAGCGTAGTTTGCTACGCTGACGACACGCTGGTACTGGCACAGGGGCGGTCGTACGAGGCGGCGGCGGAAACTATGACACGCGGGGTTGCAAAAGTCGTTGAGAGGATCCGGCAGCTGAGTCTTGAGGTGGCTCTGCACAAGTCCGAGGCCATGCACTTCCATGGTCCTCGGAACAGGCCACCACCGGGATCCTCAGCGATGGTAGGAGGGGTATCCATGAGGGAGGGGGAGTCGACGTTGAAGTACCTAGGACTCGTCCTCGACGGCCGATGGAACTTCGTTGAGCACTTCTGACGTTTGGCTCCCATACTGGAACGGATCGGGGCTGCCTTCAGGCGGCTCCTGCCGAACCTGGGGGGGCCAAACGCCTCCTGCCGGAGGCTCTACGCGGAGATTGTGCGATCCATGGCCCTTTACGGGGCCCCGGTGTGGGCGCGTGGTTTGGCGCGTCTTGCCGTCCACCACCTGAACGCGCCCCAAAGGGTAGTTGCCGTGAAAATGGTTCGCGGCTACCGCACGATCCCCCGCGAGGCGGCGAGCCTCCTTGCCGGATTGCCGCCATGGGATCTGGAGGCGATAGTCCTCGCGCGCCTGCACTAATGGCGCGCGGAGGCACTATGCCGGGGGGAAATCCCGCTGCCGAGGCAAGTTGTCGTGCAGCGGACAGACTTCCGGCATGATCTCATGGCGACATGGAGAGAGCGACTGTCACAACCCCGTGCTGGGCACGCCACTATAGCGGCGATAAGACCCCTCTTTGAAGAGTGGCTTGAGAGACGCCACGGCGTCCTCACCTTCCGCTTGACGCAGGTCCTCACCGGATACGGTGTATTCGGGAGGTTCCTGCACCGAATCGGGCGGGAGGAAACGCCCGGGTGCTCCCACTGCGAGGATCGACCGGAAGACACGGTGGAGCACACCGTGGAGGTGTGCCATGCTTGGGCGGAGCACTGCCGTGTCCTAGTAGCGGCGATAGGAGGCGGCGACCTCTCGCGTCCGGCCCTGGTCGAAGCCATGGTCCGGAGTGAGACGGAATGGGACGCCGTCACCACCTTCTGCGAAGCAGTGATGCTAGCGAAGGAGGTGGCGGAGCGGTAGAAGGAGAGAGCAGCAGCTTTCCTTCCCGGCCGCCGCGGGAGACGCCCCGGGCGTCGGGGGCTACGTCGTGGCCCCCGGCCACCGTAGGCGCGGGCCTGTGGACGGCGAGCAATGGGTAGCTCGCCGTCCGTCCGTCTAACGACGACAGGCCGTGTCGACGGCGCGTTTTGTTCCACGCACGTCTCAAAGAGCTGTCAGCAGCGTGAAGGGGCCCGCAAGGGCCGACGCCTGCCGGGGCTGCGGGCTGTTCGAAAGAGATACCGTGGCTCCGGAACGTAAGGGCACTGAAGGAACACGGATGGTTTTTAGTCAGTTAAAGTCTGACACTCCCTTCCGCTCCACCCAGAGCGAAAGGCGTCATTTGATGATTTTCCATCCGCAAAAAAAAGGCCTGATAAGACTTCTGCTTATTGCGTAATACTGTCTTACAGGAGCGACCAAACCAAGGCTGAATCTGCCTACGATGGGTACTACAGATGATGGAATAAATAGCTTTATTCCCTGTAGCACCACATCAGTGACAGAGTCAGCAACATCGCTGGGATCATCCGGCGAGAAGCATCATTTACTAATAATTATTTAAATTACTTTGTGACCACACGGTTATCGAATAAGAAAATCGACGGCGCAGGCATGAAGATACGGCCGCATCCATATGCATTTTTTTATTTGAAAACTGATTGATAACTGTACACAATATTTTTGCGACAATTTGAATAGAATACCTAACTTCCCGGAGAAAATTGGAACGACATCTGAATACTCCTCGGCAATTTCAAAACAAATATATTAATTTATTCCCCGATAGACTACGCCCATTACCATAATTTGATTGCTTCGTGCTTGTATTAAAAGAATCAAGATATTGAATTATGGGTTTTATTAAAAGATTCAGTAATTCTAATAAAAGCATTTTGATGCAGCGGTCAAGGAAATAATTGAATATTTTTGAGAGGAGGGAATCGTTTATGTATTTGTCTGAAGGGTGATCAATATTTATTTAATTAGCTATAATTTATTTTATCGCACAATTAATAATTATTATTTATACTTTTTGATTAAATTGTTTAGGTTTTCGTACGAGCATTATAAAATATTACAGCGGCTGACTTTTTGATACTAATGTAGTGTATAATCTTAAAGTTGTGTTGTAATTTCCCGAACGGAGAACTCTGGTTCCTTGAGAAATTTCATATATTTAAGGCGAACAATTAGCCCCTAAGTTACCTCGTCCCACTATTCGCAATCAAATAAATCGAACATTTTAAAGTCTGTTTTACTTCCATTTTGCAATTACAAAAACAGACATAAAATTAGCGCCAAAACAAAGCGTTTAGAAGAATTTTTATTTATTTATTATTTTAACAGTGGTAGAGCCACGCGGCAGCTTTTGCTGTCGCACGGATGGGCCGGCTCGAACCGGGGTGGTACCACGACCTCACAGAATACCAGCGTGAAGTAGAGGTTTACTTCTACGTTTCGCTTGGTGAGTGCAGGTGGCCGTATATAAAGTAACTTTAGAGTTACTTTATAAACCTCATCATTTATTGTGCCACCTTACATTTTAATTCAAATTTATATGAATATATGAAAATAGTCAAAAAACTTACGCGTTAAATGTAGAACTATTTTGTGTTTTTGAACCCGTAGAGCATACAAATATTTATTTTATTTAATCCTTCGCAAAACGATTAATCAAATATCTTCCATAAATGTGTCTTATAGTCGTAGTATTTTATTATTTTATTAATTTCAACATTCACAGATTTGTAATTTGTACATAATGTTTGTTGTGTGTGTCGTGTCACACAAGAAGGAGTCAATTACACTAGACTTTAGTATATTAGAAATTTTGGCATGGTTGTATCTGCAGTTGTAGTATTTTCTTTTATACTATAATAAAACTGTTGCCAAGCTCCGTCCGTAAGTCCTTTCATTGAAAATTTTTCAAAAATTTAAATAGATTTAAAATGTATCTTCAAAAAGCCAAACATTTTTTTTGTTTGTCCATGTGTCTGTCTGACTGTCTGTCCATCATTTTGAACACAATAGGCTCTGAAACTACTGAATAGATTTAATGAAACTGAATAGTTATAGTTTATACCCTGGAATAACGTTAAGCGTCCATTTCATGCAAGGCTCCAAACGTTATGTTTGACGAATTAGTCTTAACTTTTAATCGCTCCTTTGAAGGACGTGTTCTTTCGCACCACGCGCGGGACAAGAAAAGAAATGGCATTTTAGCAAAATAGGTTGATAAAAATATTGCGAACAAAAATGCAAGGAAACACAATAACAAAATATTAAAATGTTACGCGATACAGTTATGGTTTACCCTATTTATTTCTTGTCTTTATCGTAGATACTAAATGCCCTATTATTACTCGTAATATAATTTTTTATGAGTATTCCCAGCAAAAGTATGAACCGTAAACGAAAAAAGCGAAAAATATTTCAGTACTCATTTTCTAGCATGCTGGCAGTGTTGTTGTCTGTGAGTAACGCCCTTTTTACTGGTTAACGAGGTATTCCATCTTAGTCACAACGCATTTGAATCTTAATCGAGGATAAACGTAAATGTCTATGGGCCTCAGCATCCACTTACCACCAGGTGGACTCTGTAATCGTTTGTCACCCTTATTCTAAATAAATGATAAAGAAGTTAAAGTTTGATCCCACCATGATCAATCCATCGTGAACGCCAGTTAACAATCTAATTTATAAATGTAATAGAATACTTGGTACATGACTTCAACCCCTCCCTTCTCCTCTCCTCTCTATGCACGCACGGCCGTTAGAGGCGACACGAACGCCACGCGATGGCAAACCAGTTGCAATTGAACAATACCTGCGATCGCTCATACCGCTCACGGACACATTACGTCCTTCAATTCCCTTCTTTAATATTAATTTATCACCGAATATAGTGTCCTTGTAATTACACAAATGTGACGCGCTTTCCGCGATTACAATAAGCCGAGAGTAAAGTAGTGTGATATACTAGAACTGGTCTACTAGAGTGCGTGCGCCGACCACGTGATGACCTGCAGTTAGCTGACGCTCCGGGAAGAGGAAGGCTAGGCAGTTCCTCACAAGGTTAGTGCGTGCATTCCACTCTCATCCATTTTCCTTGCTTGCTTGTTGTATGTACCAAATACAGTCCACAAAATATTCTAAGATTACATACTTTTGTATTTGTCAACTGGGAGGGAGACCTGATGACCTGAAATACAGGTTCGTCACCTAGTTTGGGCATCAGTCTCTCACATTACTTTGTGCCTTTTCTTTTTTGTCAAAAATCGATTTTGTTAATTTAATGTGGTGAGAAATAAATTATATTATATTATTATAATTAAAAAAGGGACCTACGCCCACGGCGCAGGTGATGGAATAGGTGCTGGAAAGCACCCAAAACGCCGGTAAAAAAAAATAAGTATAATGAAACGAGATAGAATCCGTAAGAGTAGTTTTATTCAATGTGTAATGTTCGCGTAAAAATATCATCATAAATTATAAATTTGTTAATAATCTGATTAAATTGCAACGTATGGATTACTAGCATAGCAATGAACCAACTTCTTGCCAAAAAATAAAATACTTTGTGAAAATGAGGTAATCAGTCATGTCGTCAAAAGTTTAATGATCACTAGCCGACGCACCAATAATTCCATAAAAAGTATTTACCATAATATCTTTTCCATCAATTCCACTGCTGGACATGGATCTCTCTTGTAACAGAAGACAAGAAGGCACATAATCGCTTTTGGATGTAACGGATTGATAAAGAAGAAGATTTAAATATTGATAATTAGTATTTACATACATATAAGTCGCTTAAGTTAATTTTTAAGTTTTTTTTTATAAGATAGGGTGACAAACGAGCCCACAGTCCACCTGACGGTAAGTGGTTGCTGCGACCCATAGACATCTAGATCTACCCTCTATTAAAAATCAAAATGCAGATGTGTTTTCACCCGTGAGGACTAAGATGGAATGCTTCATTTCCAGTAAAAAGGGTCTCCGGTTCTCTACAGTCACCATATGAAACACAGCAGTGTAAAGCTGCTATTTTACGTTGGTATTCTGTGAGAGTGTGGTCCTTCCCCTACATCGTGCTACAACTATACTACTAATACAGCTGCAGCATGGCTCTACCACGTTAATTAAAAGTATAAAAGTTAGATTTAAAATCATAAAAATTTAAAACATTATCTCTCACTTTTTACCATGAGGTGTGGAATTTTTTCTCCAAATTTTTATAGTCCTATCACTGAAGTATAACGTATTTACCAGCATATAAAAGTCCACTGCTGAACATAAGCCTTCCTCGTAGATTGCCTCATTGTAGGATTTTTCCATAGGCCACGCTTTCCAATCGGGTTGCCAACCGCAGTCTTTTATTATTTTGCGATAATTGTTATCAGGAAGATGCTGATGCCCATCTCATGTTTCATTTTCCCTCTGTCGCCTGTTACGATACCCTCGGGACGATATTTGCTAGTGGATATTCTTTCACCGCCACTACACGGTTTAACCATTTAATTTAAAAAAAAACATAAAAATCAGTTCACAATTGACGAAGCTATAGCGTAGCATACAAACAAGAAACATAGAGCCGAATAAGAACCTCCTCCTTTTTTGAAGTCGGCTAAAAATAAATAAATATAAAGAAACTTCACTTTATTTGAACAAAAGCTTACACACATTGTCACGGCTGTTTTCACGGTGTGTTTAAACAAGACTTTGTTGACTAATTTGCATATTTTAATTATGTAAGCATATTTCTTGCGACACGTAAGATAAAAATAAAAGACGATTTTCAAATAATATTTCTACATTAATTTACAAAATTTAATATTTTGAGCAAGGTAATTGAAAAAATATGGAACATACAATATGTTTGTGTAGCACAATGTGGTACCTAACTAAAATGCCGTTCATAATATTACATAATTAAATCAAAACAGAAAGAAGTTAACACGTAGAACATTATATATTGAAATAAAATTATATGTGAATTCATTGATAATTAAATGCTCGCTTTGAATCCGTAATTTGTACACGTCTATTGTTATTAGTTAATTTATAATATTTTTATTTAATATGATTATCCATAACTTAATTTTGATATAAAATATTAAATGTCTACTTTTTAAAATTAAACTGTATGCTTATTGATTGTTTCTAAAACGCTACCTTAGAACCCGTAATTTCTCTACGTCTATTCTTTTTAATTAATCTTTAATTAATTTAAAAAAAAAAATTCGAAATTGTAATTTTGCAATAAAACATAAAATGTCTACTTTTTAAATTAAACTGTATGCTAATTAATTGCTCCTAAAATGTTCCCTTAGAATCTATAATTGCTCTACGTCTATTCTTATTAGTTAATATTTTTTAAATTTTAAAAAATTTAATTTTTGGAATTTTAATTTTGCGATATAACATAAAATATCTACTTTTTTTAATAACCTGTATGCAAATGAATTTTTACTTAAATGTTTCCTTAGAATAGTCTTGCAAAAACTCGAAAATGGCTGAACCGATTTTGATGAATTTTTGTGTGTTTGATTGGTTCCGTGCAGAATCTAAACGATTCACGATTGGACCCGGTAGGTGGCGCTGTTGTCGTGATCCAGAAATCACCCGTGCGGAGCCATTTATTTCCTGCGCATCTTATGAATGTATCCTCAAAAATACAGAACAATAACTTAGAGCTCCTTTCGATTTTTTTAATAATTTTAGCATTATAGGGAATTTTAAGCTCCTAAAAATAAAAAAACGGCCAAGTGCGAGTCGGACTCGCCCATGAAGGGTTCTGTAGCAGCAAGTAACATAATTTACGATTTATGACGTATTAAAAAAACTACTAACTAGGTCTCGTCCAAACCAATTTTCGGTGGAAGTTTACATGGTTAATGTACATCATATATTTTTTTTAGTTATATCCCACACGTATGGGTTTGATGAAAAAAAATTTATTTGAGTTTCAGTTCTAAGTATGGGGAACCCCCAAAAATTATTGTTTTTTTTTATTTTGGTGTAAAAATCTTAATGCGGTTCACAGAATACGTCTACTTACCAAGTTTCAACAGCATAGTACTTATAGTTTCTGAAAAAAGTGGCTGTGACATATGGACGGACAGAGAGACAGACAGACATGACGAATCAATAAGGATTCCGTTTGTTACCATTTGGCTACGGTAGCCTAAAAACCATTCATTAACTCATTTGCTTAGATATGTGCAAATGTTTTAAAAAAAAATTTGTTAAATCTTTTTGTATTTTGCAAATATTTTTATACAATTTTCGTAGACTGCAGACAATATGGACTATTATATAAAATCATGTTTCTTTAAGTATGTTTTATTTTAGGGTCCCAAAGCTTTTGATAAAGTGAAAACTCTTAAGCATCGTTGTGATTTCAAACAAATGAAACGAAACACTGACAATAAAAAGACACAAATATATAAATCTATAGGAGAGAATGAGATTGATTGATGAATTGTTGTTTGTTTAAATACACTAATCTCTGGAACTACCAGTTCGGTTTGATTTTTTTTTCGTATAACTATGATAGCCAGATTTACGGGAAATAGTATCAACTACCTAGAATTAGGCTAGATCTCTCAGTTAGCCTTAAATATTGATTTGTGTTAAGCAAGTCGGAAGAAAAAGCACTTCTGAACTGTTTAAACAGTTGCACGCTTGCACTAGCGGAATACGGTTAGTGATACGTAAATACTATGTTGTACAAAAATATAATCTATCCTTCATCTAAAAAAAGTCTGCAACACAATAGTCCTGTTTTTTATACATAAGCCACAACAAGCTATTTAGTAGCAAAAAAAAATATTGATAATTAAAACGTGATTTATGAGCGTTATTATTAGGCATAGCATATTAGTCCTTACAAACTAAAGTTACTTCGTAATCAAGACAATTTTATGAAGATAAACTTTGCTCTTCATAGCATGTTATATCAACGCATAGTTTAAGAGATAATGAAAAATTTTAAAAATTCAACACGGCTCGGCGCGCGACCTACGCCTAGCCACCCGATGAGAACCGAAAGAGAATAAGTAAGGTATCATTGTTGCGGGGCTCAGAGCGTGAACATGGGTGATACCACTATGATGATACCACGATGAACAGCTAGTTCAGTAATACAGTATAATTTTTTCCTATCATCTCGGCCTTCTGTGTGCGGTGCTTTAAAAATGGCTAATATAACGTTTAAATATTAAAATAAAGAATTAAAGTTACATATTTATTATCAAATAAATAAAATTATTTATATTAAAAAAATATTTATTAAATGTTCTGGAAAGTTCTTTTTTTCGAATATTCATAAATTTAATGAAAGAATCGAGAACACTTTAAGCCAATAAGAATTTCTTATTCATTATTGCATACCTTAAGCGAAAGCGCAAGGTAATGTTCTACTATCGCCTAAAAATTAAAATTCCAACATTTTATCGAATAAAATCGTATCTAGCAATCATATTATACATATAAATGATATAAAAAGCACATTGTTAGAAAGATAAATGATTGTTGAACTTAATAATAATTTTTTTAAATCGATTAATTGCTATTTTTAAATAAAAAAAAGGGTTTTAGTGGCTTATGGTGTGGATTTATCATGTCCCTGTGGCTTGTAAACACTATAACTTTTGAAAATATCAATTGTTTAACTCAATTTATTTTTTAATCTCTTCATCTATCATGTGGGAAGCCACTGAATATAAATGGCAGTGTAATTTTGTTTTGTTTAGCTATAATAAATTTTTTTCGGCTCCAAAATGGCGAAATTTTCGTTGATTTGGTTGCCTCGTATAGAAATTGTTTCTGTAAATGGGGATCTACAGCCACAGAGTAGTTTAGTTCACAGAGTACCGTTGTATTAAGTTTAGTTCGGCCAGTTCGGCTTCAGTCGCCGTCCTGAGTCGACATTGTTTCGGTTGTTTTCAGTGGCTCAAAAAGATCGCTGTACAAATACACAATATTCGAATAACCAAATTTCTTAAATACTTGATTATATTAATAATAAGAGATTTTTTTATTACAATATTTAAAAGCACAGAATAAATAATAGTAGTACGTACTAAAAGTAAGTAGTATATTTTTTTTGTCATGGGTGACATTTTCATGCTTTTCGAGGGTGTCGAAACCGATAGGGTTGTCGAAATGTAAATCCAAGATGGCGGCCGCAATAGGTATCAATTTTTTCATCATGGGTGTCAGTTTCATGGTTTTCGAGGGTGCTGAAGCCAATAGTGCTGTCGAAATGTAAATCCAAGGTGGAGGCTGCAATAGGTATAAAATTTTTCATCATAGGTGTAATTGTCATGGTTTTCGAGGGTGTTGAAGCTGATAGTGCTGTCGAAATGTAAATCCAAGATGGCGGCTGAATTAGGTACCAATTTATTCATCATGGGTGTCATTTTCATGGTTTTCGAGGGTGTTGAAGCCGATAGTGCTGTCAAAATGTAAATCCAAGATGGCGGCTGCAAAATATATCAATTTTTTCATCTTGGGTGTCATTTTCATGGTTTTCGAGGGTGTTGAAACCGATAGTGCTGTCGAAATGTAAATCCAAGATGGCGGCTGCAATAGGTATCAATTTTTTCATCATGGGTGTCATTTTCATGGTTTTCGAGAGAGTTGAAGCCGATAGGGTTGTCGAAATGTAAATCCAAGATGGCGGCTGCAATGAGTATCAATTTTTTCATCATGGGTATCATTTTCATGGGTTTCGAGGGTGTTGAAGCCGATAGTCCTGTCGAAATGTAAATCCAAGATGGCTGCTGAAGTAGGTACCAATTTTTTCATCATGGGTGTCATTTTCATGGTTTTCGAGGGTGTTGAAGCCGATAGTGCTATCGAAATGTAAATCCAAGATGGCGGCTGCAATAGATATACATTTTTTCATCATTGGTGTAATTTTAATGGTTTTCGGGGGTGCTGATGCCGATAGTGCTGTCGAAATGTAAATCCAAGGTGGCGGCTGCAATAGATATCAAGTTTTTCATCTTGGGTGTCATTTTCATGGTTTTCGAGGGTGTTGAATCCGATAGTGCTGTCGAAATGTAAATCCAAGATGGCGGCTGAAGTTGGTACCAATTTTTTCATCTCGGGTGTCATTTTCATGGTTTTCAAGAGTGTTGAAGCCGATAGTGCTGTCGAAATGTAAATCCAATATGGCGGCTGCAATAGGTATCAATTTTTTCATCATGGGTGTCATTTTCATGGTTTTAGAGGGTGTTGAAGCCGATAGTGCTGTCGAAATGTATTTAAACTACTTTAATAATTCCGTATAATCATGTTATACGTAATTTTTTTTATGCGCTTTAGGTATGCCCAATTGGATTTACCAATATTTTTATTTTATTAATTTTATTTTCAAGGGAAACGTACTTAATTTTAGTCTAATACATAACACATATTAATCTTACAATTAACAATAAAGTTTCCACAGTTAAGTAACTCATCGACAATAAATAAGTATATAGCATTCCAGATAATTCTAGAGTATTTTAGAACAATCTAGAACATTCTAGATTATAAAAAAAATTTATTCAAAGACTTTTAAATCATTGAATGTAGTTTAAAGTTTTCGGAACAGTATTCCATGTGAGGCCTAACCTGCTCCTTGTAAAGTTGCAGGTGGTGTGCCGGCATGAAATACTGTCCCGCTCTGCTGAGCACGCCAAGCTTTTTAGAGGCCAATTTGAGACCTTTTCTTCCAAGTGACCACGAAACTGCACGTCACTCGATATTTCGACGCTAGTTATATACGTACCATCAGCAACAAGAATAATAGTGTAATTTTATTATTTGGAATTACTAGAATTTTTATAACTTATTATAAGCCAGTGCATGACTACAATTCCATCAGTTAATATGTGGATGAAGCCCTAGTTAGAGAAGAGCACTGTGTAAGCGTAACAAAAGCCTATTCAGTCTTACCTCGAAGACATCCATTGTACAATGATCGGTCGGAGAGACAGACGCCGGTAAATCACTTCATATTCCTTCGCCAATGGCCGCTTATCCCTATCAATAACCTTTTGTCTAATAATATTTTAATTTTATAGAAAGAATAGACTGAAATTAGCAATTAATTAAGCAATCTACTTGTCACTTTGCCAATCATTAATTACATACTGCATACCGGCTTGGGGTGGTACTTCCAAAACACATCTACTTAAATTAGAACGTGCCCAACGAGCACTTTTTAAGGTGAGTCACTTTCTTCCATTTCTCTATCCCACTAAAGAGCTATACTAAAACTGTAAAGTTCTCACAGTCCGCTAATTATTTATTTTACACACTATTATGAAACAACATTCTGTGACATGTTACGATCATTCTCGTCTAACAAATAAAAGAAACAAAAGTAAAATTTGTCCTATTGAACCATACAAAAGTAGCTATACACATAACTTTTTCCGCTTTTAAGGTTCTCATCTATACAACAAAATTAATTCCATTTTATCTATATATAAATTTCCCAAATTTAAATGCAAAAAGATAGTAACCCTATGGCTATTAAGTCAAGATTATGAAACGACTGCGGAATTACTTAAAATCATGAAATAAATCCCAAACGCTATACACGCACACACGTACACACACATTTGCTTTTCGTATATTTATGGTTTGTCATACACCTAATATTACCTAGATTATTATAGATTGGTCTGTAGGTGGGGGCTAGTGATCTGTCATACAAAGAAGCCTAGTACGGACACCAGTCTCTCACAAATTGTAGTATATTAATATTAAGTTGTATGTTTATATTAATAACTAAATTTGTGGAAGAAAATAATAAACTTTATTATTATTATTATAGGGGTATCTATAAAGTTTTCTCATCTGGTTGGGCATCATAAATATATAATTGTAAATGACAATTGTAAACATACATAAATATCAATAAAATAAAATAAATACATAAAAAATACATAAATAAATAAAAACCTAACCAGATGGAAGCCCTCGGCAGAGGAGAACAGACGGCCGAGGGTAAGGGGGAAAGGGAAAGAAACCGGCGGACGATGCGGGCGGTATCGAGGAGCACCGCCTTCTGCATTTGAGGTTGGAGCGGTCCGTCACGGAGTCCCAGTCGCCTCAGATGACCCGAGAGGCTGACTGGGATAAACCCGTTCGCAGAAACGACCACAGTAATAATTTCGGCCGGCAGACCACCCCACATGTCGGTCACCTCGTGAGCCAGGTCCAGATATTTAGTCAGCTTATCTGTTTCGGCTTTCACGAGGTTCTCGTCATAAGGAATGGTAATGTCGACCAAAAATATCCTTGACTGTGCCCGGTCCATCAGCACAATATCAGGCTTATTCGCAAGAATAATCCTGTCTGTGATGATGACCCGGTCCCAGTAGAGCCTGGCACGGTCATTTTCGAGCACGGCTTACGGCAAGTACTTATAAAACGGCAGTTTCCGATCCACGAGGCCGTATTTCAGAGCGAGCTCCTGGTGTAGAATTCTGGCTACTAGATTGTGTCTGTGCAGATACTCAGAGTTAGAAAGCACCGAACAACCGGAGATGACATGCCTAAGCGACTCACCGGGATGGCGACAAGCTCGACAGATGTCGACGGCGCCATCCTTTAGGATGTATCTCCGATAATTGTTGGTCTTAATAACCTGATCCTGTATCGCACAGACAAAACCCTCGGTTTCCCCAAAGAGGTCACCGAAACGTAGCCAGTGGAGGGAGGCGACTGTGTCTACGGAAGGCTCATGTAGAGCCTTGTAGAACCTCCCGTGGAGCTCCTTCTCCTTCCATACGGTCTCCCGGTCGGAAATACACTGTACTGCCGGGTCTTGCCATTGCTCGTTGGCTAAGGATAGAGGAGTGAGCCCTTTATCACACGAAATGACGTCCCTATAGAATGGATCACCCGATCTCACCAGAACGTAATTACGTAGGCTGCACAATTCACGATTATGCATAGTGAGAGCGCTCAAAAAGCCGCGCCCACCATGTTTCCGCGGCAAGTACAGCCTCATTACTGACGATCTCGGGTGATGCATCCTGTGAGACGTCATAACAGTGCTGACTTTTCTATCCAGAGCGTTCAGTTCGATCTGAGACCACCTGAGTATGCCGAAGGTATATATGAGGACAGTCATGACCCAACCGTTATATGCGTGTGTCTTATTCACAACCGATAAAAGACTGTTGAGCACTTTTGTCAAGCGTGCATAAAACACATCGCTAACTGACTGTTTCATGTCCGCCTCATCGATACCTATGTTCTGTGACATCCCAGGTATCGGTATGTTTCAGCCTCGGATAGGGTCTTTATGTTGATGGGCATAGATAAGTCTATGCCCTCAGAGTTAGCAACCCTACCTCTTTCGACATGGAGGACCGCACACTTATCCGTACCCAGCTCCATTCTAATGGAATTGCTAAAATCACAAGTGATGTTCAGCAATTCCATAAGATGGGAGCGACTGGAGGCGAATAATTTGAGATCATCCATATAGAAAAGGTGGGTCACTTTTGTACCTCCTTTCCGAAGCTAAAATCCCCTCCCGGAACCCTCCAGTAAGGTACTGAGAGGGTTCAGAGAGAGGCAGAACCAGATTGGACTCAGACAATCGCCCTGGAAGATACCCCTTCTTATCCTTATGTGGTCCTCCGCAGCCGTCATCCGCTCGCCTAGATGACAGAGGATCGTACTCCACTGCCCCATACACTGCCCGAGGAAGTCTCTAACTGTACAGTCAACCTTGTACAGCTCGAGGACCCTCTTCAGCCATGTATGAGGCACCGAGTCGAATGCCTTTTTGTAGTCTATCCAGGCGGCGGAGAGGTTCCAACGGTTGCGTTTAATCACCTTGCCAATGACCGCGTCAATAAGCAGTGGTTCCTTGGTTCTACGACCACCGCCCCGGCATCCATTTTGAGCGCGCGACATCACCTGATTTGAGTTCAGGTGACGAGTAATTCTCGCGCTCAAAATGGATGTTATTATTATTATAATTAATGCTTGTCTTGCAGAGCAAGCGATGTCTAAATTCTTATTTTGTATTAAAACTGTTACTTGATCGTCGGCGTGCAAGAGGTATTCGACGGCTAACTTACCCATTCTGAACCTACATTCCTCTAGTTTAAAAGTATTCAAACAACTACCCATAAACAGATTAAACAACCAAGAGTAAGCCACAAACTGACTTTTACTTTGATAATATTACTCCCATCCCTTTAAACTTGAAACTTCGTCATTCAAAGTACGGACATTCTCGTCTCGAACAACATTCATTCTAGATTGTTCTGGCTCTTACCTGGAAGATTTGACGGGCCTTTTTTTAATACCATCTTAAATCATAATGTGACATTTCTTATTGTATGTAATTATCAAGACCTGTGTCTGTATATGCTCTACCTGAAAGATGAAAAAATCCCGCATAATTGTCCCAACAAAATATTTGTCTTATGTAATTATAAATTTGGTTTCCTTCTAACAGTAGTTAGCCTAATTAAAATACACCTATATGTTGTGAAGACACTATGTCGATACTATCAAAAAATCTAATTCATTACTGTATATATTTAAGTGAAATAATGAAAATCACAGAATAGGTGTGTATTTACTTTGGGATGACTCTTATTCTACTATGGTAGAAAATAACCTTAATGTAGTACCGTAAACTACGGTTTTAAGTTACAGGTTTTGTATTTCGTTATTTTAGGTTTAGCTGGTACAGATTCCATCACTTCATCTCCCTCCTTCCACATATCAGAGTGTTAATTAAATCACCGTGTCGAACGTTAGTTTGACAAACAGACGTTGACGCAAAAACTAAAAGGAAAAACACCTCTGTTTACGGATCTCCTCTGGAAGTAAACGCTGCAGCCCTTACCCTGTAAAATTGTTGTTCTTAAAAGTTATTTAGTCATTGCTAGTTTGTTTAGGTGCATGACTTTATTGAGAAGGAATCGGAACTTTTCCACTGTGATAGATTCAAGTGCCAACCTAGCTCACCGTGTCATCGAGTTCTCGAAGATACGAGACACACCACCCATAGTAAAGCTATGTTGTTCCTTATACCTCAGTAGCTCACTTTCCGATGTACCAGCTAACGAATTAAATCAATTTAACGCAATATATATTGTCTAAATTATGTAGTCCACACACGCCATTTTGTTATGGTTCCTACGACCAACTTTCATACAGTCCATTCAATTTAATCGTAAATTACAATCGTAGGAACCTCGCTGAACAATCATAATTTGTAGAAGCAGCTACATTGATATCAATAATACCTACTGATTTTGTATGAGTTAAACTTCGTAATCTTGCGCTGTATATTGGGAAAACATTTTTTTCTCTGGAATCCATCAGAGTGGGTACCGCTTTTAAACCTATATCTATTGGTAAGTACCAGTATATTTACTTCTGTGTTGTGTGTGAGAGCAGTTATAAAATTTTTATTTAACATATTCCTCAGAAGTAACAATGTCGTCATTCGGCATTTGTTCATAGTTGCCTGCATGTGTCCATTTGTACGAGTAGCAATCTCCAATACTATCACGTGGACTGTTACCTCATTTGTCACTTTAATATTATAAAATGTTGAGATATGATTTATTAAAAATGAGACTATTAATCAACGAATTATGCAAAGATGAACGCGACGGTGCTAAATTACCTTGAACAAACTTATACACAGTTAAGTCAAATTAGCATATTTAAATTATGCAAACAAATTTCTTGTACCATGCAAGTGTATCGTATAGAAATATATATTCAAATATTTTTAATTACCTTAAAATGTATTATAAGAAAGAAAATTTCATTGGTAATACTAAAGTAATAATTTTCAATCTGACGAAGACAAGTGAACTAATTAAGAAAAAAGACTACGATAAAAATGTTATTTAGAATAACTGAAATAAGTATTGATGAAATTATAAACTCTCACGTGATATAAGAATTATAATTAAAACAATTCTCAAATAAAATGATCCCTGTCCTTATAAATACTTGTAAAGTGATTCTTACTTAAATGATATTATTTACTTTAGAATTTATTGTAAGACCTGTTGTTTTTTTAGAAATAAATGGACTCAAATAACCCAAATCAAATTTACTACAGTCATATTTTGTCTTGTGTTAGAAAACCGTGGTAGCTTACGGTCTAAAATTCTACAGTTAGCAAGCAAATTTTGGCCTTCCTCAAGGTATATGAGCATAAGGTTGTATGATGGGGGGTGAATTGTATAGATGCAGTGTCAGAGATACGAAAGTGTCCGTAATAAATTGAGACTAACCAAAACACATGCCGTGTAGTGGCGGTTAAGAATATCCACTACCCCATATCTTCCCGTGGGTGTCGTAAAAGGCGACAAAGGGACACAGGCAGGAGATGGGCAGCAGCATCTTCCTGGTAACGGCAAAATACAATAAAAAACTGCGGTTGCCAACCCGCTCGCCAAGCGTGGCAACTATGGCAATATACCCCCCATAATGAAAGTTACGAAGAGACGGCCCCCAGTCCCCGGCGGCCCCGCTATTCCTGGCTACGGTGGCGACCATGGTAACGGCGGGGCAGGGGGTGCTAAGAATCTCCGGTGGAGGTTCGGTTGCCACCTACAACGACTTGACCTGGCAACATACAACGCACGGACCCTGAGGACTGACGAGAAGATTGTGGAGCTGGAAGAAGAGATAGACAAGTTACGCTGGCATATTATAGGATTATCCGAAGTCCGAAGAGAGGGGGAGGACACGGTAATCCTCGAATCCGGCAACTTGCTCTATTACCGGGAGGGCGACCATCTGTCCCAAGGAGGTGTCGGATTTATCGTCCACAAGTCTCTCGTTAACAACGTTGTAAAGATTGAGAGTGTGTCGAGGAGGGTTGCGTACCTTATACTCAGAATCACCAAACGGTATTCGCTGAAGGTCATACAGGTTTACGCACCAACCTCGGCACACCCCGATGAGGAGGTGGAGGAAATGTATGAGGATATCTCTACAGCCATGCATTCCTCCAAAACCCAATATACGGTGTTAATGGGAGACTTCAATGCAAAACTAGGCACAAGAGAGAACGGTGAGCTGAAAGTGGGGAAATTTGGAATAGGGCAACGGAACCCAAGGGGCCAGCAGCTGGCCGACTTCATGGAGAAAGACGGACTCTTTATGATGAACTCTTTCTTCCAGAAGCGGCCCCACAGGAAGTGGACCTGGTCGAGCCCCGACGGTTCGACAAAAAATGAGATTGACTTCATTATGACGACCAAACGACAACTGTTCAGTGATGTCTCAGTGATCGCGAGGGTGAAAACCGGCAGCGATCACCGAATGGTTAGAGGCACACTGAACCTAAACGTTAAGTTGGAGAGGTCTCGTCTAATGAAGTCAACGCTCCGTCCCCCTCGTGCTCTAATCCAAAGTCCCGAAACCTTTCAGCTCGAGTTACAAAACCGTTTTCAGTGCCTAGAAGACTGCAATGAAGTGGACGATATGAATGACAAGCTCGTGGAAACTGTCCATGCGGTCGGAGCTAAGTTCTGCAAGACCCGCTGCAGAAGAACACAAAAACTCTCAGATCACACTCTTAATCTCATGGCTGTTAGACGGGAGATGAAGCTACATTCTTCAACAGATTTGACAGCATACAGGCAACTGAACAGACTGATCTCCAAATGCATGCGGCGGGACTTACGCAACTTCAATACAGCTCGTATTGAAGAAGCGATCAAGCGGAACCAAGGCTCCAAAGTCTTTGCCAGAGATCTGTCTGCCAGAAAGAGCCAACTGTCAAAGCTGAAGACCGAATGTGGCAGCATCGTTTCCGGGGCACCTGAGATTTTGAGTGAGATTGAGAGGTTCTATGGGCAGCTGTACACGTCATCGTTGGAGCCACACGCAAGTGTGAGTAACGATCCAAGAGCGAGTCTTATCCGACATTATTCCGATGATATCCCGGACGTCAGTCTGAGCGAGATCAGAATGGCTCTCCAGCACCTTAAAAACGGCAGGGCCCCAGGCGAGGATGGAATTACAGCGGAGCTTCTGAAAGCGGGTGGAAAACCGGTACTTGAAGTCCTTCAGAAGCTCTTTAATTCCGTCCTCCATGGTGGCATTACACCGGAGGCGTGGAGCAGAAGTGCGGTGGTCTTGTTCTTCAAGAAAGGCGACAACGCTCTCTTGAAGAACTACAGACCGATTTCCCTTCTGAGCCGCGTCTACGTGCTGTTTTCGAGAGTCATTACGAATCGTCTCGCGCGCAGACTTGACGACTTCCAGCCTCCCGAACAAGCCGGTTTCCGAAAAGGCTTTAGCACCATAGACCACATACATACCCTACGGCAAATTGTACAGAAGTCCGAGGAGTACAATTTGCCACTATATCTGGCGTATGTGGACTATGAGAAAGCCTTTGATTCCGTCGAAATTTGGGCGGTGCTGCAGTCCCTTCAGCGGTGCCAAGTTGACTGTCGGTATATCGAAGTGTTGAAGTGCTTGTACAGTAGGGCTACGATGGCTATCCGAGTACAGAACCAGAGTACGAAACCTATCCAATTGCAGAGAGGTGTAAGACAGGGTGACGTCATATCCCCGAAACTCTTCACCGCTGCATTGGAAGACGTTTTCAAGCTTCTGGACTGGAAAGGATACGGTATCAACATCAATGGCGAGTACATCACTCACCTTCGATTTGCCGACGATATAGTCCTTATGGCAGAATCGCTGGAGGACCTAAGCACTATGCTCAATGACCTCAATAGTGTTTCCCAACGGATAGGTCTTAAGATGAACATGGACAAAACAAAGATCATGTTTAATGTCCATGTCACACCTATGCCGGTAGTTGTTGGGAACACTAAGCTCGAAGTTGTTGACGAGTATGTTTACCTGGGACAAATAGTCCGACTAGGTAAGTCCAACTTCGACCGAGAGGTCAATCGACGGATTCAACTCGGCTGGGCAGCGTTCGGGAAGCTACGACACATCTTCTCGTCAGACATACCTCAAAACCTTAAAACGAAATTGTACAACCAGTGCGTGTTGCCAGTGATGACTTACGGAACTGAGACGTGGTCCTTCACTGCTGGCCGTATGAGGAAGCTCAAGGTCACTCAGCGAGCTATGGAGAGGGCTATGCTCGGAGTTTCTCTGCGTGATAAACTCAGAAATGAGGATATCCGCAGTAGAACCAGAGTGACCGACATAGCCCAACGGATTAGTAAGCTGAAGTGGCAATGGGCCGGCCATATAGCTCGAAGAACCGACAACCGATGGGGAAGAAAGGTTCTCGAGTGGCAGCCTCGTACCGGCAAGCGAAGTGTAGGGCGTCCCCCCACTAGATGGAGTGACGACCTGGTAAGATATGCAGGAAGTCGATGGATGCAGGTGGCTCAGGACCGTGCTTTGTGGCATTCTTTGGGGGAGGCCTATGTTCAGCAGTGGACTTGTGAAGGGCTGTAATGATGATGATGATGAAAACAACATTTGTTTTTAGGCAATGTATGTTTCGAAAAGGCTTTGCGAGTCCACTCCGAAGGATGTGTCCGCCTGTTTGACTTAATTGAAGTGAAGGCACAAACTCTAGGGACTCAGGCGGGGCTGAAACGCTGATGCTGCGGTGAGAGAGTAGCCACTTTGTTTACCCGCCGCGGCTAAAACGTATTTGGTGGCGTAGCTAAATACCAGATCCACCGCAGGCTTAGATAAGCGGTAAGGAACGTAGTCGGCGGCGTAGATAAATACCAGATATAGGCGGTAGAGCCATATTACAGCTATATTAGTAGTATAGATGTAGCACGAATGGGGCGGCTCGACGGGGAAAGAATACTATTAATCAGATAAAATAGTAGCTTAACGCTACTGTGTTTCGTATGGTGAGTGCAGAGAACCGGAGACCTTTTTACCGGAAACGAAGTTATCCATCTTAATCCTCACGGGTGACAACGCATCTGCATTTTGATTCGTAATCGAAGATAGATCCACATTGCACATACCGATGTCACAGCAATCGCTTATCATCAGGTGGACTATGTGCTCATTTGTCACCCCTATCCTATAAAAATAGATCCGCCGCAGGGGCTGGAAAGCTGATGCTTCTATATAAGCGCTAAGAAACGTAATCGGCGGTGTAGCTAAATATCAGATCCGCTGCAAGGGGCTGAAAAGCTGGTACTTCTAGATAAGCACTTTTCTTGGTCACGTGACCTCAGTGTGAGGGCGTCCGATGGGTGTCTTGCGTAGGTGGACATGTAGGCCATGGAGAAAAACGTGCCTTGTGTTCTAGCCGCTTTACCTAAAGAAAGATGGAAGGAGGAAATTTCTTCTTCTGAGGGCAGCTGGAGCTGATAAGGTCGTGGTTATGTCGGTCCATGGGATACTATCAAGTGCAGATCGTCATAACACCGTCCCGCTGACAGGCGAGTATGCCTAGACATTTTCCCATGAAAAAAAATTACGTACAAACACACAGTCTTCATCTATAAGTACGTAATATCATCGTTGTAATTATTTAATAAAAAATAAAGGTTTTTTTTATAATTTCAAAAGTTTTATTAATAAGGGAAAGTGTATATCTATAATCTAATACAAGATTAAAGAAGCGAAACTAGTTCAAACAAATCTACATGTAAATTATCCAATTGCCTACATTTTTGTTCGGATAGACAATATATCACTCGGCTTTCCGATACAGACTGTGAGCATCGACTAACTCTTGTTAGTTTTTCTGGTGAAAAATGTTATGCATTGGCATTTTATTGACTTAAAATAGCTTTTAGGATTTTGGGTTATACGTTTTATAAGGGTTTATTCAAAGGATTTTCTTGATGTAATCACAAAAATATTACTATTTAATGTACGTTAGTTCGATTGTTGAAATTTTAGCTATAAGAAAATTATAATACACTTAAAGCAAAATCGAGACTTAACGTGACTTATCAAGTGTGTATTTTTTTAACGAACTTATTAATTTCTCTTATCTGAGCACGATATTTATTAATTTTAATAAAATTTAGGACTACATGTAATTCTTTCGTAAAAAATACTACTCATGCGATTTTTTTTTTATGAATATTGCTATGCAGCAAATGTTCTATCTATAATATATTTATATTATAGGTAGAACACTTATGGCTATGGTTAAATTCAACTAGAAAAATGTATGTAACTATTTTTACTTATTTAAATTCTTGACGTTTCAACCGCTTTACAGCACCCATGGGCATAGATGATTATATTTACATATTATGGTCACGGGGTTATTAAGATGTTTGACCTCCTGATGACATAGTTAACTCGGGTTTCCTTCAGCTTTTGAATATTAATTTTTGGTCGACCTATCGACGCTCTGAGAACACGTTCAAGATTGTCCCCGCCAGTATATCAGATTTGGTTAACCAGAAATCCTCCTAAATGGACACCGGGTGTTACCAAGGATTATACGCGAAGCTTTCGAAATAAAAAAAAAACATCCAAATGATAGACAAGATGGCTTATATTTTTTTATATTTCCAGTTATGTTTTCAACTATATTTTATTTCCAACTATATTGATTTTGAATTACCATTTTTTTTTTAATTTAATTCAAACTCAAGTGTACCACTTCAAGAATTTCTGATTCAGTGAGCTAGTTCTGAGTAGATTAGACGAAAAATTATTATTAAAAAGCTGAATGTAGCCCGGGCTTACTGTGATAAAGGGACGTCAAACCCTCGCCCATGATGATAAACGTCAGGAATTAAAATAAGTATAATTTAGTTAAAATTAAATACTAAAACCCGTTAAATCAGGCGGCACGGCAGTGCCTCCGCCAAGTCGAGCATAAAAGCGACACGGCCGTACCATCCTTTTCTCGAAGCAATTCAGACTTTTTTCGACCCCCTATGACTTCGTTGGGGATAAAACTAGAAGCCTGAATTTTAAGAAACTGAGCATTCATTGTAAAAACACGGTATATTTCAAATTTCATTCAATTTGAACAAGTAGTTTAATAATTAAAATTAGTCAAATTTTTCTTAATTTTGTCACTCACTGACTGATCGATCATCAAAACTCTAAGGTACTTTCAGCAGACGTAGAAGTTTCAAATTTAGAAAACAATTAGTGTTCAGTGTATAAATCAAGTAAAAACTTTAATATTTTGTTATTTCGATCCAGTTTTCTAGATACACTAACTGCATAAATAACTTTATAATCCTAAATATATATATATATATATATATATATATATATATATATAGGGTTACAAAGTTACATTTGCAATGAATCAGTGTACCTGTGTGTGTATAATATAATGGAATAATAAATTAAGATACGTACCTAGATATAATTATGTTAAAACGTAACTTGTAAAATGATCAACGGAATGAAAAAGCAAGAATGGGACATGTCTAACGAATTTGTAACAAAATTCCGCAAATTATTACGTAGACTTAATTGCCCGAAAATCCGTAGTTGATATTAAGTAATAGATGGTACCGGAAAGGAAAAAAAGTAGGACTATCTATAAAAAGAAATGAGATGCCATCAAAAACATAACTTGTAAAAAAAACAAGTCTCATAACTCAGTTCTTCTACCGTAAAAGTTATGAGATCCATGTAATACCAAGTCCATCGCATGAAAACACAATACATCTCACAAGTAAAATTTTATATTAAATTAGATTGTTTAGTTCGATTGCCAAGTCAATCTATGTATTTAAAACATAAAACATTTTTAATATTGATAAGGTCACTATAAGATGTTGTTAGGTTAGTTAATTACGTAATTACTTGAGACAGAAGGGACTTTATTAAGTAGACTAGATTAAGTAGGGACTGAATAAATTAACCGACTTGATATTACATGGATCTCACAACTTTTACGGTAGAAGAACTGAGTTGCGAGACTTGGTTTTTTTTACAAGTTATGTTTTGGTGGCATTTGTTTTACAAACTGTCTAGTATTCTGCGGATATTTGGAATACAGTTTATTTCTCTGATTTTAACATCTTTGAACATTTTCTTCGTGTTTTAGAGTAAAATAAATATCTGCCAAAATTTCCACATGTATTGACAAAGTGTTTTTGTTGAAATTTGTTGACTTTTATCTTTAAAGAGCCCTATACTATATAATTCTATCTAATCTTATGAAACGTAATGCCGAAAACACATCAACTTATTGTACAAATCCAGATACACAGATCAAA
>JAVANC010000021.1:33280196-33306683 GCA_033319125.1 Parnassius glacialis
TATAATCAAAAAATTCAATTAAGTATATCAAATTAGACTATCCAGGAATAAAACTGTCAGTTCGAAATCGCTCATTGTTTTAGATAGTATTAAACCTATTTAAAAACAACATTTAATAAGTTTTTAAATCATGCTTATATATACTTATATATCTTTAACATTGCTCTTAACTTTTTTTAATACTACTAATGCTATTAAACATTACTAATATTCCCTTTTCCTACTTCTGAATAGCATTAAATGCTTGTGTTAGAAGTGGTTCACGACAGTAGTCGAATGGCGGACTCGAAGTGACGACCTATAAGAAAAATCTTAAATATCAAGAAGACATCAACATCAACTTCATTCCATAAAAAATTTACATTAATCTTGAAATAGCTATTAAAAAAAGTGTTTTAAATTGTATATTTTCATTCAAATGTCAAAACAAAGTCTACAATCAAGCTTTTTCTACAGAATTTGAAGGTATCGGAGTAAAAAATCTTTCTAACGTTGCATTGTTTGCCTTTCTTGTTCTTTTCAGTAATATCGGAAATTTACTTGACAGAATGGGAAAGCTTGCGCATAGCTTAATTAATTAGAGTAGGAGCGGCGATCGGAATTTTATGTATGAAAAGTGCTGGTAGGTGCTCTATAAATATTTACTCGATTTTTAAACCTTGTGTAATGTTTAGAGACAATGACAGGAGAACCGAAGGTATAACTTTGGTCTCTTGTAAGGTAGGCAAAGCTTTACACTGGATCACTTTGACAACCTCTCACCTTTGGAGTGCCTCGCTTAGAGCCGGGGCAGTCAAAAGTATCTGAACTGAGTGGTGAGGCAGATATTACGGAGAGATGACAACATATTTATGCATCTTATCACATAAATAATTCAAAAGAAATAAATAATGTTTCTGCCACTTAAAATAGAAATACACTAGAAGTTTGTCTACTCTTTCCGGTCGGTGGCGCGATGAGTTTCTGTCCAGAATTCTTATAATATTAAACATACAATTTATTACTAAACTGGAAAATATACATACATATTGTAAGTTTTTCACTAAAGCAATAAAATTCATTGTCATAATTATGTTGCTGTATTATTTTGGTCCAAAAATATACAATACGTTTTTATTTTTAATTACTTGACTACAGCACCAGCTATTGGATCCCAGCATAGCTATCAAACATCGTCTTAACATAACTTTACGTGGTAGAGCCATACTGCAGCTATGTTATAGTTGTAGCACGAATATGTCGGCTCAATTGGAAAAGTCTACGCTCTCACAGCATACTAGCGTCAAATAGCTGACGCTGCTGTGTTTCGTATACTGAGTGTGGAGAACCGGAGACCCTTTTAACTGGAAATATGGCATTTCCCATTATTTGTCTTTACGGGTGACCATGCATCTGCATTTTGATTTGTGATAGATGTCAAGGGCCACTGCATTTACTTACCGTCAGGTGGACAGTGTGCTCGTTTTTCAGAAGTGTTGTGTTCTTCTTCTTCAAGAACGGCGACAACGCTCTGGTGAAGAAATACAGACCGATATCATTTCTCAGCAACATCTAAGTGCTATTTTTGAGAGTCATAACAAATCAACTCGTATGCAGACTCGACCACTTCCAGCCTCCCGAACAAACCTGTTTCCGAAAAGGCTTTAGCACCATAGACCACTTAAATACCCTTCGGCAAATTGTACAGAAGACCGAGGAGTACAATTTGTCACTATATCTGGCGTATTTGGACTATGATAAAGCCTTTGATTCCGTCGAGATTTGGGCGGTGCTTCAGTCCCTCCATCGGTGCCAAGTTGACCGTAGGTATATCGAAGTGCTGAAGTGTTTGTACAGTAGGGCTACGATGGCTATCCGAGTACAGAATCAGAGTACGAAATCATTCCAACTGCAGAGAGGTGTAAGACGGGATCACGTTATATCCCCGAAACTCTTCACAGCTGTATTGAAAGCCGTTTTCAAGCAACTGGACTAGAAAGGACATCTAGTAACGTCATTGGTGAGTACATAACTCACCTGCCAACGATATAGTTCTTAAGATGAACATGGACAAAACAAAGATCATGTATATAACGTCCATGCCACATCTTTTCCGGCAGTTGTTGGGGGCACTAAGCTCGAAGTTGTTGACGAATATGTTTACCTGGGACAAATAGTCCGACTAGGTAAGTCCAACTCTGATCAAGTGGTCAATCGACGGATTTAACTCGGCTGGGCATATTTCGGGAAATTACACACATCTTCTCGTCGGGTATACCTCAAAACATGAAAACGAGACTGTACGACCAATGCGTGTTGCCAGTGATGACTTACGGAACTGAGAAGTGATCATTCACTGCTGAACATATGAGGAAGCCCAAGGTTGCTCAGCGAACTACAGAGAGGGCTATGCTTGAGGTTTCTCTGCGTGATAAACTTAGAAATGAGGATATCCGCGAGAAAAAACAGAGTGACCTACATAGCCCTACGGATTAGTAAGCTGAAGTGGCAATTGGCCAGCCATATAACATATAATGCAGGTGGCTTAAGAACGTGCTTTCGGGCATTACTTGAGGGAGGCCTATGTTCAGCAATGGACGTGTAAAGGGCTGTAATGATGATGATGATGCTATTATTAGCTATTTTATATTTTCAATACAGTTTTCCAACTCTCCTGTGCATTATTTCTTAGCAACGGCTTCAGAATTTTTTATTGCTTTTAGTTCTTTGAAAGCGGTTTTCAATATCTATTCAAATAATTTTTCTGTAACTGTATTTATTTTGCAAGACAAATACTAATTTTATATAATGGAAAATAATGTTACATTTAATTAAATAGCTATCTAAGCAAACAATATTATGTCGAGCTCTTTTTGAATATTATTTTTTTTTTATAGGATAAGGGTGACAAACGAGCACACAGTCCACCTGATGGTAAGTGGTTGCTGCGGCCCATAGACATCTACATCTATCCTCTATTACAAATCAAAATGTAGATGCGTTGTCACCCGTGAGGACTAAGATGGAATGCCTCATTTCCAGTAAAAAGGGCCTCCGGCCACCTGCACACACCAAGCGAAACGCAGAGGTAAACCTCTACTTCACGCTGGTTTTAATTTATTTAATTTTTCAGAAACGAAAGTGTACGTGTGACAGAGCCACGTCACAGTGAGTTGTGGCTGCAGCACGAATGGGTCACGTCGACCGGGGAAGGGGGCTATGTTCGCGCAGTATATCAACAATATCAAAATAGGCCTCCACGCATATTGATTACATCTGGTCCAGCTTAATCCTTAAATAATACAGTTTTGTATGGAACCGCTTAAAGTAAAACCCTTGCATTATCTCCTCTTTTTAATGGTTTCTCTTGTCTCAGCCAGGATTGGAATCCTCGGTGTCGATATTTTGCCCCAAAACAATAAAAATAAATAACAATAATAATCATTTTTGCAACTTAAAGTTGAATATTAACCTCTAAAATGTTTGCTGTGCCCAGTAGTACCAGACGGTTATGATGAAAAAAGTTACATGAAATACATTTCTCTTATCTGGGCAACTGCACCTTACTCCACCAACTCCAAACCCAAAAGCCAAAATAACTCAACCCAAACTAGAAAAATGAATCTCAAATATTTTAAAACAATTTATAAAAATAAAATAATTTAAACATATAAATAGATATTTATTAATATTCTTTTATTAAATAATAATAACTAAAGAAAATACAAATACCTACCACATCGACTTTTGCATTTTATAATAGGTGGCATGTTTTATACTCGTAAAACTTGCAACGTAAATCGTCGGCTGGTTTCAAACGTAGCAATGGGTAACACAAAATACATATTATTTTTATCTTTATTTATAATATGTATCGGTATACATTTCTAAGAGCTCTGTATTGAAACAGAAACAGTAATTTTTTATTTAATATAGATTATAAATAATACTTATTGAAAGTTACTCTTTTGTTTAATTAATACTGGTTCGGAAAAAAATCTCTGTCCTGGGAAGAACAAGCAAAGAAACCCAGTGGGGTTTGTTTTTTAAATAAAAGCTTACAATAAAGTATGTTACACAATTTAACAACATAAAACAAATTAGAAATAGCTTGGTAGCGATTACCTCACTCCCAGGGTTTATTATCATCAAGAAATTGCTAAATATTATAATAGCACTTTTTATACAAACTTAGTTTAATAAAGTATTTGAAATCTGAGCAGGTCAAATTTAGTATATTTTCCGGAATTTTGTTGTATACGCATATACATCACCCCAAGAATGAATTACTGACTCCGTGGAGTCGAGTAACCGGTACTACGCGCTTGTGTATGTTCCTAGTATTTACAGAATTAATATCACATTAATCATAATGTCCTGCAGACGGCCAGTCACGGTGGTCAGTCTTAACGGAGACTAGCCATGTGGCATTGAACAGGATTATAGGGCACGAGTGTATACGCAAACACAAGTACACTTTTTGTTCACTCATTTTCATAGTCTGATGGGACGGCGGAAATACAACACGACGGGAGAGAAATCAGGCACAGGACCAACGACTTCAAGTGTTTTCGCGTGGGGGTGAAACAACACCAACTCCCTGACGTCAAGCTGCTACTGAGAATTTCTTGAAAAAGAGAACAAAAATATATTTTGGCCCGACCCAGGACTTGAACCATTATGAATATTAAATTCTTAAGGAAGGAAAATCGGAGGTTACCCAGGGTCCTTAATTTCTTACATAACTTTAATAAATATTTCCCATAGCTTTTACGTGAATAGTAAATACACGGACATATAGACAGTTGGATAGACAAGCAAAACTTCAGTGTTCTTTTATTCTCCCCTGGACTTGTTTTTCCAAGAAATATTGGAATAACAGACACAATTTCTCTACAAAATTATTTAAGGTAGTGTTATAATTTATATCAAGGTTACTTAGGTAAGCTGTAGAAAACTATGCACACTGTGAAAAGTTTTCTTATTTTAGAACTTTAAAAGAAATACTTGTATAATATTTAGTATTTGCATTAAATAATGCTGACAAACTTTAGTGCAATTAAGGAGTAAAATCAGAAGCAAGTGTTTTAATATGAATTGCCTGTATATTTAGGGTCTTAAAGATAAAGAAAAAATACCTGTTTCTAAATAAATGCTCCGAGCGAATGAAGCTCGCCTTCAGTTTCAATTTACATTTTCTATTTCAACTTCGTCTAAGAAAGGGATAAATATACACTAAAATAATTTATACTGACTAGTAAAAGTTTAAAACACATTTGTATCATTGCTTTCTTTTCTTAGGTATAAAATTATGTTTGAAGTTATTTAAATAATATTTAATTTTTTTGGATACATTAAATTTAGTTTGTTTCATCATCTTATTATATTCTCTATTGTTTGCAATGAAACAAAAACATTTTCAGAAGCACCCATATTCAGTTTTATTAATTAACTGACCTTACTCGTTACTCGTACCACTTTGTTTGGTCAGTTTTTCTGAGTAGTTTCTTGACTATAATTTAATTTCGTCTCAAGTATCGCAAGATTCATCTAGTAAACAGCTCCATGACTGCATCGTAAAAGCCAAATCCGCAGCATAACTTATAGAAGCAGGAGTACCACAGAGCACATAAACAGGTGCTTATCGCCGCAGCTGTAATTGTTGTGGCTGAACAAGTGGCGCACGACGGTCAATGTCAGATAAACATCCACCACTTAACTGAAAAGAAGACTTAAGCGCATCCCACCTCTACAACTCCAGAGACAGGACGTAAGGTAAACGACCACTATTACATACTTGAGTTACCAGAAGGTTGGTTGCAGGACCTCCCAAGTTAATCACACGGTAAGACAGGCCAGAATCGCGCATGCAATACTATACCGTATACTGGTACTACCAGGAATAATAAAATAATAATCTATAAAAATCACTTAAAACCAATGAAATGGTCCCGAAAGTTGCGAGGTTAAATTAACATATTTTACTATTTTGCAGTTAACATATACAACTAATTACGTTTAAGGACTTGCTTAAAAAAATAGACAAATAGAAAACATAATAATTGTTCAATTTATATATTTCTAAAGCACCATTTCTTTAACTTTCAATTACTATCTACATTTTTTTCACATTAAATAATATTAAACAGATACATAGCATAACTAAAAACATTTGATTTTAAAAACGACAACGAATTATATCGCAGTCTCAAGCGACTTTTTTTTCCTTAATGGTACTTTAAAGAATAGGATGGTTCGTGCCTGGATTTTAAATAACTCGAAGCGAATGTTTTTCAGTACACAATCAACAAAAAAGTAACTTGTATTGTTTCCTAACTACCGTGAATTAAATAAAATCACTATAATTAAAAGTAACAAGGAGCAAATGTTTGGCTGCGGCGCCGCGGGCCTTGGGTTTGATTTCAGCGTTAAACGGATATTAAGTATTAAATAAATTAAAATAGCACATTCATTTTGATCCATATAATACAATTTATAAAGATATTAGAATATATTGCAAAAAAAAGTTATTTAATTGGTAGTGCAAATGCAGCCGGATCCAGTATTTCAATATTGATGATGACTCTATATTATTTACTTACTTATTTACTTACTTATCGTCACGCACAATCCCTGACGGGGTAGCCAGAGAGAACAGATCGCCAAGTGTCACGATCCTTACATACCTCTTTCGCTTCTTTCAGATTCATCATCTTCTTCATACATGCACGTCTAGGTATCCGAGTATTCTTGACCCTCCCCTCTTCGAGCAGTTTGCTCACATGGTCTTCGAAAGTTAGTCTCGGTCTACCTCGACACCTTTTAATATTAACTTTCGCGCTATATATTTTCTTCACCATTCGGTCTTCACTCATTCGCTCAACGTGCCCAAACCATCGAAGCACGCCCTTATCAATTTTTGTGATAAGGTCATCTTTCAAACCTGCCATATTGCGAATCTCTTCATTTCGCTTCCGGTCGGCCATGGTAACGCCGCACATTTTACGAAGAGATCGCATCTCCACTGCATTCAACTTGCTTTTATGCTTCTTCTGGCATACCCAGGTTTCGCTGCCATATAACAAAGTCGGTACCAACACTGCGTTATGTATTGCAAGGCGTGCTTTCTTCACTACGCCTTGCCTTTTGACTAACGCAGTCAGGGCACCATTGACTTTGTTCCCGGGAGCGACACGCCTGTCCACATCTAAATCACATCTTCCATCCCGGCTAAAAGCACTCCCCAAGTATACAATTTCATTTACCTGTTCTAGACATTCCTGATTTACCCATATTTCACACTTCGTACTCTCTTCGTCCCTTTCAAATATCAGAACCTTAGTTTTATTAGCATTCAAACGGAGACCTTTAATTTCACATTCCACTTTCATACACGTGACTAATGCCTGCAGTTCTGCCTCTGATGGTGCAATAAGCACTGCATCATCAGCATACAGCAGAAAATTTACTTTTATGTCACCCAATTTCACACCCAAACAGCTATCTTTCAGCTTCTGTAAACAGCTGTCGAGATACAGTATGAACAGCCAGGAAGACATGACACAACCCTGTTTTACGCCCGTTTGGACGCTAAACATGGGTGACAGGTCATGCCCTACCCGCACACAGGCTTTACAGTCACAGTAAAGTGACTGCACAGCCCTTAGCAATCGACCATCCACACCGTACCCCGGCAACAGTTCCCACATTTTCTTCCTTACAACCTTATCAAATGCTTTCTCAAGATCCACAAAAGCACAGAAAATCCTCTGGTTAGCAGCCAGAAGCTTTTCCGTGATCATGCGGAGAGAAAACATTTGATCCGTGCATCATCTTCCAGGTCTAAATCCGCATTGAGCCTCCCATAGAAATCTTTCCGATTTCTCTTGCATCCTACGTGTCAAAACCTTCGAGTAGACTTTACTTGCTAAACTGGTCAAGCTGATCGCCCGATAGCACCCGCAGTCAAAATGTGAACCTTTACCTTTATATAAAGGCACAATGACCGCGGATCGCCAATCATCCGGGACATCCCCCGTCCGCCAGCACAAATTGCACAGCAGATAAAAGTTGTCCCAGACGCGAGGCCCACCATACTTGACCATTTCAGCAGTAACTCTGTCTAGTCCCGCAGCCTTACCACATTTCAAACTTCGAATCTCACGTTCAATCTCTTTCATACTGATGACCTCAGTGTCATCGAGGTCCGGGTCTAGCGTACCAGTCACGGCGTCACCCCCGGATCCCCCACTAGGATCATCACACGCATACATTTCTCTATAAAATTCGCTCCATCGCTGCATGACGTCCGATTTTTCTGTGAGGACGTCATTAGTTCTCGAAAGCACTTTGTTCATTCTTAAGGCCGTCGCACCACTTCGGGTCCTTCCAACCTCTTTCCAGAAGAGTTTGGAGTTCTCCTTAAAGTTGTGCGACAACCTTTCGTCCGCTTCCATTCTACACCTTTCACGCATTTCCTCAATCAATGCTTTCGTGTGAACTTTCTGCAGCTTATATCTTTCTTTCATCTTCTCTCTCATATCCTTATCATTGCTAGAGGCCAAGTAGTCTAACCATGCTTTATTCTTCTTCTTTACAGCTTCTTTCACTTCATCATTCCACCATGCATCTCTTCTTTTACTACTGCCTCTTTTTATTGTTCCACACACTTCTTCCGCTGCACTTACCATTCCATCCCTAAGGTTCTGCCATGTTCTTTCCACACATTCTTTTCTACCATAGATGGTGTCAAGCTTTTCGGCTACCCTTGCATGATATTTGTCCCTAGTATCCGCTTCCTGAAGCTTCCAGCTTCGGATGCGACAGACCGACTGTGGTTCTGTTACCGCCGTCCGGTAGTGCCAACCCGCGAACAGACCCCTAAATCTAGTAATCAGTAGATAGTGATCCGTTCCCAGGTCAGCACCCCTGAACACTCGCGTATCCATCACCTGTTTTCGCAGTCGGTCATCCACTAGGAACAAATCGATCATACTTCTCTCATTCTTTCTTTCTCTAGTATACATATGGATTTTCTTGTGATTAAACATAGTGTTTGTCACAAGAAGACCCTTTTCCTTGCATACCGCCAGTATAAGCTTGCCAGCATCATTAACCCTTTTATCGCCAAACTTTCCAAGCACCGACTCGTACCCTGGTCGAGCGGTACCAACCCATCCATTCAAATCACCACACACAACAATGCTTTCGTTTCCCCTAGCCAAATCTAGAACTTCTCTTACATTCTCCCAAAACTTCTCCAGCTCAGCCCTGGACGACGAAGCTACCGGCGCATAAACAGCCAAAAGGAATAACTTCGTCAGTCCCAATTTAAAGCGAACCCAGAGAAGTCTTGAGTTCACAACCTTATATTCAGTCATAACATCGACCAACCGAGACGACAGCAGCACCCCCACTCCCTGGCAGGCGCTCTCGCTCTCCGGGACTCCGGACCATAGAGCTAACGCCCCGCCAGGGAGCTCTTCAGTACCACTGCCCTTCCGTTTGGTCTCCGACATACACACGACATCTAATTCTCTTTCTTTCATTATTTCAATCAACTCATTCGTCTTATCTCTCATGCCTCCTCTAACATTCCACGTGCCAACTCTGCACTCTGTCCTCCATCTTCCGCCGTGTCGGGCTGTGCGTGACGGGTGGCGGTCCCCATCGCCGCTTTGCGCGCTGCATTTCACACCAATGGGAACGAGTTGGTGTGCGTCGCCTTGGGGGGACGCCCTAACCCTCGTTGGCATGGGTGCGTAGCTGAGTAGAATTGCAGCCCTGAAAAGGGCTGGCAGGGGTCGCGACGAGCACGCTTCTACAATGACCCATATCATATTATTTAATATGAAAATGGAGCGAGGTGAACGAGGAATACGCTTTCGTATTGTGACATAAAAGTCATCTATGCGTACCGTTGCAAACACTGTAGATGCCTACATTATCAAGCTAGTCCCATCAGCATACTGATCGCATTATTGTACTGATCACGAAGTGCACTGCACGCCTGTTGCGAGCGCCTAACTCACAGGATATAGGTGTAAAAAGATTGGCCACTTTAATTTGTCTAGTGCACCTGCCGAACCCAGTAAGCCAGCTTATTATAACTGACGGAATCTGCTCTGCATTCTGTGTCAATGCCACATATTTTCTATGATCCCGTGCTCCAATCACTTAAACTGTGTTGTTTTAATAATTATATGTTGCACAGTTTTTTAGTTTGTTTGTTTACGCTTTGCATCTGCCACCAATCATCAGTTCACTGATACTGATAGATGAGTTCAACAACATTATGTCCTCTGCAATACTTTTGTTATTTAAAGTCACTCTTTCAGCTCTATCAACTATCAATCCATTAACATATTGCCAAATTAAATAAGATTGGAGAATTTTTACCTGACCCCTTGTTTTACTCTATATATTTGAAATCATATTTATCTGATTTACTTGTGCCCCACCTTATGTCAGTTTGACGTAAATTCTAGAGCTTGAATAGAGAAATAAGCTCTTGAGTTTGTTACAGTTTTAGTATAGTCGGCCCGACAAATAACTGTTTCAGTTCTGGATGTTTGCCCTTGTCCAATTTTTGTATGTAAAATGCTTTTGTGTTCAAGGAAAAATAAACAATTGATTTTTTTTTATAGGATAATGGTGACAAAAGATCACACATTCCACCTGATGGTAAGTGGTTGCTGCGGCCCATAGACATCTACATCTATCCTCTATTACAAATTAAAATGCAGATGCGTTGTCACCCGTGAGGACTAAGATGGAATGCCTCATTTCCAGTAAAAAGGGCCTCCGGCCACCTGCACTCACCAAGCGAAACGCAGAGGTAAACCTCTACTTCACGCTGGTGTTCTGTGAGTTCGTGGTACTACCCCGGTTCGAGCTGGCCCATCCGTGCGACAGCAAAAGCTGCCGCGTGGCTCTGTACCACTGTAATACCACTGCTCTACTGTACTGATGACATAGAAGCGCCGTAAAAGCTGTTATCTTGTCGTCAAATCCATTGGTGAGTGTAGATACGTTCGTATTGGCAATATTGCTCCATATTACCAGCCTGCGTAACTGTGTTCAGCATTTCCAGATGTACTGTCTGGTGGCGGCGTAAGAGGATCCATCTCCTCTTCGTCCCTCGTTCGTTTCGTCGTAAAGGACGACTATGGGAAATGCCAGAATTTTTATAGCTTTCGGTAAATGGCAGTAACTAAGACTGTCAATACCCCTGTCAAGCGTGACGATTAAGGCAAATATTGCTTACAACGGGAGATACCTATATCGAGCATTTAATTTTTAGGGGCTGAATGTTATGAGGGTAAAAATAAGAAGATTACTAGATGAAATTCGGGTATCAATCGATTCAATAATCCATTGTGAACTGTACACCACAAATAATATTGTCTTGTGAAGAAAAAAATATATATTTCGTTTATCACCAAACAGTTAAACATCAACATCATCACAACCATTATTTAAAGTCTGTAGCTGAGTATAGGCAATGAAAAATAACACTAGCACAAGCTAAATAAGAGTTTTGTTCCTACTAAGAAATTTTGAATAAAACAGATTTTACGAATTGCATGTAAGTCCTTAATTTTAATTTCTTTTTATTTATACAGCATCCACGATCACGGGGTATACTTTTCGTGACCCTGAAAATTGGGAACAAAAAGAAGTAAAATTAAACGCGATAAGATTCATAGAATTAATTTTATAAATGGTTGGTTTTCGCGTTAATAATAGAAATCATTAATATGAAATGATGCCTGTAACCTGTATTGTAATATATATTAATGATTCGTTACATGTATATATTATACACAGATCAATGATTTGTTACTTTCTTGAAAATCAGTTTCAATAACAAAAAGGGTTGACGTTTGATTAGGAAATTTCATTTCGCCGGATTTCCTTGAATCTTGCAGTCCTCTTTGATCCCAATAATAAAATACGTATTTTAGCATTTCCTGAAATTGAACGAGTATAGAGCTATAACAGTCGTGGTAGCTCAAGCATATTCACGTTAAATCTCATAGTTTACGATCAACCAGAGAACTAACTTATCAGGCTTCTCTGAAAATGTAAAATAAAACAATGTAGCGTTTTCACTTACGTTGAACGTTACAGCAATCTACCACAACTATGATAACTAAATCTTTCAATTCGCTGTTATTTATTCTTAAATGGAATGCATAGTAGATGGATAAACAGTCCCATCATTCAATATTTTCCTAGATGTTGAATGTTTATTCAACCCTTTTTGTCTTCTCTAAATAACAACTCAAGATTCTCCTAAAGATAAAAAGTAAAGTTATAGCCTACTACAAACTTCCCACAACTGTGCACAGGCCTCCTCTTATTTGTGAGAAATTTTAGGGCTAGGAGAAATCCACCGCGATGTTGCAATGCGCGTTGGTGGAATCCCCTACCTGAATAGAATTTCATGTGTCATCGGACATCATAGTGAATATAGGGATCTTGACTTGATTCCAGTATTAGTGTCCAGTTGTTAACAGAATAAATTCAAATTTTCTTGAAAGCAATGAAAATAAAAACACTGTTGGGTTAATTTACGAAATCCAGTCGTTCATATATTTCGGTGATATTTATTACGGGCCGTTTGTGCCTTGACGAAACTCAATTAAAAATAACACGAAATTATAATTTTCATGGTCGTCTAAATATTACGATATAGCAGAAAAATAAACAGCGAAAATGACTTTCTCTTTTTCTTTTTTTATTACATTGCTATTTGTATAAACAGAGATCAATGTGAAATATGTGTTTTCAGTAACTTGTACAATCTTGTTATTTCTAACATAGAAAGTATAATCAAAAAATTCAATTAAGTTTATCCAATTAGACTATCCAGGAATAAAACTGTCAGTTCGAAATCGCTGTGTCTGCCTTATTGTTTTAGATAGTATTAAACCTATTTAAAAACAACATTTAATGAGTTATTAAATCATGCTTATATTTACTTATATATCTTTAACATTGCTCTTAATTTTTCTTAAAACTAGTAATGCTATTAAACATTACTAATATTCCCTTTTCCTACTTCTGAATAGCATAAAATGCTTGTGTTAGAAGTGGTTCACGACAGTAGTCGAATGGCGGATTCGAAGTGACGACCTATAAGAAAAATCTTAAATATCAAGAAGACATCAACATCAACTTCGTTCCATAAGAAATTTACATTAATCTTTACATAGCTATAGAAAAAAAGTGTTTTAAATTGTATATTTTCATTCAAATGTCAAAACAAAGTCTACAATCAAGCTTTTTCTACAGAATTTGAAGGTATCGGAGTAAAAAATCTTTCTAACGTTGCATTGTTTGCCTTTCTTGTTCTCTTCAGTAATATTGGCAATTTACTTGACAGAATGGGAAAGCTTGCGCATAGCTTAAATAATTAGAATAGGAGCGGCAATCGGAATTTCATATATGAAAAGTGCTGGTAGGTGCTCTATAAATATTTACTCGATTTTTAAAACTTGTGTAATGTTTAGAGACAATGACAGGAGAACCGAAGGTATAACTTTGGTCTCTTGTAAGGTAGGCAAAGCTTTACACTGGATCACTTTGTCAACCTCTCACCTTTGGAGTGCCTCGCTTAGAACCGGGGCAGTCAAAAGTAGCTGAACTGAGTGGTGAGGCAAATAATTATGAGAGATGGCAACATATTTATGCATCTTATCATATAAATAATTCAAAAAAAAAAAAAATAATGTTTCTGCCACTTTCAAACAGAAATACACTAGAAGTTTGTCTACTCTTTCCGGTCGGAGGCGCGATGAGTTTCAGTCCGGAATTCTTATAATATTAAACATACAATTTATTACAAAACTGGAAAATATACATACATATTGTAAGTTTTTCACTAAAGCAATAAAATTCATTGTCAAAATTATGTTGCTGTATTATTTTGGTCCAAAAATATACAATACGTTTTTATTTTAAATTACTTGACTACAGCACCAGCTATTGGATCCCAGCATAGCTATCAAACATCGTCTTAACATAACTTTACGTGGTTGAGCCATACAGCAGCTATGTTATAGTTGTAGCACGAATATGTCGGCTCGATTGGAAAAGTCTACGCTCTCACAGCATACTAGCGTCAAATAGCTGACGCTGCTGTGTTTCGTATGGTGAGTGTGGAGAACCGGAGAACCTTTTAACTGGAAACAAGGCACTTCCCATTATTTGTCTTTACGGGATACCATGCATCTGCATTTTGATTCATAATGGATGTCAAGGGCCACTGAATTTACTTACCGTCAGGTGGACAGTATGTTCGTTTTCCAGAAGTGTTGTGTTCTTCTTCTTCAAGAAAGGCGACAACGCTCTGGTGAAGAAATACTGACCGATATTATTTCTCAGCCGCATCTAAGTGCTATTTTTGAGAGTCATTACAAATCAACTCGTATTCAGACTCGACCACTTCCAGCCTCCCGAACAAGCCTGTTTCCGAAAAGGCTTTAGCACCATAGACCACATAAATACCCTTTGGCAAATTGTACAGAAGACCGAGGAGTACAATTTGTCACTATATCTGGCGTATTTGGACTATGATAAAGCCTTTGATTCCGTCGAGATTTGGGCGGTGCTTCAGTCCCTCCATCGGTGCCAAGTTGACCGTAGGTATATCGAAGTGCTGAAGTGTTTGTACAGTAGGGCTACGATGGCTATCCGAGTACAGAATCAGAGTACGAAATCATTCCAACTGCAGAGAGGTGTAAGACGGGATCACGTTATATCCCCGAAACTCTTTACAGCTATATTGAAAGCCGTTTCCAAGCAACTGGACTAGAAAGGACATCTAGTAACATCATTGGTGAGTACATAACTCACCTGCCAACGATATAGTTCTTAAGATGAACATGGACAAAACAAAGATCATGTATATAACGTCCATGCCACATCTTTTCCGGCAGTTGTTGGGGGCACTAAGCTCGAAGTTGTTGACGAATATGTTTACCTGGGACAAATAGTCCGACTAGGTAAGTCCAACTCTGATCGAGAGGTCAATCGACGGATTTAACTCGGCTGGGCATATTTCGGGAAATTACAACACATCTTCTCGTCAGGTATACCTCAAAACATGAAAACGAGACTGTATGACCAATGCGTGTTGCCAGTGATGACTTACGGAACTGAGAAGTGATCCTTCACTGCTGGACATATGAGGAAGCCCAAGGTTGCTCAGCGAACTATAGAGAGGGCTATGCTTGAGGTTCCTCTGCGTGATAAACTTAGAAATGAGGATATCCGCGAGAAAACCAGAGTGACCTACGTAGCCCAACGCATTAGTAAGCTAAAGTGGCAATAGGCCAGCCATATAACGCGAAGAACCGACAACCGATAGGGAAATAAGGTTCTCGAGTGACGGCTTCTAACTGGCGGACGAAGTGTAGGGCGTCGCGCCACTAGATGAAGTGACGACCTGGAAAGACATGCAGGAATTCGATGGGTGCAGGTGGCTTAAGAACGTGCTTTCGGGCATTATTTGAGGGAGGCCTATGTTCAGCAATGGACGTATAAAGGGCTGTAATGATGATGATGATGATATTATTAGCTGTTTTATATTTTTCAACTCTCCTATGCATTATTTCTTAGCAACGGCTTCAGAATTTTTTATTGTTTTTAGTTCTTTGAAAGCGGCTTTCAATATCTATTCAAAGAATTTTTATGTAACTGTATTTATTTTACAAGACAAATACTCATTTTATATAATGAAAAATAATGTTACATTTATTTAAATAGCTATCTAAAAAACGATGTCGAGCTGTATTTGGATATTATTTATTTTATTTTTTCAGAAACGAAAGTCACGTCACAGTGTGATGTGGCTGCAGCACGAATCGGTCACGTCGACCGGGGAAAGGGGCTATGTTCGCGCAGAATATCAACGCGAAATGTCTGCATAAAGCTACCTGTGTTTCGTATTATGAGTGACGCAAATTTTTACCTACACGTATCTATATTTTTTCAATGGGCCACAGCAACATTATTATCAAAAATATGTAAAAATGAAATTCACACAGCTTGTAACAAAATTTTGCAAGTGTTAGAATTTTGTGACTAGTATATTCATGAACGAATATGTCATGTGTCAAAAGACGAGGTTTATGCCAAGGGCACAAATGTCATAACGGTTGTTCCTCGTATCATATATTATGTTGAATACACAAAACTGAACTCACTGAGAATAATGAAATACAAATTGTGTTGTAAGCGCAACGTATTTCTTTTTCAATGTTATACTAAAAGAAAGTTTTCATGTGTTATATATTATATAATATTTTAGTCATTTTAAACCACTAAAATTTCATTTAATTACTTTTATCAATAATATAATTTATTGATAATAGTAATCAAAGTCCACAGATGAAAATAGGCCTATTGCATATTGATTACATCTGGTCCAGCTTAATCCTTAAATAATACAGTTTTGTATGGAAGCGCTAAAAATAAAACTCTTGCATTATCTCCTCTTTTTAATGGTTTTCTCTTGTCTCAGCCAGGATTGGAATCCTTAGTGTCTATATTTTGCCCCAAAACTATAAAAATAAATAACAATAATAATCATTTTTGCAACTTAAAGTTGAAAATTAACCTTTAAAATTTATTATATAATTGATAATTATTAATATTCTTTTATTAATTAATAATAACTAAAGAAAATACAAATACCTACCACATCGACTTTTGCATTTTATAATAGGTGGCATGTTTTATACTCGTAAAACGTGCAACGTAAATCGTCGGCTGGTTCCAAACATGTAGCAATGGGTAACACAAAATACATATTATTTTTATCTTTATTTATAACATGTATCGGTATCCATTTCAAAGAGCTCTGCATTGAAACAGAAACAGTAATTTTTTATTCAATATAGATAATAAATTATACTTATTGAAAGTTACTCATTTGTTTAATTAATACTGGTTCGGAAAAATTCTCTGTCCTAGGAAGAACAAGCAAAGAAACCCAGTGGGGTTTGTTTTTTAAATAAAAGCTTACAATAAAGTATGTTACACAATTAACAACATTAAACAAATTAGAAATAGCTTGGTAGCGATTACCGCACTTCCAGAGTTTATTATCATCAAGAAATTGCTAAATATTATAATAACCCTTTTTATACAAACTTAGTTTAATAAAGTATTTGAAATCTGAGCAGGTCAAATTTAGTATATTTTCCGGAATTTCGTTGTATACGCATATACATCACCCCAAGAATCAATTACTGACTCCGTGGAGTCGAGTAACCGGTACTAAGCGCTTGTGTATGTTCCTAGTATTTACAGAATAAATATCACATTAATCATAATGTCCTGCAGACGGCCAGTCACGGTGGCCAGTCTTAACGGAGACTAGCCATGTGGCATAGAACGGGATTATAGGGCACGAGTGTATACGCAAACACAAGTACACTTTTTGTTCACTCATTTTCATAGTCTGATGGGACGGTGGAAATACAACACGACGGGAGAGAAATCAGGCACAGGACCAACGACTTCAAGTGTTTTCGCGCGAGGGTGAAACACCACCAACTCCCTGACGTCCAGCTGCTACTGAGAATTTCTTGAAAAAGAGAACAAAAATATATTTTGGCCCGACCCAGGACTTTATGTATATATATATTAACCATTATGAATATTAAATTCTTAAGGAAGGAAAATCGGAGGTTACCCAGGGTCCTTAATTTCTTACATAACTTTTATAAATATTGCCAATAGCTTTTACGTGAATCGTAAATACACGGACATATAGACAGTTTGAAAGACAAGCAAAACTTCAGTGTCCTTTAATACTCCCCTGGACTTGTTTTTCCAAGAAATATTGGAGTAACAGACACAATTTCTCTACAAAATTATTTTAGGTAGTATTATAATTTATATCAAGGTTACTTAGGTAAGCTGTAGAAAACTATGCACACTATGAATAGTTTTCTTCTTTTAGACCTTTAAAAGAAATACTTGTATAATATTTAGAATTTGCATTAAATAATGCTGACAAACTTTAGTGCAATTAAGGAGTAAAATCAGAAGCAAGTGCTTTAATATGAATTGCCTGTATATTTTAGGATCTTAAAGATAAAGAAATAATGCCTGTTTCTAAATAAATGCTCCGAGCGAATGAAGCTCGCCTTACAGTTTCAATTTACATTTACTATTTCAACTTCGTCTAAAGAAAGGGGTAAATATACACTAAAATAATTTATACTGACTAGTAAAAGTTTTAAACACATTTGTATCATTGCTTTCTTTTCTTAGGTATAAAATTATTTTTGAAGTTATTTAAATAATATTTTATTTTTTTTGTATACATTAAATTTAGTTTGTTTCATCATATTATTATATTCTCTATTGTTTGCAATGAAATAAAAACATTTTCAGAAGCACCCATAATCAGTTTTATTAATTAACTGACCTTACTCGTTACTCGTACTACTTAGTTTGGTCAGTATTTCTGAGTAGTTTGTTGACTATAATTTAATTTCGTCTCAAGTATCGCAAGATTCACCTAGATAACAGCTCCATGACTGCATCGTAAAAGCCAAATCCACAGCATAACTTATAGAAGCAGGAGTACCACAGAACACATAAGCAGGTGCTTATCGCTGCAACTGTAATTGTTGTGGCTGAACAAGTGGCGGACGACGGTCAATGTCAGATAAACATCCACCACTAAACTGAAAAGAAGACTTAAGCGCATTCCACCTCTACAACTCCAGAGAGGACGTAAGGTAAACGACCACTATTATATACTTGAGTTACCAGAAGGTTGGTTGCAGGACCTCCCAAGTTAATCACACGGTAAGACAGGCCAGAATCGCGCATGAAATACTATACCGTATACTGGTACTACCAGGAAGAATAATATAATAATCTATAAAAATCACTTAAAACCAATGAAATGGTCCCGAAAGTTGCGAGGTTAAATTAACATATTTTACCATTTTGTGTCATACAGTTAACATAACAACTAATTACGTTTAAGGACTTGCTTAAAAAATAGACAAAAAGAAAACATAAATAATTGTTCAATTTATATATTTCTAAAACACCATTTCTTTAACAACCATTCAATTACTATCTACATTTCTTTCACATTAAATAATATTTAACAGATACATAGCATAACTATAAACATTTGATCTAAAAAACGACAACGAATTATATCGCAGTCTCAAGCGACTTTTTTTTCCTTAATGGTACTTTAAAGAATAAGATGGTTCGTGCCTGGATTTTAAATAACTCGAAGCGAAAGTTTTACAGTACACAATCAACAAAAATGTAACTTGTATTGTTTCCTAACTACCGTGAATAAAATAAAATCACTATAATTAAAAGTAACAAGGAGCAAATGTTTGGCTGCGGCACCGCGGGCCTTGGGTTTGATTCCAGCGTTAAACGAATATTAAGTATTAATTAAATTAAAATAGCACATTCATTTTGATCCATATAAAACATGTTATAAAGATATTAGAATATAATGCAAATAAAAAGTTATTTATTTGATAGTGCAAATGCAGCCGGATCCAGTATATCAATAGTGATTATGAGATGATGCCAAAGAAAGACTCTATATTATCTAATATGAAAATGGAGCGAGGTGAACGAGGAATACGCTTTCGTATTATGACATAAAAGTCATCTATGTGTACCGTTGCGAACACTGTAGATACCTACATTAGCAAGCTAGTCTCATCAGCATACTGAACGCATTATTGTATTGATCACGAAGTGCACTGTACACCTGTTGCGAGCGCCTAACTCACAGGATATAGGTGTAAAAAGATTGGCCACTTTAATTTGTCTAGTGCACCTGCCGAACCCAGTACGCCAGCTTATTATAACTGACGGAAACTGCTTTGCATTCTGTGTCAATGCCACATATTTTCTATGATCCCGTGCTCCAATCACTTAAACTGTGTTGTTTTAATAATTATATGTTCCACAGTTTTATAGTTTGTTTGTTTACGCTATGCATCTGCCACCAATCATCAGTTCACTGATACTGATAGATGAGTTCAACAACATTATATCCTCTGCAATACTTTTGTTATTTAAAGTCACTCTTTCAGCTCTATCAACTATCAATCCATTAACATATAGCCAAATTAAATAAGATTGGAGAATTTTTACCCGAACCCTTGTTTAACTCTATATATTTAAAATCATAATTATCTGAATTACTTGTGCCCCACCTTAACTCAGTTTGACGTAAATTCTAGAGATTGAAAAGAGAAATAAGCTCTTGAGTTTGTTACAGTATTAGTATAGTCGGCCCGACAAATAACTGTTTCAGTTCTGGATGTTTGCCCATGTCCAATTTATGTATGTAAAATGCTTTCATGTTCAAGGAAAAATAAACAATTGAATTTTTTTTATAGGATAATGGTGACAAACGAGCACACATTCCACCTGATGGTAAGTGGTTGCTGCGGCCCATAGACATCTACATCTATCCTCTATTACAAATCAAAATGCAGATGCGTTGTCACCCGTGAGGACTAAGATGGAATGCCTCATTTCCCGTAAAAAGGGCCTCCGGCCACCTGCACTCACCAAGCGAAACGCAGAGGTAAACCTCTACTTCACGCTGGTGTTCTGTGAGTTCGTGGTACTACCCCGGTTCGAGCTGGCCCATCCGCGCGACAGCAAAAGCTGCCGCGTGGCTCTACAACTGTAATACCACTGCTCTACCACTGTATTGATGACATAGAAGCGCCGTAAAAGCTGTTCTCTTGTCGTCAAATGCATTGGTGAGTGTAGATACGTTCGCATTGGTAATATTGCTCCATATTACCAGCCTGAGTAACTGTGTTCAGCATTTCCAGATGTCTGGTGGCGGCGTAACATGATCCATCTCCTCTTCGTCCCTCGTTCGTTTCGTCGTAAAGGGCAACTATGGTAAATACCAGAATTTTTAAAGCTTTCGGTAAATGGCAGTAACTAAGACTGTCAATCCCCCTGTCAAGCGTGACGATTAAGGCAAATATTGCTTACAACGGGAGATACCTATATCGAACATTTAATTTCTAGGGGCTGAATGTTATGAGGGTAAAAATAAGAAGATTACTAGATGAAATTAGGGTATCAATCGATTCAGTAATCCATTGTGAACTGTAGACCTTAAATGATATTGTCTTATGAAGACAAAAATATATATTTCGTTTATCACCAAACAGTAAAACATCAACATCATCACCACCATTATTTAAAGTCTGTAGCTGAGTATAGGCAATGAAAAGTAACACTAGCACAAGCTAAATAAGAGTTTTGTTCCTATTAAGAAATTTTGAATAAAACAGATTTTACGAATTGCATGTAAGTCCTTAATTTTAATTTCTTTTTATTTATACAGCATCCACGATCACGGGGTATACTTTTCGTGACCCTGAAAATTGGGAACAAAAAGAAGTAAAATTAAACGCGATAAGATTCCTAGAATTAATTTTATAAATGGTTGGTTTTCGCGTTAAAAATAGAAATCATTAATATGAAATGATGCCTGTAACCTGTATTGTAATATATATTAATGATTCGTTACATGTATATATTATACACAGATCAATGATTTGTTACTTTCTTGAAAATCAGTTCCGTGAACAAAAAGGGTTGGCGTTTGATTAGGAAATTTCATTTCACCGGATTTCCTTGAATCTTGCATTCCTCTTTGATCCCAATAATAAAATACGTATTTTAGCATTTCCTGAAATTGAACGAGTATAGAGCTATAACAGTCGTGGTAGCTCAAGCATATTCACGTTAAATCTCATAGTTTACGATCAACCAGAGAACTAACTTATCAGGCTTCTCTGAACATGTAAAATAAAATAATGTAGCGTTTTCACGTACGTTGAACGTTACAGCAATCTACCACAACTATGATAAATAAATCTTTCAATTCGTTGTTATTTATCCTTAAATGGAATGCATAGTAGATGGATAAACAGTCCCATCATTCAATATTTTCCTAGATGTTGAATGTTTATTCAACCCTTTTTGTCTTCTCTAAATAACTACTCAAGATTCTCCTAAAGTTAAAAAGTAAAGTTACAGCCTACTACAAACTTCCCACTCCTGTGCACAGGCCTCCTCTTATTTGTGAGAAGGTTTTAGGGCTAGGAGAAATCCGCCGCGATGTTGCAATGCGCGTTGGTGGAATCCCCTACCTGAATAGAATTTCATGTGTCATCGGACATCATAGTGAAGATAGGGATCTTGACTTGATTCCAGTGTTAGTGTCCAGTTGTTAACAGAATAAATTCAAATTTTCTTGAAAGCAATGAAAACAAAAACACTGTTGAGTTAATTTACGTAACCCAGTTGTTCATATATTTCGGTGATATTTATTACGGGCCGTTTGTGCCTTGACGAAACTCAATTAAAAATAACACGAAATTATAATTTTCATGGTCGTCTAAATATTGCGATATAGCAGAAAAATAAACAGCGAAGATGACTTTCTCTTCTTCCTTTTTTTATTACATTGCTATTTGTATAAACAGAGATCAATGTGAAATATTTGTTTCCAGTAACTTGTACAATCTTGTTATTTCTAACATAGAAAGTATAATCAAAAATTTCAATTAAGTGTATCCAATTAGACCATCCAGGAATAAAACTGTCAGTTCGAAATTGCTGTGTCTGCCTCATTGTTTTAGATCGTATTAAAACTATTTAAAAACAAAATTTAATAAGTTTTTAAATCATGCTTATATATACTTATATATCTTTAACATTGCTCTTAATTTTTTTTAATACTACTAATGCTATTAAACATTACTAAAATTCCCTTTTCCTACTTCTGAATAGCATAAAATGCTTGTGTTAGAAGTGGTTCACGACAGTAGTCGTATGGCGGATTCGAAGTGACGACCTGTAAGAATAATCTTAAATATCAAGAAGACATTAACATCAACTTCTTTCCATAAGAAATTTACATTAATCTTGAAATAGCTATGGAAAAGAAGTGTTTAAATTGTATATTTTCATTCAAATGTCAAAACAAAGTCTACAATCAAGCTTTTTCTACAGAATTTGAAGGTATCGGAGTAAAAAAATCTTTCTAACGTTGCATTGTTTGCCTTTCTTGTTCTCTTCAGTAATATCGGCAATTTACTTGACAGAATGGGAAAGCTTGCGAATAGCTTAAATAATTAGAATAGGAGCGGCGATCGGAATTTCATGTATGAAAAGTGCTGGTAGGTGCTCTATAAATATTACTCGATTTTTAAACCTTGTGTAATGTTTAGACAATGACAGGAGAACCGAAGGTATAACTTTGGTCTCTTGTAAGGTAGGCAAAGCTTTACAGTGGATCACTTTGTCTACCTCTCACCTTTGGAGTGCCTCGCTTAGAGCTGGGGCAGTCAAAAGTAGCTGAACTGAGTGGTGAGGCAAATATTTCTGAGAGATGACAACATATTTATGCATCTTATCATATAAATAATTCAAAAGAAATAAATAATGTTTCTGCCACTTTAAAACAGAAAGACACTAGAAGTTTGTCTACTCTTTCCGGTCGGTGGCGCGATGAGTTTCAGTCCGGAATTCTTATAATATTAATAATACAATTTATTTCTAACCTGGAAAATATACATACATATTGTAAGTTTTTCACTAAAGCAATAAAATTCATTGTCATAATTATGTTGCTGTATTATTTTGGTTCAAAAATATACAATACGTTTTTATTTTTAATTACTTGACTACAGCACCAGCTATTGGATCCCAGCATAGCTATCAAACATCGTCTTAACATAACTTTACGTGGTAGAGCCATACTGCAGCTATGTTATAGTTGTAGCACGAATATGTCGGCTAGATTGGAAAAGTCTACGCTCTCACAGCATACTAGCGTCAAATAGCTGACGCTGCTGTGTTTCGTATGCTGAGTGTGGAGAACCGGAGACCCTTTTAACTGGAAACAAGGCATTTCCCATTATTTGTCTTTACGGGTGACCATGCATCTGCATTTTGATTCATAATAGATGTCAAGGGCCACTGCATTTACTTACCGTCAGGTGGACAGTGTGCTCGTTTTTCAGAAGTGTTGTGTTCTTCTTCTTCAAGAAAGGCGACAACGCTCTGGTGAAGAAATACAGTTCGATATCATTTTTCATCCACATCTAAGTGCTATTTTTGAGAGTCATTACAAATCAACTCGTATGCAGACTCTACCACTTCCAGCCTCCCGAACAAGCCTGTTTCCTAAAAGGCTTTAGCACCATAGACCACATAAATACCCTTCGGCAAATTGTACAGAAGACCGAGGAGTAAAAATTGTCACTGTCTGGCGTATGTGGACTATGATAAAGCCTTTGATTCCGTTCAGATTTGGGCGGTGCTTCAGTCCCTCCATCGGTGCCAAGTTGAGTAGGTATATAGAAGTGCTGAAGTGTTTGTACAGTAGGGCTACGATGGCTATCCGAGTACAGAACCAGAGTACGAAATCATTCCAACTGCAGAGAGTTGTAAAACGGGATTACGTTATATCCCCGAAACTCTTTACAGCTGTATTGAAAGCCGTTTCCAAGCAACTGGACTAGAAAGGACATCTAATAACATCATTGGTGAGTACATAACTCACCTGCCAACGATATAGTTCTTAAGATGAACATAGACAAAACAAAGATCATGTATATAACGTCCATGCCACATAATTTCCGGCAAATGTTGGGGGCACTAAGCTCGAAGTTGTTGACGAATATGTTTATCTGGGATAAATAGTCCGACTAGGTAAGTCCAACTCTGCTCGAGAGGTCAATCGACGGATTTAACTCGGCTGGGCATATTTCGGGAAATTACAACACATCTTCTCGTCAGGTATACCTCAAAACATGAAAACGAGACTGTACGACCAGTGCGTGATGCCAGTGATGACTTACGGAACTGAGAAGTGATCCTTCACTGCTGGACATATGAGGAAGCCCAAGGTTGCTCAGCGAACTATAGAGAGGGCTATGCTTGAGGTTTCTCTGCGTGATAAACTTAGAAATGAGGATATCCGCGAGAAACCAGAGTGACCTACATAGCCCAACGGATTAGTAAGCTGAAGTGGCAATAGGCCAGCCATATAACGCGAAGAACCGACAACCGATAGGGAAATAAGGCTCTCGAGTGACGGCTTCTAACTGGCGGACGAAGTGTAGGGCGTCGCGCCACTAGATGAAGTGACGACCTGGAAAGACATGAAGGAATTCGATGGATGCAGGTGGCTTAAGAACGTGCTTTCGGGCATTACTTGAGGGAGGCCTATGTTCAGCAATGGACGTGTAAAGGGCTGTAATGATGATGATGATGCTATTATTAGCTGTTTTATATTTTCAATACAGTTTTTCAACTCTCCTATGCATTATTTCTTAGCAACGGCTTCAGAATTTTTTATTGCTTTTAGTTCTTTGAAAGCGGCTTTCAATATCTATTCAAAGAATTTTTCTGCAACTGTATTTATTTTGCAAGACAAATACTTATCTTATATAATGAAAAATAATGTAACATTTAATTAAATAGCTATTTAAACAAACGATATTATGTCGAGCTCTTTTTGAATATTATTTATTTTATTTTTTCAGAAACGAAAGTGTACGTGTGACAGAGCCACGTCACAGTGTGTTGTGGCTGCAGCACGAATGGGTCACGTCGACCGGGGAAGGGGGCTATGTTCGCGCAGTATATCAACGTGAAATGTCTGCATAAAGCTACCTGTGTTTCGTATTATGAGTGACGCAAATTTTTACCTATACTTATCTATATTTTTTCAATGGGCCACAGCAACATTATTATCAAAAATATGTAAAAATAAAATTCACACAGCTTGTAACAAAATTTTGCAAGTGTTAGAACTTTGTGACTAGTATATTTATGAACGAATATGTCACGTGTGAAAAGACGAGGTTTACGACAAGGGCACAAATGTCATTACGGTTGCTCCACGTATCATATATTATGTTGAATAAACAAAACTGAACTCACTGAGAATAATGAAAGACAAATTGTGTTGTAAGCGCAACGAATTTATTTTTCAATGTTGTAGTAAAAGAAAGTTTTCATGTGTTATGTATTATATAATATTTTAATCATTTTAAACCACTAAAATTTCATTTAACTAATTATATTATTGGTAATAGTAATCAAAGTCCACAGATGAAAATACGCCTCTACGCATATTGATTACATCTGGTCCAGCTTAATCCTTAAATAATACAGTTTTGTATGGAACGGCTAAAAATAAAACCCTTGAATTATCTCCTCTTTTTAATGGTTTTCTCTTGTCTCAGCCAGGATCGGAATCCTTGGTGTCGATATTTTGCCCCAAAACAATAAAAATAAATAACAATAATAATCATTTTTGCAACTTAAGTTGAAAATTAACCTCTAAAATTTTTGCTGTGCCCAGTAGTGCGAGACGGTTATGCTGGAAAATGTTACATGAAATACATTTCTCTTCTCTGGGCGACTGCACCTTACTCCACCAAC
>JAVANC010000021.1:38370636-38433008 GCA_033319125.1 Parnassius glacialis
AAGCATACTCATAAGCAACGAACAATATTTATATTCCCTCTGACCCCGCATAAATATATTTTTATACGATGCTCATAACATGACTTATTAGTCCAATTCACTAACAATTGTATCAATCACATCTCGTCTAAGAATATAATTAAATACGTTTTCATAAAAAAAATTTACCTATGACTGATAATTTATTCACAACATCCAATCAAATAGAAACTAACTTTTTATCATGTGAATGGCAACTCAAACTATTAAAATTAAATAAGATTTACTCACATCAGAATCTGGAAAAACTTTTAATTTACGTTTCCTGCTGGTCGAAGCTGGGGTGAGTGATGATGATGTATCAGCCTCAGATTCCGACTAGCTTCCTACACTAACTAGGGAGACTAAGTGTTACGTACATACTTGCTGTCTTGATGATGATGATACTGACCACTTCCAGGTCTAGTAGACTGTGGAAAACACGATGCAACTAATGGTTAAACACCTCCCAACATTATATTTTATACCCTAAATTATGGCACTATCCCCACAAAACACTTCCAGTTTTAATTTGACATATTATAAAATGAAGAAATATTTCATTTGGTAAATTTAACATTGACCATTATTGATGTTGTTTGTAAGGAATATTTTTGCTAATTAACATTAAATGCTCATATGTGAAAAACACTTAACATAAATGCTTGCATGCGATGTCAAATCAACGTTGCGTCGTCAACCGAAAACACCATTGGCGCCAGCCAGACGCTGTAAAATGATATGACAAAGGTTTTACAGGTAAACGTGTGTATTTCGCAATAATATGGAAATGAGTCAGCATATAACGGTAATTGTACTTATTAAATTTAGATCCATTATAAATATATCTTTGTTTAAAATTAATGCTTTATGAAGAAAAAACTAACAATTTGCAATCTTGAACTGAATTTTATACTATTCGTAATATCTCTAGATAGAATTTAATCTGGAATAACACCCAGGCGTTTATTGTAAAAGGGTATATATTGCCTACCCATAAATTAATTACTAATTCTATAAAGTCTAAAAACTGGTATTACAAGCTTATGTTTGTTCCTAGTGTTTAAAAATTAACATATTTTTTTCATATGAAAGGTATTTATGTTTTTATGTACATACATTACATTTTCATAAATATATGTCGATGCTACGTTAATATGTTTATTTCCTTAAAATTTGGCTCTAAGGGACTCTTTACAATTTAAGTTATAAATCATCCGTATGCCTATCTTTTGCAAACAAATATGACTTCAATATCAGTCGCATTATCCCATAGTAAGATTCCATAAGACATTACGCTATGAAAGTAATTACATGAATAGAATAGAATAGAATAATTTTTTATTCAATATTGATTATTACATAATTCTTATTGAAAGTCATTTTTTATTTACCACTGGTTCGGAAAATACCTCTGTCCTGGGAAGAACCAGCAAGAAACACAGCGGAACTTTTTTTTCAAACATATTTCACTTAACAATAATTTCATTTATACAATTTTTAAATTATTTTTAATAGAACCAGCATGGTAGCGATCACCTTATTCCCAGGGGTTATTTTCATTCATGTATTCCTTGATATTATAATAACCCTTTTTGTACTGTTTTTCTTTAATAAAAGTTTTAAACTTGTTTATTGATAAACTTTGAATATGTTCTGGGATTTTGTTGTAAAAGTGTATACATTGCCCCATAAATGAATTACTAATTCTGTGTAGTCTAGTAACTGGTATTACAAGCTTATGTTTGTTCCTAGTGTTTAAAGTATGCACATCCTTATTCTTATTAAAGCTATTATGTTTTTTTGTACATACATTACATTTTCATAAACATATTGCAATGCCAAAGTTAATATGTTTATTTCTTTAAATTTTTGTCTAAGGGACTCTTTACAATTTAGGTTATAAATCGCCCGTATGCCTATCTTTTGCAAAACAAATATAGCTTCAATATCAGTCGCATTACCCCATAGCAAAATTCCATAAGACATTACGCTATGAAAGTAACTAAAATACACTAATCTAGCTGTCTCAACATCTGTGAGACTTCTAATCTTTCTCACAGCATATGCTGCAGAACTAAGTCTGCTTGCTAATTTAGATATATGGGGGCCCCATTGAAGTTTCGCGTCAATAGTAGTACCGAGAAAAATAGTGGTATGCACAAGACTCAACTCCTCCTCATTTAATAGCACATTGGTATTCGAATGTTTTACATTAGGTATTGTAAATTTAACACACTTTGTCTTATTGCCGTTTAAGAGCATATTGTTGGCGTAAACCAATGTACTAATTTCGATAGAGCATTATTTACATCGTCATAATTAATTAACAGCCGTTTGACTTTGAAAATTAAAGAGGTATCGTCAGCAAATAATACTATATCGTGATTGTCCCCTAAAAGATAAGGTAAGTCATTAATATAGATTAAAAACAGGAATGGGCCAAGAATCGAGCCCTGAGGAACGCCCATTGATACTACCGATCCGATGGAACCTTTACCATTAATCACTACTTTTTGAGTTCTGTTACTTAAATATGAAGTAATAAGTCTAAGCTCCAAATTTTTACACCGTAATGTTGTAGTTTCCTGATTAATGTTTCATGATAAACACAATCGAAAGCCTTGGAAAGATTACAGAAAACACCTAAGGCATCCTGTGAATTTTCCCAGGCATTAAAAATATATCTCATAAGCTCAACACCGGCGTCAGACGTCGAGCGAACCCTTGTAAAACCAAATTGGTTTTTATGAAGTAAATTATTTGTTTTAAAAAAAATTAACAATTGATCCAAAATTATTTTTTCAAAAATTTTACCGAGAGTTGGTAGTACAGAAATAGGTCTAAAATTAGCGGGGTCCAATGTACTACAATGTGGGGGGGGGGGGGGGATAATGCTTATCTTATTAATTACGTTTGTACGTGGTAGAACCATGCTGCAGCTATACTAATGGTATAGTTATAACACGAATGGGTCGGCTCGACCGGGGAAGGACCACGCTCTCACAGAATACCAGCGTAAAATAGCAGCTTAATGCTGCTGTGTTTCATATGGTGAGTGTAAAGAACCGGATAGCCTTTTTACTGGAAAACAGGCATTCCATCTTATTCCTCATGGGTGACAACTCATCTGCATTTTGATTCGCTACGAAGATAGATGTAGATGTCTATGGGCCACAGCAACCACTTACTATCAGGTAGCCTTTTTTTTTTTTTTTTTGCGGATAGAAAATCATCTAATGACGCCTTTCGCTGTGGGTGGAGCGGAAGGGAGTGTCAGACTTTTACTGACTAAAAACCATCCGTGTTCCTTCAGTGCCCTTACGTTCCGGAGCCGCGGTATCTCTTTCGAACAGCCCGCAGCCCCGGCAGGCGTCGGCCCTTGCGGGCCCCTTCACGCTGCTGACAGCTCTTTGAGGCGCGCGTGGAACAAAACGCGCCGTCGACACGGCCTGTCGTCGTTAGACGGACGGACGGCGAGCTACCCATTGCTCGCCGTCCACAGGCCCGCGCCTACGATGGCCGGGGGCCACGACGTAGCCCCCGACGCCCGGGGCGTCTCCCGCGGCGGCCGGGAAGGAAAGCTGTTGCTCTTTCCTTCTCCCGCTCCGCCACCTCCTTCGCTAGCATCACTGCTTCGCAGAAGGTGGTGACGGCATCCCATTTCGTCTCGCTCCGGACCATGGCTTCGACCAGGGCCGGACGCGAGAGGTCGCCGCCGCCTATCGCCGCTACGAGGACACGGCGGTGCTCCGCCCAAGCAGGGCACACCTCCACGGTGTGCTCCACCGTGTCCTCCGGTCGATCCTCGCAGTGGGAGCACCCGGGCGTTTCCTCCCGCCCGATTCGGTGCAGGAACCTCCCGAACACACCGTGTCCGGTGAGGACCTGCGTCAGGCGGAAGGTGAGGACGCCGTGGCGTCTCTCAAGCCACTCCTCAAAGAGGGGTCTTATCGCCGCTATAGTGGCGTGCCCAGCACGGGGTTGCGACAGTCGCTCTCTCCATGTCGCCATGAGATCACGCCGGAAGTCTGTCCGCTGCGCGACAACTTGCCGCGGCAGCGGGGTTTCCCCCCGGCATAGTGCCTCCGCGTGCCATTCGTGCAGGCGCGCGAGGACTATCGCCTCCAGATCCCATGGCGGCAATCCGGCAAGGAGGCTCGCCGCCTCGCGGGAGATCGTGCGGTAGCCGCGAACCATCTTTACGGCAACCACCCTTTGGGGCGCGTTTAGGTGGTGGACGGCAAGCCGCGCCAAACCACGCGCCCACACCGGGGCCCCGTAAAGGGCCATGGACCTCACGATCCCCGCGTAGAGCCTCCGGCAGGAGGCGTTTGGCCCCCCCAGGTTCGGCAGGAGCCGCCTGAAGGCAGCCCCGGTCCGTTCCAGTTTGGGAGCCAAACGTCGGAAGTGCTCAACGAAGTTCCATCGGCCGTCGAGGACGAGTCCTAGGTACTTCAACGTCGACTCGACGCCGATGGATACCCCTCCTACCATCACTGAGGATCCCGGTGGTGGCCTGTTCCGAGGACCATGGAATTGCATGGCCTCGGACTTGTGCAGAGCCACCTCGAGACCCAGTTGCCGGATCCTCTCAACGACTATCGCAACCCCGCGTGTCATAGTTTCCGCCGCCGCCTCGTACGACCCCCCTTGTGCCAGTACCAGCGTGTCGTCAGCGTAGTCCAGGTCGTCGTAGTCGTCTACTACGCTGACGCCGGTAGGGAGGTCGGCGCGCAGCACCCAATCGTAACCGATGTTCCATAGGGGCGGCCCCAGAACCGAACCCTGTGGGACACCGCACGACATCTCTCGCCGGTTCCACTCACCGTTGCGACCGGGGTAGATGACGGCCCTGTCCGTCAGATAGTCCCCGACTATACGACGGAGATAGGTCGGCACCCGGTGATACCGGAGTGCCTCCCTAATGCAGCTCCAGGGCATGGAGTTGAAGGCGTTGGCGATGTCGAGAGACACCGCCAAGACAACCCCCCCCCCTGGCCACTGCATCCCCCGTCGTGAGGGCTCTCACGCGCATGATGGCGTCCACCGTAGAGCGCCTCTTGCGGAAACCAAACTGGTGTTCCGCAAGATCCGGCCCCGTCCCCGCAAGGTGCTCGGCGAGGCGGTTTGCAATTACTCTTTCAAAGAGCTTGCCCACCTCGTCGAGCAGCACCACGGGCCGGTATGCGGACGGAGAGTCCGCAGGGCGCCCCGGCTTCCAAATGAGGACCAGCTTCCCCGTCTTCCAACGAAGCGGGAATTGGCCTCTCTCCAAGCATGCGCTTAGGAGCCCCTCCAGTCGGGGCCCGAGAGCCTCCGAGGCCAGGACCCAGGCTTTGCCAGGCAAGCCATCGAGTCCTGGGGCGGTATTCCTGGCCTTGAGCCTACGTACCGCCACTCTCAGGTCTACTCCGGTCCCTTCCGGGATGTCGTCGTCGTCGTCCTGGTGGTCCGCTTCCGGCACCGCAGGTGGCGGAGCCATAGGCGGGGGCGGATGTTCCCCTCGCGCAGGGAACAGAGCGCTCACCACGTCCTCCACGAGCTGAGGCCGGAGACTCTGCGTCAGCGGGGGGGCCCAGGTGCGGAGTTTATCCCGCACCATCTTGTAAGGGCGCCCCCACGGATCTCTGTCGAGAGTCTCCAGCATCTCCTCACGGGCCCGATCCCGGGCCCGCATGACAGCCTCCCGGAGGGCGGTCTTCGCCGCTCTGTATCCCTCGTACAGCTCCGCCTCAATGGCTGCCGCATTCGGTGGACGAATGCGGAGCCTGCGATGCCTGGCGTACAGGTGCCGCGCGGCGACACAAGCCTCGCGCAGACACGTCAGCTCACGCGACCACCAATACACCTGACGCCGGGCGCTTCCTGGCCGGACGCGGGGCATTGCCACGTCACATAAATGCACGGTCTTATCAGTTAATATAGTTCTGTCCCAGTAGAGTTTGAATTCACGGGAGTCAAGTATGATTTCGGGCTTGTATTTATAATATGCTATTTTTACATCTATAAGTTTATATTTATATGCGAGGTACTGATGAATAATGGCAGCTACTTGGTCGTGTCTGTGTTTATAGTCGGTCTGGGTTATTCAGCTGCAGGCACCAGTGATATGCTGAATGGTTTCTGAGCTATTATGACAATGTCTGCAAAGGTCTGATTGTAGAGTGTGGTCTTTAATTATGTGTTTTCTGTAGTTTAGAGTATGTATAGTTTGGTCCTGAATTGCTAACATGAAGCCTTCCGTTTCAGGGAAGAGTTCTCCCCGCTTGAGCCACATGTTAGATGCTATCTTGTCTACGTTTGTGTTCATCAAGTCGCGACGGTGTCTTCCATGTAACGTCTTCTGCAACCAGCTGTTAATTTTATCTTGTGCAGAGATAATACTTTCATTTTTTTGTTTTCTTTGATCTTTTAGGTTTAAAGGAGTGAGTTTAGTATCGGCTTGGACAACAGCAATATGAAGCGGACTATTATTGGCTTGTTGATGGAAGAAGTTTCGAATAGCTGAAATTTGAGAGTTATGAAGATTTTTTATATCTATGAAACCTCTTCCACCTTCTAGTTTAGGTAATGTGAGTCGTTCGCTACAAGATCTAGGGTGGTGTTGTCTGTATTTAGTCATTGTTGTATTGATGAGACGTTGCAGCTTTATTAAATTACTTTTAGACCAATGAATTATACCAAACGAATAAGTTAAAATGGGGATAGCGAATGTGTTTACTGCTTTAATGATGTTCCGTGCATTTAGATGTGTGTTAAGTATTCTATTTAGGCGTAATTTAAATTCTTTTTCTAATGTTTTTTTCACGTGTTTTTGGTGAATCTGTCGAGTCTGAGTGAATCCTAGATATTTATAGCCAATGATTTCATCTACAGCTTCAATGGTTTCACCTGTTTGGAGAGTATATGAATTTTGTTCTGATTTGCCTCTACGAATTGATTGTATCCTGCATTTATTCATTCCAAATTCCATTTGAATATCAGTTGAGTAGCTTTCCGTTATATCATCAAGAATATGTATATCTTTTAAACTACTTGCATACAATTTTATGTCATCCATATAAAGTAAATGTGATAGTGTGTAGTGTGTATTTCCGTTAGTGATTTTATATCCCTTGTCAGTTCTATTGAGAAGGTTAGATAAGGGATTTAAAGCCAAGCAGAACCAAAGAGGGCTTAAGGCATCACCTTGAAATATTCCCCTTCGGATTGCGATTATATCAGTCTCTAAACCAGAGTCACCATTGTAAAGCTTGAGAGTAGTTCTCCAGTGGAGCATTGCGTTTTTTAAGAATTCTATAATTTGAGGATGAATTTTATAGTGTTCTAAAATATATATTAGCCAGCTATGGGGTACTGAGTCAAACGCTTTTTTATAGTCAATAAACAAAGTGAAAATATTTCTTTTTTTGGTAACTGCTTGTTTAGAGATGACTGCGTCAATAATTAACTGTTCTTTACAACCTAAACTACCTTTTCTGCTTCCTTTCTGTTGTTCTGCTAATATATTTTGGGAGATAGCGTGCTTGTAAATTAATTGGCTAAGGCAAGACGTAATAATCTTATAAATGTTTTGAAGGCAAGTAATTGGCCTGTATTTGGCTGGATTTTTTGAGTCACTTCGGTCTTTAGGTAACATATAAGTTGGTCCTAGTGTAATGTAGCTTGGCAATAATTCTGGTGTTTTTATAAAAGTGTTGATATGTGAAAGTAAGAGCGGATGTAAGTAAGTAAATTTTTTATACCAATAGTTATGGATTTTATCAGTTCCAGTCGCTTTCCAGCTATGTGTTTTGTTAATAACTGAAGTTAATAAATCCATGTTTATTTCATCAAACATCATTTCTGGTAAATTTACTAATAGTTCCCTGTCCTGCTTAATCCAGTCGCTTTCTCGGTGTGTTTTGGGGGTTGACCATATATTGGACCAAAATTGACGCAGTAGTTCTGTTTCGGGTATCTCTACTAATGTATTATTATCATTATTGTCATATGTGTTTGTTAGGTTTCTGTAGAATGATTTTTCATTATTATAAAATAGGGCATTTTGTTGTTTTCTTAGAGTGGTTTCTTTATATCTACGTAGTCGGTTTGCAAGTAAACTAAGCTTTTGTTTGAGGGTGTCTAGAAAATGGGCTATATCCTTGTTTTCGTGTTCATGCAGTGAATGTATTCTATAAGCTGCTCTGATTTTTTCTATTTCGCGTTTGAGCTTAGTGCTTGTATTACCATTTATATATTCCGTTAGTCTCCCTATTTTAACTCTAAGATTTGAGATTCTGGGACATTCTTCACACACACACACACACACACACACACACACACGCACACGCACACGCACACGCACACGCACACGCACACGCAAACGCACACGCACACGCACACGCACACGCACACGCACACGCACACGCACACGCACACGCACACGCACACGCACACGCACACGCACACGCACACGCACACGCACACGCACACGCACACGCACACGCGCACGCGCACGCGCACGCGCACGCGCACGCGCACGCGCACGCGCACGCGCACGCGAACGCGCACGCGCACGCGCACGCGCACGCGCACGCGCACGCGCACGCGCACGCGCACGCGCACGCGCACGCGCACGCGCACGCGCACGCGCACGCGCACTCACACACACACACACACACACACACACACACACACACACACACACACACACACACACACACACACACACACACACACACACACACACACACACACACACACACACACACACACACACACACACACACACACACACACACACACACACACACACACACACACACACACACACACACACACACACACACACACACACACACACACACACACACACACACACACACACACACACACACACACACACACACACACACACACACACACACACACACACACACACACACACACACACACACACACACACACACACACACACACACACACACACACACACACACACACACACACACACACACACACACACACACACACACACACACACACACACACACACACACACACACACACACACACACACACACACACACACACACACACACACACACACACACACACACACACACACACACACACACACACACACACACACACACACACACACACCACACACACACACACACACACACACACACACACACACACACACACACACACACACACACACACACACACACACACACACACACACACACACACACACACACACACACACACACACACACACACACACACACACACACACACACACACACACACACACACACACACACACACACACACACACACACACACACACACACACACACACACACACACACACACACACACACACACACACACACACACACACACACACACACACACACACACACACACACACACACACACACACACACACACACACACACACACACACACACACACACACACACACACACACACACACACACACACACACACACACACACACACACACACACACACACACACACACACACACACACACACACACACACACACACACACACACACACACACACACACACACACACACACACACACACACACACACACACACACACACACACACACACACACACACACACACACACACACACACACACACACACACACACACACACACACACACACACACACACACACACACACACACACACACACACACACACACACACACACACACACACACACACACACACACACACACACACACACACACACACACACACACACACACACACACACACACACACACACACACACACACACACACACACACACACACACACACACACACACACACACACACACACACACACACACACACACACACACACACACACACACACACACACACACACACACACACACACACACACACACACACACACACACACACACACACACACACACACACACACACACACACACACACACACACACACACACACACACACACACACACACACACACACACACACACACACACACACACACACACACACACACACACACACACACACACACACACACACACACACACACACACACACACACACACACACACACACACACACACACACACACACACACACACACACACACACACACACACACACACACACACACACACACACACACACACACACACACACACACACACACACACACACACACACACACACACACACACACACACACACACACACACACACACACACACACACACACACACACACACACACACACACACACACACACACACACACACACACACACACACACACACACACACACACACACACACACACACACACACACACACACACACACACACACACACACACACACACACACACACACACACACACACACACACACACACACACACACACACACACACACACACACACACACACACACACACACACACACACACACACACACACACACACACACACACACACACACACACACACACACACACACACACACACACACACACACACACACACACACACACACACACACACACACACACACACACACACACACACACACACACACACACACACACACACACACACACACACACACACACACACACACACACACACACACACACACACACACACACACACACACACACACACACACACACACACACACACACACACACACACACACACACACACACACACACACACACACACACACACACACACACACACACACACACACACACACACACACACACACACACACACACACACACACACACACACACACACACACACACACACACACACACACACACACACACACACACACACACACACACACACACACACACACACACACACACACACACACACACACACACACACACACACACACACACACACACACACACACACACACACACACACACACACACACACACACACACACACACACACACACACACACACACACACACACACACACACACACACACACACACACACACACACACACACACACACACACACACACACACACACACACACACACACACACACACACACACACACACACACACACACACACACACACACACACACACACACACACACACACACACACACACACACACACACACACACACACACACACACACACACACACACACACACACACACACACACACACACACACACACACACACACACACACACACACACACACACACACACACACACACACACACACACACACACACACACACACACACACACACACACACACACACACACACACACACACACACACACACACACACACACACACACACACACACACACACACACACACACACACACACACACACACACACACACACACACACACACACACACACACACACACACACACACACACACACACACACACACACACACACACACACACACACACACACACACACACACACACACACACACACACACACACACACACACACACACACACACACACACACACACACACACACACACACACACACACACACACACACACACACACACACACACACACACACACACACACACACACACACACACACACACACACACACACACACACACACACACACACACACACACACACACACACACACACACACACACACACACACACACACACACACACACACACACACACACACACACACACACACACACACACACACACACACACACACACACACACACACACACACACACACACACACACACACACACACACACACACACACACACACACACACACACACACACACACACACACTTACATATCCCACACATCCAATTACTCAAAACCCACACTACAAATCGTACAAACATAATACTCCCCCATGCATTCACGCTCCGCGTTTATAATTATACCATACATCAAACACACCAAGTGGTAATCTTGCTTAAATTTTATTTTGTTTTGTATCTACCTACATGTTATAATTTTTATTTTAGCTTGTAAAGATTGTAAATATTATTTGTTGAGAATTGTTGTAAAAGATCTTACCTATTAGGTTATTATTTGATTACCAGAGTGGAAGGCGCAGGCAGCCGTGGCACAGTTTATACTAGTACGGCTGCCGACGTTAACCTCTCAATGTAATTTATGGTACTTTTATTTAAATAGTGTAAGTCACGATGTAAAATTTGTGGAGTGAATAAATATTATTATTATTATGATGGGGTATCTATATAGTTTTCTCATCTGGTTGGGCTGTATAAATATATAATTGTAAATGAAAATGATAAACATACAAATATCAACAAAATAAAATAAATACATAAAAAATACATAAATAATTATTTTTATTATACTTTCTGTTTAGTATTCTCTCGTTTCCGAGGTATTATACCTTTTTCGCGGGCTGTTAGCCAAACGAACTCGGTTGAATGTTTAATCTTTAGACAGAAACTTACGGACTATTCTACACGTATTCAATATTGCTGCTTTCTGCAGCAATATAAAGGTAAGTTTATGGATGTCTAGATCCTTTAATCTAGAAAAAAGTGAACGGGGAATGACGCCAGTTGCTGATATTATAATAGGTACAGTTTTTACAGTTTTTACTTTCCACTGGGATTTTATTTCGATGGATAAATCAGTGTATTTGGCTATTTTTTCATTATAGGTGGAAGTCAAATTGTGAGTATTCGGTATAGCAATATCTATAAGATAAACTGATTCGTTTTTTTTGTCATGTAGCGTAATATCCGGTCTATTATAATGCACGGTCTTATCAGTTAATATAGTTCTGTCCCAGTAGAGTTTGAATTCACATTCATTTTTTGAGATTCTGTCTTCTAATCTTATTTGCCATTTAGGGATTCGTTTCTTCCGACGTGAGGCGTTATTTTCTTGGTCCATTATTTCGTATCCGTTGCAAATAGAAACTGTAGCAGCTCCACAATATATAGCATTTTGGATTGTGTGAAAGTCTGAATCGGATGGTATATGGACAGGAAGAAGTGATTGGTTAATGTAGTGTACAATACGCGCTAGTTTTTTAGAAGTCTTTTGTTTAGGTATGCTAGGTCTAGTTGTAGGATCGACGTACTTATATTTATTTAAAAGCATTACAAATGTCTCATCAATTTTATTTCGTATGTCCCCAAGAAGTTTGTCGTCATTTTGTTGGTTTTCATTATGTTCCTGTACTTGTTTTGCGTTATAATCTGGGGGTGTTATTCTATCCGGGTAAATTTGTGTATTGCTAGGTGTGATTAGGCTTTCATGTGTCTCTAAATTCTCTGTGGCGGGTTGGGTCAAGTCAAATCTATAATTGTCTTGCAAGAATATGTTAGGTTCTGTGTTGTTATTTGCTGTTTTATTCTGGGTAGTCATCTCTATTGCAATCTCATCCTGTAACTCTTGGAGTCTGCTTTCACTTAATAGTTTATTATTGATGATAGCTCTGTATTGATCTGCTATGCGTTGCTCAGATACGTGAGAAAGATGTGCGAATTTGGTGATAAAAGATTGATGTAGAGGGCGTCTGTAAGCAGTTTTGTTTGTCCCGACTGTAGTAATTCTGTAGAAACTTTTTATGATAAATTCATTTAAATCATTATCCCAGTGCATTCTTTGGTTACCGGTTACTTTATTATTATTTCGTGGGTGCTCATTGTTAGGGCTATAGTCTAAGTAGGTTTTCACTTCGTCACGTATTACTTGAACCTGTTCAGCAGTTAATAATTTACCGTTAGTTATTGCCCTACGTTGGTCACCTACTCGTTGTCTGCTAACATCCATATTTGGGTACTTTTCTATAAATTTTGCATGAAGTTGAGGAAGGTATGACCTAATATTTTTGGTTTCCATAGATGTGATAGTAAGGTATGTGCGCAGTATAAAGATATTCATATCCTCACTCCATTTCCTACGTGCACATTTACTAGCTTTGGCGGGTGCAGAGTTATCGGCGCTTGCCTTCTGCACAACATCCGTAGCTGTTGATGAAGAGATTGATTCAGAAGCATCGGAGTCCGAGAGTCTAGCATTGGTCGTTTGATATTTGCGAGAGATCCCCGCCCGGAGATTCATCTGGCCCCGTAAGCCGGGCACTAGGGGCATGTTATTCTTATTTTTACTCATTTTGTTATTTGGACAAAAGTTACCCACCACGTTTGTCCAATAGTGATGAGTCGCAGTAGACTTCCTAACTGAGTCTATGGGCGCCACCGTTGGTATGCAAAATACTCCTCCGCCACCGCCCAAAAACTGACATCCCACGCTAATGTCAATTGCACTACCTAAGCCTCGATAAGGCACTTGTGCCTAAAAGCCCTATGTAGCCTCTTAGATGGGTATACCGCCATCGGTCGGTTCGCCATTGCCTCGTTTGTTGACAGCAGGGTGCACCACGTGCAGGTGAGGTTGGCTTGGAGTCGTTCCCCCGATTGACTCCCTTACACCCCTTATTATTATTATTATTATTATATAAGACATTAAGAAAAAGAATAATAAAAAGTACCTAAATAAACTTTCCCACCATTTTTCAATTGTTTTCTGTCCGCCAAAACGAGTGAATCTAACGAAGAAATTCGATACATTCTGAAGTTTTATAACAAAAAAGGGAAAAATGCGACAAAAGCCGCGAAAAAAATTGTGACGTTTATAGACCTAATGCAGTGTCAATAAGAATAGCACAAATTTGGTTCAAGCGTCTTCAATCCGGGAATTTTGATGTCAAAGATGCAGCTCGCTCTGGTCGCCCTCATACGGGTAAAGCCGATGCCGTTTTTGAAAAAATGGAGCAATATGAGCATATTAGTAGTCACGATATAGCCGAGGAATTGAGAATTGATCACAGAACAGTTTTAACATATTTCAAAAAGAATGACTCTAATATACAGGTCGATATTTGGGTACCACACGAGCTCACGGAAAGAAACTTAATGAATCGTATACTCATTTGCGATACTCTATGGAAAAGTAATGAAACCGAACCATTTTTGAAAATATTGATAACTGATATTGAAAAGTGAATTGCCCACGACAAGAACGCACGAAAAAGATCATGAATAGGGTAGGTAAGCTGAACAGACTGTAACGAAACCCGGATTAATACGCAGTAAGGTGAAACTGTGTGTATAGTAGGATTGAAAGGGTGTCTTTTATTATGAGCTTTTATCGCCGGGCAAAACCATCGCTTCGGATTTCTACTGCCAACAACTAATGAGACTCAAGCAAGAAATTGAGAAAAAACGGCCGGAATTGATTGTAGCTTCGTGTACCAGATATTTACATATTTACTAGCAGCATAAATAAAAAAAAATATTGAATATGTACTTATATAATTGCATAAAGACCCTGATGTCTATACTATCACCGCATTCTTTCATTTTCTCAATTGTTCTTAAAACATTTTCTTAAAAATGTATTATTAGCGTTAAAGCTAGGGGTATACTGATAATACCGACATGGCTATCACAGCCTAGGTGTCCCCTGTTTATACGGCTCCTGGACTCTATTTTGGCTTCTGATTTTTAATTCTTTTAAAGAACTAATTTTTTTAGCGTATTACCCTCGGTGCCGGAGTTTTATGCGGGCTTCTTTATTGAAAGGAAACATTCCCCCTATATCTATTTCGATTATATTGGTTTCTCTTTCGGACATCTCTGTGAAACTATATGATACATGTCTGAAAAAATGGTATAACTTTTGCAAGAATAACAATATTTATCAGGCATCAATACCAATTATTGTTTATTTCTTAATGAGTCTACCAATCTAGAGCCCAAGCCAGCGAGGATGACTGCATAAAAATATTTTTGTGAAGGTTTTATTTATTTAGGCTTTGCTCCCCTTTAACCATAATATGATTCAACTTGGGACACCTCATCTATACAAATAAATAAAATTGAAGTGTCTGTTTGTAATTTCAAAATAACAGCTTTTTACTAAATGTATATGAAAGTATATACGGTACTTATAACAAAAACACATTTTTCAAAATTTTTGTCAGTGTGTCTGTTTGTTCCGGCTAATTTCCGAAACGACTGGACCGATTTTGACGGGATTTTCACTGGTAGATAGCTAATATTATAAGGGGTAATTAAGGCTTGCAAGATGACGTTGTGACCAGGATTAAAAAAGGAATGCTTCGGTGGTTTGGTCATGTAGAAAGAATGAAAGAGGAAAGAGTGACAAAGCAAATTTATGTTGCAGAAGTGAACGGCAGGTTCGGGAAGGGACGCCCTAGACGAAAGTTTATCGACCAAATCGGCGATACATTAAAAATGGGCCAGATTAGGAGTACCCCTAACCAACGAGCGTGTATGCGTAGGTATATGGATGTGGAGGAAGCGAGAGAGGTGTGTCAGGATCGTGCCAAATAGAAGTCCGTAGTCTCTGCCTACCCCTCTGGGTGACAGGCGTGAGTGTTTATGTATGTATGTAATTAAGGCTACTTTTATTTTAGAAAAGGATTTAGGGTTCTGCTAAGTAGTTGAATAAAGACTTGGAGGTTAGCGGGGTTGATGTTACTACATTTTGTGTGCATAGTGCTAGGCAAGCCCGCACCTGTCGAGGCCATAAACATGCTGTCAACTAAAATATAATATTACGGAAAACTGCCTGCTGGACTGGTACATCCACAATTCTTGCGAAGTTCTATAAAAGTTCTATAATGGATAATATCATCTGATACCTACTGAACTGAGAGATGTAATTTTGCTAAGAGTTTACTCTTTATAATTTACATTACTTATGTCAATTAAAAATATGTATCATTAACCACGATGATTGTTAGCCATAATAGCAGTGTATTTTTGTATACACTTTATGGTGATTATAATTAAAATTATTTAAATCATGAAATATTGAAGTTTTCCCATTATAAATAATTTCTGTTGGGATATTTCTCTCAATACTTATATATTTATTAACTCTCAATATCTTCCTGTGTTATCTAATCTCGAGAACGAAACTACCCGTAAGTGAAGTTCTATCATAATTATGTGAGGCGTTTCATTCGAAGAGATTAGCATCCTTACCGCCCTGTTTATTTTTTATCCTCAAATTGTGAAATATTATCTCGTTGCCTACTCTGAGCTAAATAATAAATCGAGCGCAGTGCAACTATGAAGGATAACTAATCTACCGACATTTTTATTTTTACTTTAAACTAAGTACATAGATAGCGACATTGTACGTGGGAATACCTGTGTTATCTAATCTCTTCGAACGAAACACCTCACATAATTATGATAGAACTTCACTTATAGGTAAATTCGTTTAATTATGAATCATACAATCTGCCGACCACAAAGACACAAAATATTATTTAATCAAAATACTTCATTTGATAAACGCTTTGAATATTTTGACTGAGGCTACCACAGCGGGATATATGGCTTATTACTTACTTGATATGGTTTTCTTGATTATAAGAAACTTATTAACAAAAGGGGAAATATTTGCACAGAAATAAAAAATAAAATATTAACATCAGAGGAAGTCTAAAGTTGGCTATTGTGAGACGATTTACGAACATCATACACCGAAATGTAATCCCAAAGTTTGCGGAAATGACACAAAGGACAACGAATTTGGCGTGAAATATTTCGAAGCTTCAGACTGAACAAAATGTATTGAGTAGTGAAATACATTTGCGTTTTTGAAGAAATGGACCGAAAAAATCTAATTTGCGTGAATTAAAATTACAGCTCCGTGGCGCAGTGGCTTAGCAATGAGTTGCAGCGCTGGGGACCGCAGGGTCGAATCCCGCACGGAAGAAGTATTTGTATGGCCTACAAATATTTTTTCTGGTTCTGGATGTTTGTCCTTGTACAATTTATGTTTGTAAACTGCCTCCACGGTACAGGAGAAAATCCTAGTATGATGGTAACGTTTTTATAAAGATGAAAACTTAAAAACTTAATTGTTATTTCACTCAAAGTTTTTGTTTATGCACAAGAAAACCTTTAAAAGGTAAAACCTAAATTAGGAAGAAGTGTGATAGATCTGGGGTTAAGCACTCACCGTAAATTTCACTGTACGTGAGCAACCCATGTTTGACCACAAGTAATGAAACTACTAATTGCCATTTTGAGTATTGATTTACTGTGTGATCGTCGGTGAAATAAGAGAACGAAACCCGCATATCTGTTAAATAAAAGATGTAACAATATCCACTAACTCAAATCGTTCTGTGGGTGTCGTAAGAGGCGACAGAGGGATACAAACCACGACGCGGGTAGCAGCGCCTTACTAATAACAACTAAAAAATAAAAGTAGCTCAGGAGTGACAACACATCTGTCGCATTCTCTTTTCGGGTTGTTTGCAGGTGACTATGAGCTATATATAGTAGCTATTTATCATCAGAGAGACAGAACGGTCTTTCTTGAATTTGATTTGCAGATATACCCACAAGCGATTGTCGATTGTTAACCATGTAGTGACGGTAAATGAATAACTGCTACCCCATATCGTGCCGAGGGTGTCGCAAGAGACGACAGAGGGAAAATAAAACAGGAGAAATTTGCAGCAGCATCTTCCTGATACCAACTCAAAATTATAAAAGAAACTGACGTTGCCAAACCGCTTGCCAAGCTTTACAACTATAACAAAATCCCCCAATGAGGAAATCTATGAGGAAGGCCATTGTTCAGCAATGGACTTTTATAGGCTGTAGTGGATGGATGTATTATCGATTGTGTGACAAAACACTGAAGGATATATGTTATTGGGGATCTAGAATATATTAAGACATCGTCGGACACCTTTGAGCTAGATGGATATGTGTACCCATGTTTATATTATTTACTTACTAACAGTGGCCGTGATATATCATATGTGCAAATACGTATAATCTAGGTTACATACTAATTAAAATATTTTATAAATACCCAAATTTTTACAATAGTACTCTATTTTCCCGTAAATCCAATAAGTTTAGTCAGCGCACGCCGATTCAACAGCCGACCCGTGTTTATTAAACCGACTTAATGTGCCCGTGTCACATCTAGTGCGCAAGAAGCCCATTAAAATTCACATAATGGTGTTTTTTGTCAACCGATTTAAATAAAACAGACAATAAGTATCTTAATAATCACTGAATCATATGAGTAACGAATACGGTGTCTTTACTCATGTGACTGAATGCCAGATTAAAATCAGTTAAATTATTCTGCAGATTAGCACGCACAAGTGTACAAAATAAGCGGCCAAGTACGAGTCGGACTCGCCCATGAAGGGTTCCGTAGCAGCAAGTAACATAATTTAGGATTTATGACGTTTAAAAAAACTACTTACTAGATCTCGTTCAAACTAATTTTCGATAGAAGTTTACATGGTAATGGACATATATTTTTTTTAGTTTTATTTTTCTCTTATTGTAGAAGTTACGAGGGGTGGGGGCACACATTTTACCATTTTTGAAGTGTCTCTCGCGCAAACTATTCAGTTTAGAAAAAAAATATATAAGAAATCTTAATATCATTTTTAAAGACCTATCCATAGATACCCCACATGTATGGGTTTGATGAAAAAAAAGTTTTTAAATTTCAGTTCTAAGTATGGGGAACCCCCAAAATTTATTGTTTTTTTTCTATTTTTGTGTGAAAATCTTAATGCGGTTCACAGAATACATCTACTTACCAAGTTTCAACAGCATAGTTCTTATAGTTTCGGAAAAAAGTGGCTGTGACATACGGACGGACAGACAGACAGACATGACGAATCCATAAGGGTTCCGTTTTTTGCCATTTGGCTACGGAACCCTAAAAACAGAAAAAAAATTGTTTACGATTTTATTACGTGTATATACAACCACAACATATATATTAAAGACTTACAAAATATATGACATAGTAAGAAAAATAAACTGGTAAGGAAATACTGTTGTAGATTACATTGACCACTCAACAATGGCAAGTCAAACACGATTAAAACGAACTGTCCGAAGCAATTACGTTACATTATAAAACTTTCTTAGAAGCCCCTAATTCCCTTTAGGTTGTAATGTTCACATTTAGTATTCCCTTCACAAACTTGTCATACTCTTTACATATTCCAATTACACAGAATCGTAGACCAAGGTTTGTTTTTGTTATTAGTTTTTGTAAATAAAGTACCAGTTTTACAACTGTTTACTCTTGGTACAGGGAAAGTTTACGCTTTATAAATTCATTTCAAGAGTTATGTACAGTTCACATTGAGTTGTCATTTATTTTTAAAACAGCAAACATAAGCTTACACTTAAATGTCAGGGAGTATTTATATTAATAACTTATAACCTCTCGCAGGCTATTGTTCTATAAATATGTTTAGAAGTGATCTTGTATGGTCCAAAGCCAAATTTAAAAGTTGAAATTGTTTCACAAAAATATAATACATAACGAGGCGAGATTTCGAGCCTATGATTCCGTCGAAATTTGGGCGGTGTTGCAGTCAATTCAGCGGGGCCAAGTTAACTGTCGGTATATCGAAGTGCTGAAGTGTTTATACAGTAGGGCTACGAAGGCTATCTGAGTAAAGTACTAGAGTACGAAACCTATCCAACTGCAGAGTAAGACAGAGTGACGTTATAACCCCGAAACTCTTTATCGCTGCATTGGAAGACGTTTTCAAGCTTCTGGACTGGAAAGGATACGGTATCAACATCAATGGCGAGTACATCACTCACCATCGATTAGCCGACGATATAGTCCTTAAAGTAGAATCGGTGGAGGACTTAAGCACTATGCTCAATGACCTCAATAGTGTCTCACAACGCACAGGTCTTAAGATGAACATGGACAAAACAAAAATCATGTTTAACGTCCATGTACACCTGTTCCGGTAGTTGTTGGAAGCACAAAGCTCGAAGTTGTTGACGAATATAACTTGGAACAAATAGTCCAACTTCAACTGAGAGGTCAATCGACGGATTCAACTCGACTGGGCAGCGTTCGGGAAACTACGGCACATCTTTTATTCACACATACCTCAACACCTCAAAACTAGATTGTACAACGAGTGCGTGTTGCCAGTGATAACCTATGGATCTGAGACGTGGGCCCTTCACTGCTGCCGGTATAAAGAAGCACAAAGTCGCTCAGCGAGCTATGGTGACAGCTATACTCGGCGTTTCTCTGCGTGATAGACTTACAAACAATGATATCCCCAATAGAACCAGAGAAACCGATATACTGATATATATATATATATATATATATATATATATATATATATATATATATATATATATATATATATAAAGAGTTAGTATGCTGAAGTGGCAATGGGTCGGCCATATAGTACGAAGAACCGACAACCGATGGGGAAAAAAGGCACTAGACAAAGTGACGACCTGTTATGATTTGCGGGAATTCAATGGGTGCAGGTGGCTCGGAACCGTGCTTTGTGGCATTCCTTGTGGACGGCCTATTTTCAGCAGTGGACTTGTGAAGGGCTGTATTGATGATGATGATGATAACGAGGCGATAGAATATTGACGTATCGATAGTTGTAAAACTTTTATCTTTATTTATATTCTTTTCATCACTACAGCATATCAAAAATCCACCGCTGAACACTGGATGTCCTTGAACCGATTGATTTGTCAATATTCTTGTAGCACTGTATATATATACAACCTGCAAAAATACAAAATTTCGGCTTGGATTCATTAAATCAGGAGACAATAATATGGGATAGCCAGCTAAATAAATAAACAATAATATGGGATGTTTATGCTGAAGAAACAATAAATTTAGTCGTGTAAGTATTAGAAACCATTATCCCATTTCGTTCCGCAGATGTCATAAAACTATGGAGGAGACTGAGGGCTAAGGCCAAAAATACATCGTAGCTTTCGATCAATGGCATTAAATCATATCGTAATTCTGATTTACATAGGCTGCACTAAAAGTATCGGGAATGGAATATTTCCACTGTTCCTGTCATATTAAAATCTTTTTAACTGAAAACTCCTTGGTTTTAAAAATTGAATACCATTTATTTATTTTAAAAAGATTCTCGGTCTTGTCACAAGGTTTTGTCAAACTTGTTTAGTCGTTGAGAAAATGAAATTGACTCGAGAAAATTCAAGAGCGATGATTTATTATAGCTTTCGAAGTTAAACCACAAAAACACTGTGTTGACCGGATAATTTCTGCGTTTGGTGATGAAGTCCCATCCAAAACCACAATTTATCGCTGGTTTGCTGAATTTCAACGTGGACGTGTCAAGCTCAGTGATGATCCCCGTCAAGGTCGTCCAAAAACTGCAGTAACCCAAGAAAACGTTGATGCTGTGCGTAAGCTGATTGAGGAAGATCGACATGTGACATACCGCGAAATTCAGGAAACTTTGGATATTGGCATGAGTCAAATACAAATAATCTTGCATGAACAATTAGGTGTAAAAAAGTTGTTTTCCCGATGGATACCGCATTCGCTCTGTGAAGAGCAAAAAGCGGCTCGCGTTACTTGGTGCGTCAGAACTCTCGAAAGATTCCACGCAGGATCCTCAAATGCTGTATACAACATCGTATCAGGTGACGAATCTTGGATATATGCGTACGAACCCGAAAAAAAAACCAGTCACGAGTTTGGGTGTTTGAAAATGAGTTAAAGCCAACAAAAATTGTTCGTTCATGGAGTGTTACAAAAAAAATGGTGGCCACGTTTGTCTCCAAAACCGGCCATGTTACGACTATTCCTCTTGAGGGACAAAGAACGGTTAATGCAGAATGGTATGCTAGAATTTGTTTGCCACAGGTCATTTCTGAACTCCGTAAAGAGAACTGCAACCGCCGCATCATCCTCCATCACGACAATGCGAGTTCTCACACCGCAAGCAGAACAAAAGAGTTTTTAGAGCAAGAAAACATAGAATTATTAGACCATCCGCCGTACAGCCCCGACCTAAGCCCTAATGATTTTTTTTTTATTCTACTAAGCCAGCGCTTATCTACGATCCCACCTGATGGTAAGTGGTGATGTAGCCTAAGATGGTGAAGCGCACTGACTTAAAAAAAGCCTATTCACTCTTGCCTTGAAGACACCCACACTGTAATCGGATGGAAAGACAGATGCTGGCAACTTATTCCACTCCTTTGCTGTACGCATGATGAACCACGTGGCGAACCGTTTGGTTCGAATGTGTGGTAAGTCAACAACGAAAGGGTGGAGACTGGCCGAACGTCTGGTTGTCCGATGGTGGAAGGGAGAGGGTGGAATTAAGTTATGTAATTCCTGCGCACACTCTCCGAAATGCATCCTGTAGAAAACCGAAAGGCTGGCTACTTTACGTCTGTGTTCGAGGCTGGTAAGATTGGTTTTAACCAAATTCGCGTCACTAATAAGCCTCATAGCACGCCTTTCCATTGAGTCCAAAGCTCTTAGGTGGCATTTTGCAGCACCAGCCCATATATGGCAGCAATACTCCATGCACGACCGGACTTGCGCTTTATATAAAGTAAGCAGCTGTCCCGGCGTGAAGTATCGCCGCACCTTTGCAAGGACTCCCAGCTTCCTTGCAGCTGCTTTGGCCTTAGACTTCATGAACCGCCCAAAGTTCAAATTTGAGGATATTTCAAACCCTAACAACTGAAGGCGGTCGGTATACTCCAGTGATACATTTCGGAAAGAAGGAGCCAAGGTGAGCTGGCTCCTTTTTGCAGTGACGAGACACGCTTGTGTTTTGGAGGCGTTGAACTTCACAAGATTGGCATCGCCCCAATCGGAGACTGCCTGTAATGTGAGATTCACACGCTCTACCATAGCTTCTCTTTCGGACTGGATTTGATCCCGACTGGCCCGAGGACTTGGTTGGTATCTCTCAACCACTGTGCTATCGTCTGCATACCCATAGATACCGGGCATAAGCAGATCATTTATATGTAGCAGGAAGAGAGTTGCGGAGAGAACGGACCCCTGAGGAACACCGGCGTTAGTCGCCATAGGATTTCTATACTTTCCCTAAAATAAAGAATAAATTGCGTGGACAGAGATTTTCATCACCCGAAGAAGCTGTGGACGCCTACAAAACGGCCATTTTGGAGACCCCAATTTCCGAATGGAATGGTTGCTTCAATGATTAGTTCCATCGTATGGAAAAATGTGTCAAATTTCGCGGAGAATACTTCGAAAAGCAATAAATACATTTTTAAATAGTAATGTTGTGTCACTTCCTTGATTCCCGAAATTTTCAGTGCCGCCCCCCTGCCTGTAGATAGGGTGTAAATCAGAATTCCTGAGACCGTGAACAAAGGATAAGGTCAAAGGTTCGGCACTTCTGGTACTATGATCGGCAATCTGTCTGCCAATAGTGATGCCAACCAACCATTATGTGGATTATGTACTCGTTTGTCACCCTTACTTCGAAAAACAAACAGTTTTCGCTAGGCTGCGGATGGACGTAAAATTGTCAAGAGATATTCATATGAAAAGGTGAAGACGCTTCGTTTTGAAAATAATGTACATACTACATTATGTAAATTAATAAAAAAAAGAATTAGAAAATGGTAACAGTCATATCTAAATATTATCTCTCTTTTGCCTTTTGTAAGCCTTCTAATGTATGTCCTATCACATCTATTTCACGATCGGTGTAGTTGGATGTCAGAATTGGTTGAAGCTAAAGTAACTTCCATTAGTTTTATTTGCGTTCACTGATTTACATAATGAACGAATCGTGAATTTTTCAAAACTTTACACGTTCACTGTGGTTAGATTTTTGCCTGAATCAATTTATAGCTGTATCGGGTCCTTAAGATCCTATGCTTGACTTTTTTTAAGTGCGTTATCAGGTCTAAATGATCCGTTGGATTTACTGTTTTAAAAATATGATTATCTGTGTAAAAATGTATTTACTTCAATTTTAATTTTTTAAATATATTATCCACAAAATAATGGGTGTACAGCTAAAATAACGTAAGAGTTCGTAAGTAGATCTGATTAGTACATTTTGTGTAACTAACAGTTTTAAGCGTTGGATCTTTTCTACCCGGTAAACGTACTGATCGTTAATATTTATCGATATAAATCGGGGATGTATGTGGATGGACAAATAAAACATCGATATCATCATCAGATCAAAGTTGTAGTTTTTTTTCATGAAAATGACACAGTATTCGAAGAATGTTTTTTGTTATAAAAATCGCGACACAATGTTTTCATATACATGTACATAGTTTTAATCTTTTTAACCTTATTATTAGCTTCATTACTGTTTAAAATTTTACTTAGTTTATCGTATCAGCCAGGAACAATTTCTTTTTTGCTACCCATTTTGAAGCTATGGCCAGTATATGAAGCCGAGTTTTAATCATTTGTTGTAGTGATTTTTTTAGTTTGCAGAGGTTTTCCCGTGAGCTTTTCTATAACATAATCTGTAAATTACCTTTTATTTATTTTTTTAATTTTTATATGTTATAAACAATCCAAGCATTTGTTAAAGCTGTACCAAGTAGTAGCTCCATCATGACTTTTCTGTACCACTTAATGCCCCGTTTTAAAGTAAAATAATAAGCTTATATTTGATCGCTCGATAGTCAATTCCTTTTTTATAACTATTGTAACTCAGTACGCATTCAGGTTTCAATATGTCATCGTCTGTACCTCTATATTTTTTTCCATTACATTTTAAAGAATCATCATGATTTTTACACGTACTTAACATCAAGACAGGCCGTTTATCAAAACAATCAATTTGTGAACGCCTTTAGCACTAATTTTTTCCGATAATTTGACCTTTCTTTAACTTTGTACTTACAACAGATTTTGGTAAGCTATGGAAACGCAAAGTACCGCAAATAAATTTCTTCTTCTTGACCAAAATCTCGGAAAGCCCAATCCACGAGTAGAAATTGTCAACTACCACTATTCGTCCCTAATTTTCGAAGTCTTGCATCAATTTCAGAACAACACTCCCAGCATGATTCGATTACCGCATAAGTTCCTCTTTGTCAGTGTATATAATCAAGTTGAAAGGAAGAAGCGTGATGGGTACCAAATTTCACGATTCTCCGCCCAGATAGAGGTAATGCTACGATAATAATGGATACGTCGGCTTACAATTTTAAAATAGAACAACTTTAATCGGATGAAAGTACATACGTAAAGATCAAAACAGATCCTACAACTAATACGATTAAAACAACTAGCGACCTAATTAACAAATACTCCGAGAAATTAAATTCAGACGTTATATCGATAATACCTGCGTGTGCCAAACCAACTAAGTTGTATAGGTTACCTAAAATACACAAACCGAACTGTTATAGATTCCCTTTTAATAGGGATCCGCTGACTCAAAGCACACAGTCAGCACCCTCTTAGTAGCTTCGGTACTTTCTTATTTCAACACTAGGAATACCGCGCAGTCCGTCATACACTCTCATCCGAAATACTCGCCTCTCAATTTCAATTCCAAAATTGTGTCATTCTATAATAAATCCAGTTGTAATTTCTAAATAGTTTTTTTTAAAGACATTTCGTGAAGCCCCGTATAACATTGGTGGCAACGGTGAAGGGATCTATAAAAGATCCTTGGTGCCTCTGAGGACTCAATTGTGCAATTACTAGAACGTTCTGTGTTGTGATCTCTATAAATATTTACCGCTTAAAACTCGTTTCTTCGCTGAACTTCCGAAAACGATACCCGCCTGGCCACATAAAAAATTTATGCTAGAAGTCATACAACTGTACAACTGAAAGAAAAAAGAAGAAAAGTGAGTAGAAAAAGAATACCACCCAGCATCTGCTCATCATCCGCAAACCGAGTCTACGAAGTCAACAGTGCTGCGCACTTCCGCTGTTTTCTACGCTGTCGCCGTGTTCCTGAATCCTGATCAAAAATACAAGTACATAAACCCGACATGTTCCCGTAAGTCCGCTCTAGTTTTATAGGAATATTATACTGATACAGTCTTAAATGTTGTGAATAATACTGAATGTTTTATAAACTTTACAAAATATATAACCTAATTTATTTTAAACAATAAAAAAAAATTAATTCATATTTCAGTTATACTCTCATTCATTCATTTTAACATAATCAATTGTATGTCAAGTGTCTTTAAAACATTATATTTTAATTGTGTGCTATTGCTTGTATTCGAGACCAGTGCAACGCCTTATCGCTACCACTCCCACGTGAAACGCCGAGTAGCTTATCTTTGTTTTGACTAATCCTCGTCCGTCACAATGCCTAAAGACGAAACTACACCGGTTATTTCGACACCAAGCATCGATCTTGATATTCTTTGTAAATTTATAAGTAAGTTTGACGGCAACCGAGAAAAATTAATGCCATTTATTAATAACTGTAGTAATGCTATGAACCTCGCGTCAGATCAACAACGAGATATCCTTTTAAAATACATACTTAGTCAATTAGAAGGACGCGCTGAAAGTGCTTGCTCGATTAAAATATTTGAATCTTGGTCACAGTTAGAAGACTTTCTTAAATCCCAATTCGGTGACGTTTACGCTGCATTACGCTGCACTGCTCTCAGACCTACAAGAATGTCGTCAATCCAATAACGAAACGGTCAACCAGTACGCCCTGCGAATAGAGACGTGTTTGTCTAAATTGTTAACGAAAATAAATATATCAATACTTACAAGAAAAAAGGGTGAACTGGCAGGCCGTCTCGCGGCAATGCAGGACTTAGCGTTACACACTTTCGTGGTTGGCTTAAATCCTCGTCTATCAACAGTACTTCGATTTTTATAATTCCTAATAAGCCTTTTAATAATTCAGCTGGGCCTTCCTCTATGTTCAGAACTGATTACCCAGTGTGCCGATACTGTAAAATACCCGGTCATACATTAGAAACATGCAAATGCATGCAAACGCGAGGCTAATAATCGACGACGATTTGGTAACGTTCAAAACAATTATAGTAATAATAATGTTAATCGCAATAACTACAATAATAATGGTCCACCGCCTCAAATTTTCCCGAATCGTAACCAGCATATCAATGCTGCTATTGCAGACGATCAAAATATCGATAACACCAACCATCATTTAAACGCAGAGGATTTCCCGTCCAGTATCGCACGGGAAGACTAAATAGCGAAGCCGATACTCACCCCATTGCCAATAATAACGCAGCATTTCACTCATTTTCTATTCCCGTTCTAACTCAATCTAACCGACAGGGTATCCAGCCCCAAACCGACAGATTGAAAGTTAATAATGCTACTTCAATTATCAAACAGCCTATCAACGGCATCATATCGAAGAGTATTTCGTCTGTTGCATCTATTCCCGTTCCAACTCAATCTAACCGACAGAGTTTCCAGCCCCAAACCGACAGATTGAAAGTTAATAATTCTACTTCAATTACCAAACAGCCTATCAACGGCATCATATCGAAGAGTACTTCGTCTCCTGCATCTGAAAAGAAAGAAAACAATATTAAAATATATAACATCTCTACAAATCCATCAAAAAATACTTACCTTTTATAAAAGTTCAAATTTCTGTCTCGCGGAAATCCTTTTCCTTGCTCGTCGATACCGGCGCATCTATCAGCATTATTAAAGATTCTGCTGTAGAAAAGATGCCTGAAATAAACAACAATACTATAGAAATTACTGGTATAGGAAATGGCTCCGTTACATCCCTTGGTCACATCCCAATTGAATTTTGTTCCTACCAACATAACTTCTACGTACTTCCAGCGTTTGAATTGCCGTATGATGGATACATCGGTAGCGACTTCCTTATCAAATTAAATTGCAAAATTAATTATGATAACAACACCTTAAAAGTAAATAAAGATGAAATAGAGCTTTGTTTCACTAAGCCAGTCTATACTATTGCACCTCGATGTGAAACTATCATAGAGTGTTATGTAAGAAATCCGGACATTAAAGAAGGACTTGTTCTCGATCAGAACCCCGTAGACTCGCTTCTAATAGCTAACTGCATCGTAAATGTGAAATCAAATTCAAGAATTAATATCTCCGTTGTAAATACTTCCAAAAGCGAATTAATCGTCGATTCCGATTTAAAACTAACGCTACAACCTTTGGAAAATAAATATAATCATCAAATCTTTTATACTTCTTCAGACGGTTCACGAAATAACGTCCTTACTCGCACCGATCAAACATTAAATCTCTTAAGATTGTCACACCTAAACAAAGAAGAGAAAGAAGCATTATGCGATCTTTGCTGTACTTACTCCGATATCTTTCATCTGCCTGGCGACAAATTAACTAACACAAACGTCTTGCAACACGAAATTCCTACTTCGTCTTCCATACCAATGAACACTAAGTCTTACCGCTTCCCTGACATTCATTAACCAGAAGTAGAACGCCAAATAAATAAAATGCTTGACGATGGCATCATCAAACCATCGACATCACCCTGGTCATCACCAATTTGGATAGTTCCAAAGAAAATTGATGCGTCCGGGCAACGTAAATGGCGCGGAGTCATAGATTGCCGCCGTCTAAACGACATCACTATAGGAGATTCCTATCCGATACCCAACATAACAGAAATTCTTGACCAATTAGGGAAATGTAAATACTTTAGCACTTTAGATCTTGCTTCCGGTTTCCACCAGATAAAAATGTCCGAAAAGGACGCTTCTAAAACTGCCTTTTCTATCCCGCAAGGACACTTTTAATTCACAAGGATGCCTTTTGGCCTAACGAACGCCCCTTCAACATTCCAAAGGTTGATGAACACTGCCCTATCTGGCCTACAAGGACTCCAGTGCTTCGTCTACCTAGATGATATCGAGCTTCGTAATGTTAGCAAGTCCAAAAATTAGAATTAGACGAGGTTTTATTTATGTTGGTTTTATTATGATATCGTTATTTACTCATATGACCTTCAAGCACACATAAATAATCTTTCCAACGTCTTTGACAGACTCCGACACTTCAATCTTAAGCTCCAACCAGATAAGTGCGAATTTCTTTCTTCCCCTGGCTTTAGATATATTCCCATACATTTCCTCCACCTCCTCGTCGCGATGTGCCGAGGTTGGTGCGTAAACCTGTATGACCTTCAGCGAATACCGTTTGGTGATTCTAAAAATAAGGTATGCAACCCTCGTCGACATAATCTCAATCTTTACAACGTTGTTAATGAGAGACTTGTGAACGATAAATCTGACACCTCTTTTGGACAGATGGTCGCCCTCCCGGTGATAGAACAAGTTGCCGGATTTGAGGATTACCATGTCCTCCCCTCTCTTCGGACCTCAAATAATCCTATAATATTCCAGCGCAACTTTTCTATCTCTTCTTCCAGCTCCAGTATTTCCTCGTCAGTCCTCAGGGTGCGTGCGTTATATGTTGCCAGGTCGAGTCATCTTAGGTGGCAACCGAACCTCCACCGGAGATTCTGAGCACCACCTGCCCCGCCGTAGCCGTGGCCGCCACCGTAGCCAGGAATAGCGGGACCGCTAGGGACTTGGGGCGATCTCTTCGTAACTATAATCATGGCAGGTATATTGCCATAGTTGTACGCTTGGCGAGCGGATTGGCAACCGTAGTTTTTTCGTCGGAAAAGGGCAGCAGCATTTTTCTAATGCTGCTGTCCATCTTCTGCCTCAAATTCCCTCTGTCGCCTCTTAAAAATGATGGCGATTTGTTGCGTAGTTGGAGGTTAGGCGGGCGTTGGGTTGCGGTTTATTTTAAATTTTTACAAATAGCTGCGTAAGTCCGGCAGTGATTGGTCGCATGTTTGATCGCATGACGCGGTTGCTCGCTCCTTAAGCAGGGAGCGGTTGCGTCAGTGGTCTGTATAAAGAGCAGTGGTTTTTGTTCGCCGCTCACTTAGGGTCAGCCATCGCAGAGTCTACATCACCTGAAGATGCCTTGTGTAGAGGCGAAACACATATCGTGTTGTCGCCAGTGGTATGTCTTTCCTAGTGTAGTGGTATTGGGAGTAGAGGTGCTGGGATTAGTGGTGACGGGGATAGTACACGCAATTGAGGCAGGACGGGAGGTGCTCTTCATACTAGGTAAGACGCATCATTTTATTTTATCGAGCGGATGTTTTTCGAGGTAACTTTTTAAAAGCTTTAAATAAAAGTTTAAACATATTTAAATCTATTCTAGGTTTCGAATTGTTGAGCCTTAAAACGATACAATTTTCACCTCTTGAAAAATCCAAACACATAAAAATTGGCGCGCATCTTCAGTTGTCTCGGATGGTAATTGTCTACGTACATTGCATTAAAATTTCACTGTACAATTTAAACATTATTCTGTTCAAGCAGAAGCTATTTTATTAAAATCGCAAATAAACAAAAACAAGGAACAAACAGCAACGTAACGAACGTCATTGCATAAACTTCATAAAGTAATACTCGGACCCGGATGTCAATGACAAATTTGGGGTTTTAATACGTTTTGTTCCACGTTCACTTTGAACTATGTTATATGATATTATTAATACTTTTAGTAATAGAAACAAACACTAAATTTTCAGTGCTTCTTTCTAGTAATAAATAATTAAAATACAACTACAGATATGATGTATATACTAAGTTATATTTGAACAAAAAAGTTGTTTATACAAACTGCAAAATGCTTCATTACACAGATTTTTTTCATAATACATTAATCAAAACAGGAATATCTAAACAAAACAACTCTTATTTTTTTAGATTTTTATGATTCCGGTTAGATTTTCATAAAATCTTTAGGCAATTTACTATAGTAAATTAGAATATTTTTTATTTTTTTAAATCATTAAATTACGTTAAAATTTCTAGTGGGCCCAAGAACGATTGTCTTCTTTGGGTATTCTTTTTATATTGTTAATATAGAATTTTATTATTTGTATAAAAATATTAATGTTAAAAATAATGCGGCCCACAGACACCTTCAACGAACTTTAAGCAAAGAAGAGTTATGATATGTTGTCACCCTTGATGACCAAGATGGAATGCCTCACAGAAACATCATAGGACTTCATAGGAATACATCTGTCATGTGTCAATTTGATTCAACCATTTTGGTCTGGCAACAATAGTAAGGTGAAAACATTTCCAGTGTTTTGCATGCAACTCAGTTTGTTATCATGTCATGTCGTTGTAGTACAAATTTTGTGAACCCTACCATTGTTCAGTGGTAATCTTGAATTATAAAAAAAAAAATATACTAAGAAACATAGTTGACAGTTTTCAAATACCGGCTGGTTTATAGGTTGAGATTGACTAAATCATTATTCTCTTCGGGGTCACTGACATAAAGAGGCTTTTGGATTAATGGCAGTCTGCCAACACTGCCTAAATGGTGTGCGCAGTTTTATGTATGCATTTATCTCTATGTCTAAATTTGTGCTTTATGATTGCATAAAACTATTTTTATGGATTTTATCGCTTTTAATTTTACTTATTTTTACTCCCAACGTTTCGGGTTAAACTAAGGACAATAAAAAGTAATATTAAAATGGAAATAAGAAAAATAAACCCGTTGAATTCCGTAAAATAGTTTTTTCAGTGTAGAAATAGTTTGTGTTCTAAAATTTAAATATTAAAAAAATCATAACGACTATTTCATCGACCTTAATTCTATAAGAAATTTGTTGATGCTACTCTTTCCTTTAGGCAGGAGCTAAAATGCTATCGATTCTTCTAGTAAACAATTAGAAGTAACGCATACGTTACATACTCGTATTACGGGGTCGCTGTTTTTATATTCAAAGATAGATGTAACTATTATCGCTAGTTTAATTTTTTCGGCGCGATTGACACATAAAAAAGCACTAATTAAATTTGTAAGATAATGACAGGCTTACAATAATCGAAAAAATAGCGGTCATTCATTATTACTTTATTGATTAATATTGAAGAACCCAAGTTGGATCATCGAACGTGCTCGGTTGTGAAGAAAAACATCGTAAGTAACCATAAATTTTAATATTGAGTGAAATAAAATAATACGCGCCTATCAACAGGCAGTGCAATATTGTTATAAACTCTTCGCTGCTCAAACAATCCTATCAGAAATGTGATGCCTGCGCCCAGCTTTGAGACTTATACATACAGGTTGTTGCAGAACATCTCATTCTTTGCACTATTAAGAGAAAGACGCTGTTTGTTACATCACAACGTGTTAATCACTTCCTGAAATAATTAATAATAGACGTCTATATTATTGGGAAGTTTTATTTTGAAATAATTCCGTTGGGTTTATTCTAATAAATATATTTTTTCTAATTCTAATTAATATGTATAAATTATGTTTTTTTTATACAAGAGAGAGCAAACGAGCATGCGGCTTACCTGATGATAAGTGACTACCGCCGCCCAAGAACAACCGCAACACCAGGGGAATTGCAAATGCGTTGCCGGCCTTTTAGAATGGTGTAAGCTCTTTTCTCGAAGGTCCCTAAGTCGTATCGGTCCGGATAAATCGCTGGTGGTAAACGATTCCAAAAATAATCACCCATGCATTAGATCGAGAGATTATGGGAATAGATAGTACTGCTAATTAAAATAAGATTCAAAAACAGAAATTAACTTAATTTTTTAGTTGAATATATAGCTACAAACAAAACGTGATTGATTTCTTAAAGGGTATGAATAAGTATTTAATATTTCATTTACAGAAATAAAAAAAACGTACGATTTGTTAAATTCAGTTTGTACGATCGTAAGCTTAAATTAAAATATGTCTAAAATCAAATCATATTTAATTGGAATTGCGTACAAAACGTAAAGTGTCCATATTGTTTCAGGAATATTTAGCGAAAGGTTGTTAGGAGCACTTTAAACTTTTTGAAACAAAAAATTGCTATTATGAGCCTTCACGTATGTGCCCGAACAAAAACTTATGTCCTAAGTATCTCCATACTACTTACCTCCTAAAATAATAGCTCTCAACTGCAATTTAGACGTATTAAAAACTATATATTTGGAACACAAAACATAACAGCATATACTTGATTAAAAAAAATGGCAGTATTGTATGAGATACAAAAGTAACATTATTTTTCCTTCTTTAAGGAAGGCGTGCTTTTGTTTCGGTGTGTATTATCTATGGAGGAAGTGGTGGTTGAGTTGAACTCTTCAAACACCATGAGGGCTGCCAAGAGGTATCTAGCACTAGTGAGCTATGGACATGTGAGAAAACTTCCCAATCTGCCCATCGTGGAATTCCGTTGGGATTTAGTCAATGACGGTCCGATATACCCCGTATTAACACTCACGAGATGGGTATGCGTAGACATATTATAGTTATTATTTTATGGAGAAATGTATCCATGAGAAGAAATCTTCTTTACTATTTTTCGACACAGAGCTATTGGCTCTACGTAAAATTGTAAATAATTTTTAATGGAACTTGAAGATACGTACCTTATATCTATAAGTAACATGAGAAACCATTACTCAATTCCGTTTTTTTAATTTTTCATTAGGTGACTTTTATGGTCTACGATATACAGCGGTATAATTATCAAGAGATATAAGAATATGGCAGTGGTAAAGTACTCAAAGAGATGTCGGGGCAGCGTCAAAGATGAGAGATATCTGGTGGTGCGATTGCGTAGCCTAGTAAGCGAATCAAAGTATTGACTCCTATGTACCACCACGTCTAGACATATTTAGTTGGAGCCAGCATTTTATGTGAAATCACAAGTTGATTTTTTTTAAACTGAAGTGACAAACGAACTTACAGTTCACAATCGTAAGTGTCTACGGTCCATTGATACCTGCAGCCAGCTTCGAATAAAGAAGGCTCCAGGTGCGTTGTCACCTCTGAAGACTCAGACGGAACGCCCCACAGCCTATTATTATACTGGCTTTCTTTATCCTTCAGAACACAGAACCTCAAGCACTGCTAATAGACAGCAGAAATAGTATATCTATCCAGACAGGCTCCTAGGCAGAAAAAGAGATTTATCACTTAGTAGGTTAGTTAATAGAAGCTTTTAGTGTTTCTTCCTTTCCTCTAAGATTTCCTTTTTCCTAAGTTGATTTTTAAAATATCATGAAGATGGGGAAGTCTGTGTATTAAAATTCATTCAGTATACATTTTTTCAGCAAAAATTTATTCAGTAAAATTTTTTATCTATTTTAGTAGGGTAAAAGAGGATAAAATTAAATAAACAAAACGTTTATCAGGTTTTGTAAAATACTTCAGGTAGAATATTTTTTAAAAATTACATATTCTAAATATTTAATTTAATAGCTTTTTATTCATCAACTATTTATTGCGCCTTTTAATTAAATGGTAAATTATATATCTAATGTAAAGTTTTTTTAATAATCTATTAGAAAGCACTCGCAGGGCATAAAATATGGAGTTTGAAAAAACCAAAAGTGCACGTGTCATGAGCGTTTCATTTAATTTTCATGAAGAAAATAAAAATTGTGACGATCTGGAGCCACGGCGGTGCCCCCGAAGTCGAGCACAATGAGCACAAACAATTTATTTTAATATAATATGTATTACTTGTGAGATACATTGTGTATTCATGCGATGGCCAAGTCAATCTATTTATTTAAAACATAAAAAAAATTTAATATGGATATGGTCACTATAATATGTTGTTAGGTTAGCTAATTACGTAATAACTTGAGACAGAGGGACCCTTAAGTAGGGACTGAATAAATTAACCGACTTGGTATTACGTGGATCTCCTTACTTTTTACGATAGAAAAACTGAGTTGCGAGACTTGGTTTGTTTACAAGTTATATTTTTGATGGCATAATTTTTACAGGAAAAAAAAGCAGAGAATGTGATCGGCTTTCATTAATAACTTTTAAACGGTGTTGAGTTTAATAACAAAAAACAATAGGAAACCGCCTTAGAATATATGGAATCTTATTTAATACTAATTATAAAATACTAATATATCTCAATCTATTGCTGACATTTCTATTAAGCGAGAAGGCTTACCGACGCATAGAACAACGGACGGCACTTTATATATTTTTTCCAAGTACATTTTTTGTTATGTAATCTAAAGGGAACTAATTAGAAAATAAACTAATCTTATAATTCAATGTCTGTAGTTATTATGACGTTAATAATAGTCTAGCTAAAAGTATAAGAACAATTTTATGTAGCGAAATTGAGGTATGGCCACAAGTCGAATGTTGGAAAAGCATTTCCAAATAAACATTATACAGGTCTTTTTTTGAAAATTTTATACAGAATTTTAGTCAATATTGTTGCATTTTTATACTAAAAATTTTGAAAGGAGATCTTCTCGTCCGACAGCTTTTAACCACTCGTGCCGTCGAAATAACAATAAGAAAAAAACATGAACCTACGTATATATTATACATTATAAAAATAACTTTTAACAGTGGTAGAGCCAGGCGGCAGCTTTTGCTGTCGCATGGATGGGCCGGCTCGAACCGGGGTGGTACCACGACCTCACAGAATACCAGCTAGAAGTAGAGGTTTACCTCTGCGTTTCGCTTGGTGAGTGCAGGTGGCCGGAGGCCCTTTTAACTGGAAATGAGGCATTCCATCCTAGTCCTCACGGATGAAAACGCATCTGCATTTTGATCTGTAACAGAGGATAGATGTAGATGTCTATGGGCCGCAGCAACCACTTACCATCAGGTGGACTGTGTGCTCGTTTTTCACCCATATCCTGTAAAAAAAAACTAAAAAATTTGGGATGTGCAAGCTGGATTTAGAAAGGGGATGGGGTGTACGGACCAAGTCTTTCCATGCGCATGATTGCGGAGAAGTTTTTGGCCAAAAACCAGAAAGTTTTTTGTGCGTTCATGGACTTGGAAAAGGCTTATGACAGAGTGGACAGGAATGTGTTATGGCAAACACTGAACTCATTTGGGTTGAGCGCTGGTTTGATACAGGCATTGAGGTCCCTTTATAGGGACTCTAGTGCTTGTGTCAGGATCAACGGGGTCTACTCGGAACGGTTTGGCATACATAAAGGTGTCAGACAGGGCTGTGTAGCTTCCCCGTGGCTGTTTAACCTATTTATGGACAGTTGTTTGCAAACTTTGAAAGATGAAGAATGTGGGTTGAGAATGGGTGAGTTAACCGTCAAATGCCTTTTGTACGCAGATGATCAAGTCATATTTGCATCGTCGGCGGTCGAGTTGCAAATGATGGTTACTTTAATGAACTTGTCATTGAAAGAAAGGGGTATGAAAGTGAACGCAAGTAAGACGAAAGCGATGGTTTTTGAAAGAGAAGAGAGTAAAACGTTATGCGGAATAAGAATAGAAGGGGAGTTTATTGAGCAAGTGGATGAGTTTGTATATTTGGGATGTTTATTTAGCAGGGATGGTAGATATGATAAGGATATAGAACGACGAGTGAACGCAGGAAATAGAGTGAATAGGGCTCTACACGCTATTATGAGGAGTCAGAATGTGTCAAATAAGGCACGTATGGCAATTCATAGTGCTGTGTTAGTCCCTACTCTAATGTATGGTAGTGAAAGTTGGGTTTGGCAGAAGAAGCATGAGAGTAGAATAAATGCTGTAGAAATGCGGTCCTTAAGGAGTATGCTAGGGCTGAATCTAAATGTGTGATGTGGTTTGCAAGATGACGTTGTGACCAGGATTAAAAAAGGAATGCTTCGGTGGTTTGGTCATGTAGAAAGAATGAAAGAGCAAAGAGTGACAAAGCAAATTTATGTTGCAGAAGTGAACGGCAGGGCCGGGAAGGGACGCCCTAGACGAAAGTTTATCGACCAAATCGGCGATACATTAAAAATGGGCCAGATTAGGAGTACCCTTAACCGACGAGCGTGTATGCGTAGGTATTTGGATGTGGAGGAAGCGAGAGAGGTGTGTCAGGATCGTACCAAATGGAAGTCCGTAGTCTCTGCCTACCCCTCTGGGTGACAGGCGTGAGTGTTGTGAGTGTTTATGTTATGTTATGTTATGTTTAAAAATAACTATTCAATCACTTATAGCTATGTAAGTAGGTCACTTATAGGTTAATTATCTATATATCGCATTAAAATTATAAATAACAGTCAAGTTACTACTTTTAAATAAAACTAATTTTACGGATTTTATCGCGTATATTAACTTATTTTATATTCCCGACGTTTCGAGCACTTTACAGCACCCATGGTCACGGGGGGGACTAAGGTGTATGACGTCCCAATGTCATAGTTAACCACGGCTACCTCCAGATTAAAAATTATTAATTTTTGTTCCGATCCACGCAGTATGAACTTACAGTATCATGAAGTCTTGCAGTTGTATGCTTGGGTTGGGATTTAATTTTATTAATTATGGGATCCCAGGCAGATGGTAGCACCCAGCCATCTTCTCTATTGAAATTAGGATGTTTCTTGATTTCAATAGCCTCGCGAATCATCCTTGGAAGGAATCGGTGTTCTTTAGCGAGGATTTGTGGTCTATCAAATCTAATGTAGTGACGGGGGCGATCCTGTACGTGTTCACAGACTGCAGACTTCCCGGAGCGTCTATTCTTCACATCAGCTATGTGTTCTTTAACACGGGTTTTTATAGATCTTTTAGTTTGTCCTATATAAGAGAGACCACATTCACAATCAAGCTTGTACACTCCTGCATCTTGCAGAGGAATATTACACTTGACTGATGGTAAAAACTGACTAATCTTCTTCGGCGGCTTGAAATATGTTTTAATGGAAGCCCGCTTCAAGATGTAGCCAATCTTGTCAGTGACACCTCTGACATATGGCAGTACAGCAGGCACTTGCTCGACTGTGGCCGGCTTCACTCGTTCACTGTGACGTAGGCGCGGGACCCGAAGCTTATTGTCGTGCAAGACTTGCTTGACGTGTTGGAGCTCGGCGGCCAGGTGTTTACTGTCACAGATCCCTCGTGCTCTCTGAAACAAAGATTTACCCACGGTAGCTAACTGTGAAGGATGGTGGTGAGAATCACCGTTTAAATATCTATCTGTATGGGTCTTTTTTCTATACACAGTGTGGCTCAAGGTGTTATCAGGATTCCGAATTACTAACACATCTAGAAAAGCTAAAGAATTGTTTGCCTCTAACTCCATTGTGAACTGAATTTTAGAATTTAAGGAGTTAAGATGGTCTAGAAATGCAGTTACTTTATCTAAAGGGAGAATTGTGAAAGTGTCGTCTACGTACCGCTTGTAGAATCTTGGGTTTACGGGAGAAGTACGCAGGGCTTTCTCCTCAAAGTCCTCCATGAATATATCGGCAACAATGGGAGATACAGGTGAGCCCATCGCCACTCCATCTACTTGCTTGTAGAACTCCTCCTTCCACAATAGGTAGCTAGATGTAAGGCAGTGTCTAAGTAATACTGCATATTCTACGGGCATGTTGTTTTGCTCTAGCCTTCTAGTAACAATCGAGATGCAGTCTTCAACAGGTAAGCATGTGAACAGAGACTGCACATCAAAACTGACCATAGTTTCATTGTCTGCCAGATGTAGGTCTTTAATCTCGCTGACAAAATGGTAGGAATCCTTTGTGTGTGCTCTTGTATGTCCCCTGAGCGGTGAGAGTATATTCGCTAAGTGTTGAGCCAATTTGTAAGTTGGTGAATCGATTTGGCTCACTATAGGACGTAGTGGAGCATTGGGCTTGTGTATTTTTGGTAACCCATACAATTTCGGTGGTTTGGTACACGTAGGTATTATCGATTTTACGTCTAGATTTAATCTTTCGGAGTGTTTCTTTATGACATCACTAGTTGTTTTGAGTGTGTTATTTGTTGGGTCATTTTTAACCTTTTTATAAGTACTTGCATCCGACAAAAGTTCTTGTATTTTAGAATTATAATCCGACGTATCCATGACCACCGTGGCGTTTCCTTTATCTGCGCGGAGAATCGTGAGTTCTCGTTTATTGCGTAGGTTATTCAACGCTTTAAATTCGTCTTTAGGTAGATTCGGTTTTGGTGCTGAGCTTCGACGTAACATAGACGAAATGTCTTGACGTATCGCTTCCAAATCTTCCTTTCGCATATTGTTTTTATATAAACAGTCCTCGACGCTGCAAATAATTTCTTCGTACGGTAATTTTTTAGGTGTTAAAGCAAAATTAAGGCCTTTCGATAATACTCTAATTGTCGCATCATCCAGAGTTTGTTTTGACAGATTATAGACCGCGCTTAATCTATGATCCGCGTTCGTAGTCAATGGTTGCGTTTCGTTCTCACGTTGACTTAGATGTTTGACATTTAATTTGGTCGTTAATTTTTGATATTTTACTATATGTTTGTTTTTGCATTCGTTATATTTATTAATTTCTCGTTTATTTAACGTTTCGATGCAAACATTATAATCAAATGTCGTTAAAACTGCCTTTAACTCACTGAATGATGTGTCTATGGATTTGTTTATGGTATGTAGATCGGAGCGTTTTTGTTGGATTACCGTTCGTAACAACTTTTTACTTGCCTGATTTAAGATCTTAGCGCTTCCTCGAATGTCCTTTTTAGTGGATATTTTGACACACGTAGGAATGATATTATTATCGCGACATCTCTTCAAAAAGTTTAATGCTGTTAGATATCTTGCGCGCTTAGTCATAAGATCTTCTAATCGGCGAATTTTATTTGCAATTACCAGTCCGTACTGGTTCACATAATGATTTCTTATATTTACGCGAACACTACACATTTAAATAAAACTAATTTTACGGATTTTATCGCGTATATTAACTTATTTTATATTCCCGACGTTTCGAGCACTTTACAGCACCCATGGTCACGGGGGGGACTAAGGTGTATGACGTCCCAATGTCATAGTTAACCACGGCTACCTCCAGATTAAAAATTATTAATTTTTGTTCCGATCCACGCAGTATGAACTTACAGTATCATGAAGTCTTGCAGTTGTATGCTTGGGTTGGGATTTAATTTTATTAATTATGGGATCCCAGGCAGATGGTAGCACCCAGCCATCTTCTCTATTGAAATTAGGATGTTTCTTGATTTCAATAGCCTCGCGAATCATCCTTGGAAGGAATCGGTGTTCTTTAGCGAGGATTTGTGGTCTATCAAATCTAATGTAGTGACGGGGGCGATCCTGTACGTGTTCACAGACTGCAGACTTCCCCGGAGCGTCTATTCTTCACATCAGCTATGTGTTCTTTAACACAGGTTTTTATAGATCTTTTAGTTTGTCCTATATAAGAGAGACCACATTCACAATCAAGCTTGTACACTCCTGCATCTTGCAGAGGAATATTACACTTGACTGATGGTAAAAACTGACTAATCTTCTTCGGCGGCTTGAAATATGTTTTAATGGAAGCCCGCTTCAAGATGTAGCCAATCTTGTCAGTGACACCTCTGACATATGGCAGTACAGCAGGCACTCGCTCGACTGTGGCCGGCTTCACTCGTTCACTGTGACGTAGGCGCGGGACCCGAAGCTTATTGTCGTGCAAGACTTGCTTGACGTGTTGGAGCTCGGCGGCCAGGTGTTTACTGTCACAGATCCCTCGTGCTCTCTGAAACAAAGATTTACCCACGGTAGCTAACTGTGAAGGATGGTGGTGAGAATCACCGTTTAAATATCTATCTGTATGGGTCTTTTTTCTATACATAGTGTGGCTCAAGGTGTTATCAGGATTCCGAATTACTAACACATCTAGAAAAGCTAAAGAATTGTTTGCCTCTTCTCTTCCTCTGCAAGATGCAGGAGTGTACAAGCTTGATTGTGAATGTGGTCTCTCTTATATAGGACAAACTAAAAGATCTATAAAAACCCGTGTTAAAGAACACATAGCTGATGTGAAGAATAGACGCTCCGGGAAGTCTGCAGTCTGTGAACACGTACAGGATTGCCCCCGTCACTACATTAGATTTGATAGACCACAAATCCTCGCTAAAGAACACCGATTCCTTCCAAGGATGATTCGCGAGGCTATTGAAATCAAGAAACATCCTAATTTCAATAGAGAAGATGGCTGGGTGCTACCATCTGCCTGGGATCCCATAATTAATAAAATTAAATCCCAACCCAAGCATACAACTGCAATACTTCATGAAACTGTAAGTTCATACTGCGTGGATCGGAACAAAAATTAATAATTTTTAATCTGGAGGTAGCCGTGGTTAACTATGACATTGGGACGTCATACACCTTAGTCCCCCCCGTGACCATGGGTGCTGTAAAGTGCTCGAAACGTCGGGAATATAAAATAAGTTAATATACGCGATAAAATCCGTAAAATTAGTTTTATTTAAATGTGTAGTGTTCGCGTAAATATAAGAAATCATTATGTGAACCAGTACGGACTGGTAATTGCAAATAAAATTCGCCGATTAGAAGATCTTATGACTAAGCGCGCAAGATATCTAACAGCATTAAACTTTTTGAAGAGATGTCGCGATAATAATATCATTCCTACGTGTGTCAAAATATCCACTAAAAAGGACATTCGAGGAAGCGCTAAGATCTTAAATCAGGCAAGTAAAAAGTTGTTACGAACGGTAATCCAACAAAAACGCTCCGATCTACATACCATAAACAAATCCATAGACACATCATTCAGTGAGTTAAAGGCAGTTTTAACGACATTTGATTATAATGTTTGCATCGAAACGTTAAATAAACGAGAAATTAATAAATATAACGAATGCAAAAACAAACATATAGTAAAATATCAAAAATTAACGACCAAATTAAATGTCAAACATCTAAGTCAACGTGAGAACGAAACGCAACCATTGACTACGAACGCGGATCATAGATTAAGCGCGGTCTATAATCTGTCAAAACAAACTCTGGATGATGCAACAATTAGAGTATTATCGAAAGGCCTTAATTTTGCTTTAACACCTAAAAAATTACCGTACGAAGAAATAATTTGCAGCGTCGAGGACTGTTTATATAAAAACAATATGCGAAAGGAAGATTTGGAAGCGATACGTCAAGACATTTCGTCTATGTTACGTCGAAGCTCAGCACCAAAACCGAATCTACCTAAAGACGAATTTAAAGCGTTGAATAACCTACGCAATAAATGAGAACTCACGATTCTCCGCGCAGATAAAGGAAACGCCACGGTGGTCATGGATACGTCGGATTATAATTCTAAAATACAAGAACTTTTGTCGGATGCAAGTACTTATAAAAAGGTTAAAAATGACCCAACAAATAACACACTCAAAACAACTAGTGATCTCATAAAGAAACACTCCGAAAGATTAAATCTAGACGTAAAATCGATAATACCTACGTGTACCAAACCACCGAAATTGTATGGGTTACCAAAAATTCACAAGCCCAATGCTCCACTACGTCCTATAGTGAGCCAAATCGATTCACTAACTTACAAATTGGCTCAACACTTAGCGAATATACTCCCACCGCTCAGGGGACATACAAGAGCACACACAAAGGATTCCTACCATTTTGTCAGCGAGATTAAAGACCTACATCTGGCAGACAATGAAACTATGGTCAGTTTTGATGTGCAGTCTCTGTTCACATGCTTACCTGTTGAAGACTGCATCTCGATTGTTACTAGAAGGCTAGAGCAAAACAACATGCCCGTAGAATATGCAGTATTACTTAGACACTGCCTTATATCTGGCTACCTATTGTGGAAGGAGGAGTTCTACAAGCAAGTAGATGGAGTGGCGATGGGCTCACCTGTATCTCCCATTGTTGCCGATATATTCATGGAGGACTTTGAGGAGAAAGCCCTGCGTACTTCTCCCGTAAACCCAAGATTCTACAAGCGGTACGTAGACGACACTTTCACAATTCTCCCTTTAGATAAAGTAACTGCATTTCTAGACCATCTTAACTTCTTAAATTCTAAAATTCAGTTCACAATGGAGTTAGAGGCAAACAATTCTTTAGCTTTTCTAGATGTGTTAGTAATTCGGAATCCTGATAACACCTTGAGCCACACTGTGTATAGAAAAAAGACCCATACAGATAGATATTTAAACGGTGATTCTCACCACCATCCTTCACAGTTAGCTACCGTGGGTAAATCTTTGTTTCAGAGAGCACGAGGGATCTGTGACAGTAAACACCTGGCCGCCGAGCTCCAACACGTCAAGCAAGTCTTGCACGACAATAAGCTTCGGGTCCCGCGCCTACGTCACAGTGAACGAGTGAAGCCGGCCACAGTCGAGCGAGTGCCTGCTGTACTGCCATATGTCAGAGGTGTCACTGACAAGATTGGCTACATCTTGAAGCGGGCTTCCATTAAAACATATTTCAAGCCGCCGAAGAAGATTAGTCAGTTTTTACCATCAGTCAAGTGTAATATTCCTCTGCAAGATGCAGGAGTGTACAAGCTTGATTGTGAATGTGGTCTCTCTTATATAGGACAAACTAAAAGATCTATAAAAACCCGTGTTAAAGAACACATAGCTGATGTGAAGAATAGACGCTCCGGGAAGTCTGCAGTCTGTGAACACGTACAGGATCGCCCCCGTCACTACATTAGATTTGATAGACCACAAATCCTCGCTAAAGAACACCGATTCCTTCCAAGGATGATTCGCGAGGCTATTGAAATCAAGAAACATCCTAATTTCAATAGAGAAGATGGCTGGGTGCTACCATCTGCCTGGGATCCCATAATTAATAAAATTAAATCCCAACCCAAGCATACAACTGCAAGACTTCATGATACTGTAAGTTCATACTGCGTGGATCGGAACAAAAATTAATAATTTTTAATCTGGAGGTAGCCGTGGTTAACTATGACATTGGGACGTCATACACCTTAGTCCCCCCCGTGACCATGGGTGCTGTAAAGTGCTCGAAACGTCGGGAATATAAAATAAGTTAATATACGCGATAAAATCCGTAAAATTAGTTTTATTTAAAGTTACTACTTACCTAAGAGTCTTTGGTATAATTAAATATATATATTTTTTTTTTCGTTTGTTCTATTATTGTTCATACAAACACTACAGAAACCAATACTATTACTTATTAATATTTTATGTAACAGGAATAATTCTTTAAAAAATTAAATTTTAGATTTATTATTCTTTATACAACCCTGAGTTTGAGCACTGGTCGAGCCAGTTTAAAGCACTTTCTCTCTGTACGTAACGAGCCACCAGTGCTCACACACACACGCGCCTCAAGTTTGTAGTAGTTAAATTATCATAGCGCGGTTGTAGCTTCTTCTATGTATGGTAGGGTTTCTTTACTCGTGTGACACTACTCCGGAACTCTATATATGAAGACCTAAGGAAAACACCAAATAAGGAAGCCTTCAAAAGATTGGTTCGGAAATATCTTTCAAAAATAACGTCGTCTATATAATATGAATTAGTACTGCTACCTTTATCCAGATAAAATATGTGTGTATATATATATTTATATATGTGTGCATGTGTGTTAAGAATAATTGGTATAAGTAATTGGACTATTATGTATTTGTTTGTATTCATATGTATTTGTTTAATTTATAAGTCCCATAGGTGTCCACACATATGTGTTATTTATTATAATTAGTTATTTAAGTCACCTGCCACTAATTTTCAACATTCCATGGATATGACTAGCAGAGAATGCGTCTGTTTTTTTACCTGTGTTTAACCTTTATAGTCAGAGCAATAAAGTTTTTAAATAAAAAAACATATTCTATACCTGAAATTCAAAACCAGACCAGATAAAACCTCCGGTCATTTTGTGTATGGCAAAATAGAGTTTCGACGCTCAGCAAAGCTTCGGTGATTTCATTGTAAAACTGGGTAATGTTCACCATAGAGATACATATTTGAACCGTCATTCTTACAACAAAAGTCCACTGCTGAACATAGATCTCCCCAGAGAACTCATAGGGGTGATCCTCATGAGACAATCTATTTCAAAATATGCAATTGAACCATAAACATATTACGTATATCTTACTACTTTTACAACGGAACTTAAGCAACGCATCAAAAATTATAAAACAAGCTATAAAAGGCAGCTTGCAAACTTGCATAAATATATATTTTACATGGTAGAGACACGCTGCATTAGTATGAATAAGTTGGCCCGAACGAAAAATACATGATAAGAATTTTAGTAATCATATTTTTGCTCTTGATAAAGGCTTTAAAAACGTCAAAGTGTCGCAGTGCATGTTGCAGCAACACTCATTAGCGTTGAGCTGAGACGTTGCGCATGAAGACTCTTTAAATGTTCACTGTTTTGATAACAAAGGAAATGTTGGCTGGAGAGTATTAAGTTCAAAGTAAACGAGATAAATTACAACATATTAATGGATTAAAAAAAACTTTAATATCAATACTATTTTTCTAATTATAAAGTATAAGAAAAGATAAACTTATAATTAAAGTAAGTATATGTAAAAAAAGAATGATAAGCGTATTACAATGGTTCAAGTGGGCGGCTTCTTCAAAATTATTCTGCTTAAATCTCGTGCGCAAAATCCTAAACTGGACTGGTATTTATAAATGTGATGTTATCGAATAAGCATTGTTTCTGATGAAAATACCTCAAGTCTAGTTTATTCTTTTCGAGCAATTAATAAGAAAGCGAGCTTTTATTTAATAATGTCGTATACACAAATAATTGTGGAAAACGTAATAAATTCGGGTTCGAGTATGTGAATAGAGTGGCATTTCATTTCTGGTTCGAATAATCGCTCTTTGCAATCCGTGCATATTTCCGAGTTATGCCAGAATGAAGCATTTTTATCACAAAATATTAGTATACCACGCGAAACACAGCAGCATTAAACTGCTATTTTACACTGGTATTCAGTGAGAGCGTGGTACTAAAATTTGTGCTACAACCATAATATAGCTGCTTTACCACGTAAATTTGATTCTTAGTCGAGGGTGGACGTAGATGTCTTTGGACTACAGCATCCACTTAACATCAGTTGGAAACTGTGTAGAGGACCGCAGATCATTTTTACTGGAAACGAGGCTTTTCATCTTAGTTCTCAAGGGTGAAAACGCATCTGTATTTTGATTCTTAATTGAGTATGAACGTGGCTGTCTACGGGCTACATCATCCACTTACCATAGGGTTATCTGTGTGCTCGTTTCTCTCCCTAGATCTTTAAAAAAAATGTCCTCTTCGCTATTTTACAAGGGACTGGACGACGCGCCACACGACGCCGCCGTAAGCAGTCAGGTGAGCAGGACGTGAGTACTTATTTATTTATTTCATTTAATTTTTTTATGACACGTCACACAATAATACTTTAAAATATATCTGTTTGCGCGTGAACTTGCAATTCTTGTATGATTAGGTAAACTTGTTTTATATGTATTGTGCAGTTAATAGTTTCAGTTATTCAGATGCTGCGTCCTTGGTCGAGTCGAACAAAAATAACCTTATTCAACAAATTGAAAAGCAATGAATCTTTTTGCAAGAAACGGATTGTGACGGTTGCCATATTTTATTCTCGGGGTCATGACAGACTATTGATGCTAATAAAGCGGTTAAATTAGCATAGTCCCGACAGTGAATATTCTAAGTACCTTATAACATTTTAAGACCTAAAACGTTAGAGAGTACCATTTCGTTTTATCTGCCGAATTCAAAAAGGAGACGGTACTCAATTCGACCCTACGTTTTTTTTTATCTGTGTTACCTCATAACTTTTTACTGGGTGAACCGACTTCAATGATTCGTTTTTTATTTAAAAGGTGCTGCTTTACATGTTGTCTCATATGAATTTGATCAAGGTCTGGCCAAAAGTTTTTTTTCTTAATATTTTATATTGAAGTCGGTTGTACAAAATTTGTAATTTTAAATTATAATAAATTTTGTACTTGCAAGTTTTTGTTTATTAAGATTCGGTTTTCGAATGAAGACTTTATGCATGAATTTCTCAAAATTCGTTTTACACAAAGTGAATACAGGTAAGTATCCTACGATGTTACAATGGAATAATGAATGAATTGCACATTATTAGATAAGGCGTTTTTACACGCGGCTCTCCGATAAACAAGTCAAGTGGGACTAGTGTTCCTGTATATACTTATTATACTCTATGGACTAGTGCTTTGAGGGCAGTCAATTGAACACGCGGTTGTGTAACCCTGGTGGGGATCGTGGTTCCCTTTAAGTTGAAGTTTGACGTTTGCATTCTTTGTATTGTGTCAATATTTACTAGTTGGTAGAAATCCGTTCCAAATTGGGAGTCCATCGGGGTAGTTATTATTCTCTTACCTATCTGCGCCACTAAATAACAGTGCTGCACTGCTGTGTTCACTCTGAATGGTAAAAGAAAAGAAATATCATTGCAGGCTGTGAGACATTCCACCTCATTCATCAGAAGTGACACCGCATCTGTCACCTCTTTGTTAGAATTCGGCTGCAGGGGTCGATGCACTGTAGTAGCCACATACCATCGGGTGAACTGTAAGTTCGATTGTCACATCAGTTTTAAAAAAAAATAGTACAAGCCGATACCTTTTTATATTAATATTGTTTCAGGTTTAAAACATAACGATTCCTACGTGAGTTACACTGCGGAGCTCGCACTGCAGAGATTTTGTGATAACATGGATGTGATTACATTTGTTACATGCTCTGTTCTCTCATCATTTTACTTTAAGTTTTTGATATAAAATATTTTTTAAGCTCCATCAGCATCTATGTAAGAACAAAGTTTCATGCGTCTAAATCATGAGTCGGAACACTTTTTCCAGTACTCAGACACCTCTTCTACGGCCTGTTCGAACGCTAGAGCGCATCTTGCGGCAATGAAAACTATATCTTTTTCCGCTGATTTTTATGTTTGGAAATTAAAGTAAATAATTTGAAGTATAATTTATTATATATATGATACCTTATCTTCAAATTCTATATGAAATTGACACCAGATTCCCTGACAAAGTGAAAAAATAGCGATAAAATTCTAGCCTGCACCTATCTCTTTAAAACTGTGAAATCGTAGTTTTTTATAGGATAGGATGATCAACAAACACATAGTCCACCTGATTGTAAGGGGTTGCTGTGATCAATAGATATCTATATTTATCCTCAATAAAGAATAAAAAATGCAGATGCGTCGTTACCCGTGAGGACTAAGATGGAATGCCTCTTTTCCAGTAAAATGGGTCTCCGGTTCTCTACACTCACCATACGAAACACAGCAGTGTCAAGCTGCCATTTTACGCTGGTATTCTATGATAGTGTGGTCCTTCCCTGGTCAAGCCGACCCATTTGTGCTACAACTATACTACTATTATAGCTACAGCATGACTCTACCACCTATAAAGTGAACGAAAATGGTGCTTCGTTTCTGGTTCGTATTGATAAATCCAAGATTCGTCTTCCGTAACAATGCTGCAAACATGCCGAGATAGATAGAGAGAGAATAGATTTAAATAATTAAACTTTTATTTAAAGCTTTTAGAAAAATTTACTTCGCAAATATCCGCGTTATAAAATAAAATCATGTGTCTTACCTGGTATGAAGAACACCTCCCGCCCTCCCTCAATTGCGCTCACTATCCCCGTCACCACTAAGCCCAGTACCGCTACTCCCAACACCACTACACTATAGGCAAGACACTCCACTGACGACAATACGATACGTGTTTCGGTTCTACACGAGGCATCTTCAGGTGATATAGACTCTACGGTGGCTAACCGCTAAGTGAGCGGCGAGCCAAAACAACTGCCTTTTATACAGACCGACAAAAGTCTTCGACAAAACGGCGTTTATGTGGCGTTCAAAACAAATAATTCTCTTAGAATATGTGTAGACTAGTGTGTCTTTGTGTGTGTACTAGTGTGTCTCTTAGAATATATGTCTCTTAAAATATGTAATATTAAAGATAAGTTGGATATTCGTCAAAAGTCAGGTGTTTACACACTTGTGTGTGACGAATGGCTCGCCGGTTACGTGGGTCACACTGTTCGCAATTTCGAGACACGTTATAAAGAGCATTTAGCCGCGTACAGGAATTGCAATCCCGATAAATCCCATTTTGCCAAATATCTTTTGGACACTGGACACAACCTAGCCAACGACCACTCCTTTAAAGTCTTATATTCGTGTAATAAAGGGCTGCGGCTGTGGGTGCTGGAACAAATAGAGATATTAAAAAGTAATAATAGTACCGTTGCACTGCTGAATAAACAAACAAATGTTACTAACTCACCTCTCTTAAATATCTTTAAGCCTGCTCTCTAATAATAGAGAGCCTCGCAATATGTTCGTTTGTCACCCTCACGGTGATCGGCGATTGGTTGCGTGGTTGGAGGGTAGGCGGGCGTTGCGCAGCGGTTTGTTTTTAATATTTCAAACGGCTGCGTAAGTCCGGTGGTGATTGGTCGCATGTTTTATCGCATGACGCAGTCGCTCACTCCTTAAGTAGAGAGCGGTTGCGTCATCGGTCTGTATAAAAGGCAGTTGTTTTGGCTCGCCGTTTACTTTGCTAACCACTGAGAGCCTATATCACCTGGGGATGCCTCGTGTAGAGGCGTAACACGTGTCGTATTGTCGTCAGTGGTGTGTCTTGCCTAGTGTAGTGGTGTTGGGAGTAGCGGTGTTGGAATTAGTGGTGACGGGGATAGTGCATGCAATTGAGGGAGGGCGGGAGGTGCTCTTCATTTTAGGTAAGACACATCATTTTATTTTATAACGCGAATATTTGCGAAGTAAATTTTTCTAAAAGCTTTTATATAATGGATTTCCGCAAAGTAACGCCTGATACTATTAATTATATTTTTATATTGTTATTATAGAATTTTATTATTTGTATGTATGTAAAGGCCAGGTTAAGAGTACCCTAAACTGTAGAGCATGTATGAAGGGAATAATGAAAGTGGACGAAGCGAAACAAGTATGTAAGGATCGTAGCAGGTGGAACGAAGTGGTCTCTGCCTACCCCTACGGGAAAGAGGCGTGATTATATGTATATATGTATGTATAAAATGAAAATGTTAAAAATATGCGGCCCATATATACTTTCAACGAACTTTAAGCAAAGAAGAGTTCTGATATGGTGTTACCCTTCATGACCAAGATGGAATGCCTCACAGAAACATCATAGGACTTCATAGGAATACATCGGTCATGTGTCAATTTTATTCAACCATTTTGGTCTGGCAACAGTAGTAAGGTGAAACCATTTCCAGTGTGTTGCATGCAACTCAGTTTATTATCATGTCATGTCGTTGTAGTACAAATTTTGTGAACCCTACCCTTGTTCAGGGGTAGTCTTGAATGGCGAATAATGAAATTATGAAAAAAAATATACTAAGAAACATAGTTGACAGTTTTCAAATAACGGCTGATTTAAAGGTTGAGATTGACTTAATCATTATTCTTTTCGGGGTCACTGACATAAAGAGGCTTTTGGATTAATGGCAGTCTGCCAACACTGCCTAAATGGTGTGCGCAGTTTTATGTATGCATTTATCTCTATCTCTAAATTTGTGCTTTATAATTGAATAAAACTATTTTAATGGATTTTATCGCTTTTAATTTTACATATTTTAACTCCCAACGTTTGGAGTTAAACTGAGGACAATAAAATGTAATATACTAATGGAAATAAGAAAAATAAACCCGTTGAATTCCGTAAAATAGTTTTTTCAGTGTAGAAATCGTTTGTGTTCAAAAATTTAAATATTAAAATAATCATAACGACTATTTCATCGACCTTAATTTTTTTTTTTTTATAGGATAAGGGTGACAAACGAGCACACAGTCCACCTGATGGTAAGTGGTTGCTGCGGCCCATAGACATTTACATCTATCCTTTATTACAAATCAAAATGTAGATGCGTTGTCACCCGTGAGGACTAAGATGGAATGCCTCATTTCCAGTAAAAAGGGCCTCCGGCCACCTGCACTCACCAAGCGAAACGCAGAGGTAAACCTCTACTTCACGCTGGTTTTCTGTGAGGTCGTGGTACCACCCCGGTTCGAGCCGGCCCATCCGTGTGACAGCAAAAGCTGCCGCGTTGCTCTACCACTGTTAAACTCTAAGTTATAATTATTAATAATTCTATAAGAAATTTGTTGATGCTACTCTTTCGTTTAGGCAGGAGCTAAAATACTATCGATTCTTCTAGTAAACAATTAGAAGTAACGCATACGTTACATATTTCGGGGTGGCTGTTTTTATATTCAAAGATAGATGGAACTATTATCGCTAGTATAATTTTTTCGACGCGATTGACACATAAAAAAACACTAACTAAATTTGTAGGGTAATGATAGGCTTTTAATAATCAAAAAAATAGCGATCATACATTATAAAATTTTTGATTTATATTGAAGAACCCAAGTTCGATCATCGAACGTGCTCGGTTGTGAAGAAAAACATCGCAGGTAACCCTAAATTTTAATATTGAGTTAAATAAAATAATAGGCGCCCATCAACAGGCAGTGCAATATCGTTATTAACTCTTCGCTGCCCAAAAAATCCTATCGGAACTGTGATTCCTGCGCCCAGCTTTGAAACATACATACAGATTGTTACAAAACATCTCATTCTTTGCACTATTAAGAGAAAGACGCAGTTTGTTACATCACAACGTGTTAATCACTTCCTGAAATAATTAATAATAGACGTCTATATTATTGGGAAGTTGTATTTTGAAATTATTCCGATGGGTTTATTCTAATAAATATATTTTTTTTAAATACTAATTAATATGTATAAATTATGTTTTTTTTATACAAGAGAGAGAGTAAACGAGCTCACGTGATGGTAAGTGACTACCGCCGTCCAAGAACAACCGCAACACCAGGGGAATTGCAGATACGTTGCCGGTCTTTTAGAATGGTGTAAGCTCTTTTCTTGAAGGTCCCTAAGTCGTATCAGTCCAGAAAAATCGCCGGTGGTAAACTATTCCAAAAATAATCACCCATGCAATAGATCGAGAGATTATAGGAATAGATGGTACTGTTAATTAAAATAAGATACAAAAATAGGAATTAACTTGATTTTTTAGTTCAAAATATAGTTACATACAAAACGTGATTGATTTCTTAAAGGGTATGAATATGTATTTAATATTTCATGTACAGAAATAATAAAACGTACAATTTGTTAAATTCAGTTTGTACGATCGTAAGCTTAAATTAAAATATGTCTAAAATCTAATCATATTTAATTGGAATTGCGTACAAAACGTAAAGTGTCCATATTGCTTCAGGAATATATGATGAATATAGATGACGGGGGAAACACACCGCCGACCATCCCGCGATGTGAGTGCTCCATGCCGGAAGTGCGATTTACACAGCGCTCGGTCCGCAAAACACTCTTCTCCCTGGACGTCAGCAAGTCGAGTGGGCCCGATGGAGTCCCTCCCATTGTGCTGAAGACGTTTGCTCCGGAGTTGGCACCGGTTTTAACGCGTCTTTTCCGGTACTCCTACTCCCAAGGCGTAGTCCCGAACTCTTGGAAGACAGCTTTGGTGCACCCGATCCCTAAAAAAGGCGACCGCTCAGACCCGTCCAACTACAGGCCTATCGCCATCACCTCCTTGTTCTCCAATATAATGGAAGCCGTTATAAACTGCCAGCTCATGAGGTACCTTGAGGATCACCAGCTGATTAGTGACCGCCAGTACCGTTTTCGTCGGGGTCCATCAGCTGGTGATCTTCTAGTCTACTTAACTCATAGATGGGCGGAGGCAGTAGAGTCCAAGGGGGAGGCATTAGCCGTTAGCTTGGACGTAGCGAAGGCCTTTGATCGGGTCTGGCACAAAGCGCTTCTTTCGAAGCTTCCTGCCAATTGGCTTCCCGAGAAATTATGCAAATGGATCACCAGTTTCCTTGCTGTTCGGAGCATCAAGGTCGTAGTAGACGGTGCATACTCTGATTTCAAGCCTATCAACGCTGGTGTTCCACAAGGCTGCGTGCTATCACCAACGCTGTTTCTCCTGCATATCAATGAAATGTTGCTAGCTGGTAGCATTCATTGCTATGCAGACGACAGCACTAGTGATGCCTTATATACCGGCCGTGCCAATATTTATCGGGAAAACGTCGCCGAGTACCGGGACAAACTTGTGTCTGAAGTCGAGTCTTTGCTTAACAAAGTCTCGGATTGGGGCCGACTAAATCTAGTCCAGTTCAATCCCCAGAAGACACAAGTTTGCGCGTTTACCGCTAACAAGAACCCCTTTGTCGTATCTCCTCAGTTTCAAGGCACTCCCCTTGCTGCCTCAGCCAGTATCGGAATTCCTGGCGTCGACATATCGAATAGTGTGCAGTTTCGTAGTCACTTGGAAGGGAAGGCCAAATTGGCCTCTAAAATGCTTGGCGTGCTCAGCAGAGCGAGACAGTATTTCATGCCGGCACATCGCTTGCAACTTTACAAAGCTAAGTTCGGCTCCACATGGAATACTGTTCTCATCCTTGGGCCGGGGCACCCCAGTGCCAGCTCCTTCCACTTGACCACATCCAGCGCAGAGCGGTTCGAATCGTCGACGACCGAGTTCTTTCTGCTCGGCTCGAAATATTGGCACTGCGTAGAGATGTTGCATCTCTTTGCGTATTTTATCGCATCTATCACGGGGACTGCTCTGAGGAATTGTTCGGACTAATTCCAGCCGCTCAATTTCACCATCGCACATCGCGACAAATCTCGCGTTACCATCTATACCATCTGGATGATTGGCGGTACACCACTGTGCGATTTAGAAGAAGTTTTCTCCCTCGCACGACTTCCTTGTGGAATCAATTACCACCAGCGTATTTTCCGGATCAATACGACTTAGGAACCTTCAAGAAAAGAGCTTACACCTTTCTAAAAGATCGGCAACGCATCTGCAATTCCCCTGGTGTTGCGGTTGTTCATGGGCGGCGGTAGTCACTTAACATCAGGTGAGCCGCGTGCTCGTTTGCCCCCTATTCCATAAAAAAAATATTTATCAAAATGTTGTTTGAAGCACTTTAAACTTTTTGAAACAAAAAATTGCTATTATAAGCCTTCACGTATGTGCCCGAACAAAAACTTATGTCGTAAGTATTTCCATACTACTTTCCTCCAAAAATAATAGCTCTCAACTGTAATTTAGACATATTAAAAACTTTATATTTGGAACACAAAACATAACAGCATATACTTGATTAAAAAAAATGGCAGTATTGTATGAGATACAAAAGTCACATTATTTTTACTTCTTTAAGGAAGGCGCGCATTTGTTTCGATGTGTATTAACTATGGAGGAGGTGGTGGTTGAGTTGAACTCTTCAAACACCATGAGGGCCGCCAAGAGGTGGCTAGCACTAGTCAGCTATGGACATGTGAGAAAACTTCCCAGTCTGCCCATCGTGGAATTCCGTTGGGATTTAGTGAATGACGGTCCGATATACCCCGTATAAACACTCACGAGGTGGGTATGCGTAGAAATATTATAGTTATTATTTTATGGAGAAATGTATCCATGAGAAGAAATCTCCTTTACTATTTTTCGTCACAGAGCTATTGGCTCTACGTAAAATTGTAAATAATATTTAATGGAACTTGAAGATACGTACCTTATAGATGCTACATGAGAAATCATTACTCAATTCCGTTTTTTTAATTTTTCATTAGGTGACTTTTATGGTCTACGATATATAGCGGTATAATTATCAAGAGATATAAGAATATGGCAGTGGTAAAGTACTCAAAGAGATGTCGGGGCAGCGTCAAAGATGAGAGATATCTGGTGGTGCGATTGCGTAGCCTAGTAAGCGAATCAAAGTATTGACTCCTAGGTACCACCACGTCTAGACATATTTAGTTGGAGCCAGCATTTCATGTGAAACCACAAGTTGATTTTTTTTAAACTGAAGTGACAAACGAACTTAGAGTTCACACTCGTAAGTGTCTACTGCGGTCCATGGATACCTGCAGCCAACTTCGAATGAAGAGGGCTCCATGTGCGTCACCTCTGAAGTCACCTCTGAAGTCACCTCTGAAGACTCAAGTGGAATGCTCCACAGACTACAATTATACTGGCTGTCTTTACCTTTCATAACAGAACCGCAAGCACCGCTAATTGGTGGCAGAAATAGTATATCTATCCAGACAGACTCCTAGGCAGAAAAAGAAATTTATCACTTAGTAGGTTAGTTAATAGACGCTTTTAGTGTTTCTTCCTTTCCTCTAAGATTTACTTTTTCCTAAGTTATTTTTTAAAAAATCATGAAGATGGGGAAGTCTGTATATTAAAATTTATTCAGTACATTTATTTTACATAATAAGGTTGACAAGCAAGCGCCTAATGGTGAGTAGACGCTGAGAACCATTCACTATTCTATTTTCGATTCTATTCTCGATTTAGCATCAACATTTAAATGTATTTCTACTCATGAGGATTAAGATGGAATGCCTCATTTCCATTAAAAATGGTCTCCGGTTCTCTACACTCAATAGAAGAAACGCAGCAGTATTAAGCTGCTATTTTACGATGGTATTTTGTGAGCGTGGTCCTACCCCAGACGAGCCGGCCCATTCGTGCTTCAATTATAATAAAACTGCATTGCGTGTACAAGTATACAAATAGTTAAAGTACAGCACAATCGCTACTGGTAAAAGCACTGTTAAACAAATAGATATGATCTAAAATATGCTTTATCGGCAATATTTTTATTGTTAAAACTACACTACTCCGGAATTCTATATCTGAAGACATAAGGAAAGCACCAAATAAGGACGCATTCAAAAGATTGGTTCGGTAATATCTTTCCAAAATAACGTCGTCTATATAATATGAATTAGTACTGCTACCTTTGTCTAGATTTAATATATGTGTATATATGTATATATGTGTGCATGTGGGTTAAGAATAATTGGTATAAGTAATTGGATTATTATGTATTTGTTTGTATTCATACGTATTTGTGTAATTTATAAGTCTTATAGGTGTTTATACATATGTGTTATATCTATTTATGTATATTATAATTAGTTATTTAAGTCACTGCCACTAACTTTTCAATACTCCATAGATATGACTAGCAGAGAATGCTTATTGGCATTAAGGCCGCGATTTGTAACCTTTATGGTCAGAGCAATACAGTTTATTAATAAAAAAATATTATCGAGCTGTTCATTCCTATAACTGAAATAAAAACCAGATCGGAAAAAACTTTCGGTCATTTTTCATATGGCAAAATAGAGTTATGAGGATCAGCAAAGCTTGAGCAAACTCATTATTAAACTGGTAATGTTCACCATAGGTATACATACTTGAACCGTCATTGTTTACAACATATCAAAAGTCCACTGCTGAACATAGGCCTCCCCAGAGAACTCATAGGGGGGATCCTCATGAAGCAATTTCTTTCAAAAATTTGTAATTGAACCATACACATATTACGTACATCTTACTACTTATACCACCAAATTTAACAACAGATCAAAAATTATGAAACAAGCTATAAAACAGAGGGTCAATTTGCAAACTTGCAGAAATATATATTTTACATGGTAGAGACACGCTGCATTAGTATGAATAAGTTAGCTCGAACGAAAAATACAAGATAAGAGTTTTGTAATTATATTTTTGCTCGTGATAAAGGATTTAAATACGTCAAAGTGTCGCAGTGCATGTTGCAGCAACACTCATTAGCCTTGAGCTGAGACGTTGCGCATGAAGACTCTTTAGATGTTCACTGCTTTGATAACAAAAGAAATGTTGACTGGAGAGTATTAACTTCAAGTAAACGAGATAAATTACAACATATTAATGGATTAATAAAAACTTTAAAATTAATATTAGTTTCTTATTTTAAAAAATAAGTAAAAATAAATCTATCATTAAAGTAAAAATATGTTAAAAAAAAAGAACGACTAGCATATTACAGTGGTTCAAGTAGCCGGTTTCTTCATATTTATGCTGTACAAATCCCGTACGAAAATCCTAAACTGGACTGGTATTTATAAATGTGATGTTACCGAATAAGCATTATTTCAGATGAAAATACCTCAAGTCTAGTTTATTCTTTTCCAGCAATTAATAAGAAAGTGAGCTTTTATTTAATATTGTCGTATAAACAAATAATTGAGGACAAGTAATAAATTTGGGTTCTAGTATGTTAATAGAGTTGCATTTCATTTCTAGTTTAAATAATCGCTCTTTGCAAGCCGTGCATATTTCCGAGTAATGCCAGGTATCTAAATTGGATTATGTGTCGTTTTTCCTTACCATCCGTAATACAAAACGTACATGAATGAAGCATTTTTATCACAAAATATTAGTATACCACGCGAAACACAGCAGCATTAAACTGCTATTTTACACTGGTATTCAGTGTAAAATAGCGTTGTAATAAAATTTGTGCTACAACCATAATATAGCTGCAGCATGGCTTTACCACGTAAATTTGATTCTAAGTCGAGGATGGACGTGGATGTCTTTGGGCTACAGCATCCACTTACCATCAGTTGGACACTGTGTAAAGGTTTTTCATTTTAATTCTCAATAGTGACAACCCATTTTTATTTTGATTAGTTGAGTATGAACGTGGCTGTCTATGGGCCACATCATTCACTTACCATCAGGTTAACTGTATGCTCGTTTATCTCCCTAGATCTTTAAAAAAATTGTCCTCTTCTACCATTTTAAAAGGGACTGGACGACACGCCACACGACGTAAGCAGTTAGGTGAGCACGACGTTAGCACTTATTTTTTTTTTTATAGGATAAGGGTGACAAATGAGCACACAGTCCACCTGATGGTAAGTGGTTGCTGCGGCCCATAGACACCTACATCTATCCTCGTTTGCGAATCAAAATGCAGATGCGTTGTCACCCGTGAGAACTAAGATGGAATGCCTCATTTCCAGTAAAAAGGGCCTCCGGCCACCTGTACTCACCAAGCGAAACGCAGAGGTAAACCTCTACTTCACGCTGGTATTCTGTGAGGTCGTGGTACCACCCCGGTTCAAACCGGCCCATCCGTGCGACAGCAAAAGCTGCCGCGTGGCTCTACCACTGTTATATTTATTTATTTTATTTTATTTTTTATGACGCGTCACACAATGATACTATAAAATATATCCGTTTGCGCGTGAACTTGCATTTATTGTATGATTAAGTAAACTTGTTTAATATCTATTGTGCGGTTAATAGTTTTAGTCATTCAGATGCTGCGTCCTTGATGGAGTCGGACAAAAATATCCTTAATGATTTCTTATAAGTCTGCAGTGTGTGAACATGTTATAGATCGACCCCGCCATTACATTATATTTGATATATCGCAAATCCTTGCAAAGGAACACAAATTCCTACCAAAGAGGATTCGCGAGGTTATTGAAATTAAAAAAAAACATCCTAATTTCAATAGGGAAGATGGATGGTGCTGCCATCTACTTGGGATCCTATAATTGATAAAATAAAATCCAAGCCCAAGCATACCACTGCAAGAATTCAAGATACTGTAAACTTATTCTGCATAGATGGGACCAAAAATTAATAATCAAAAACTGAAGGTAGCTGGGTAACTATGACATAGGGACGTCAAACACCTCAGTCCCCCCCATGACTATGGGTGTTGTAAAGCACCCGAAATGTCGGGAATTAAAAAGTTAAATTATACGCGATAAAATCCGTAAAAATTAGTTTCATTTAAAAATATCCTTATTCAACAAATTGAAAAGCTATGAATCTTTTTGCAAGAAACGGAAGCGATTGGTACGGTTGCCATATTTTATTCGCTGGGTCACGACAGACTTTTGATGCTAATAAAGCGGTTAAATTTGTATAGTCCCCGACAGTGAACATTCTAAGTACCTTATAAAATTTTAAGACCTAAGACGTTAGAGTGTACCATTTCGTTTTATCTGCCGAATTGAACAGTGGTAGAGCCACGCGGCAGCTTTTGCTGTCGCACGGATGGGCCGGCTCGAAACGGGGTGGTACCACGACCTCACAGAATACCAGCGTGAAGTAGAGGTTTACCTCTGCGTTTCGCTTGGTGAGTGCAGGTGGCCGGAGGCCCTTTTTACTGGAAATGAGACATTCCATCTTAGTCCACACCGGTGACAACGCATCTACATTTTGATTTGTAATAGAGGATAGATGTAGATGTCTATGGGCCGCAGCAACCACTTACTATCAGGTGGACTGTGTGCTCGTTTGTCACCCTTATCCTATAAAAAAAAAAAAAAAATTCAAAAAGGAGACGGTACTCAATTCGACCCTATGTTTTATTTATGTGTGTTACCTCATAACTTTTTACTGGATGAACCGATTTCGATGATAATTTTTTTATTTAAAAGCTGCTGCTTCATATATTGTGCCACATGAATGAGATCAAGGTCTGACGAATAGTTTTTGAGTTATTCTTAATAATTTATACTGAAGTAGTTTATAAAGATTTTGTTTTTGAATCGAGACTTTATGCATGAATTTCCCAAAATTAGTTTTAACAAAAAGTTAATACAGGTAAGTATCCTACCATGTTACAATTGAATAATGAATGAATTGCACATTATTAGATAAGGCGTTTTTACACACGGCCCCCCGATAAACAAGTCAAGTGGGAATAGTGCTTTGAGGAGAGTCAATTGAACACGCGGTTGTGTAACCCTGGTGGGGATCGTGGTTCCCTTTTGACGTTTGCATTCGTTGCATTGTGTGAATATTTACTATTTGGTAGAAATCCGTTCCAAACTGGGAGTCCATCGGGGTAGTTATTACTCTCTTACCTATCTGCGCCACTAAATAACAGTGCTGCACTGCTGTGTTCAGTCTTAAAGGTAAAAAAGCCAGTATCATTGCAGGCTGTGAGACATTCCACCTCATTCATCAGAAGTGACGCCGCATCTGTCACCTACTTTGTTTGAATTTGGCTGCAGGGGTCGATGCCCTGCAGTAGCCACATACCATCGGGTGAACTGTAAGTCAGATTGTCACATCAGTTTTTATAAAAAACAGTACAAGCCGATACATTTTTATATTAATATCTTATTTTAGGTTTAAAACATAACGATTCCTACGTGAGTTACACTGCAGAGCTCGCACTGCAGAGATGTGATAACATGAATGTGATTACATTTGTTACATACTCTGTTCTCTCATCGTTTTTACTTTAAGCTGGTATACTTATAATAAAGTCCGATGGATAAAGCTTTTAATAATAAAAATTTTCAAGGTCCATCAGCATCTATGTAAGAACAAAGTTTCATGCGTCTTAATGAAGAGTACCTTCCACTTTCCAGTACTCAGACACCTTTTTTATACGTGGTAGAGCCATGCTGCAGCTATATTATGTTTGTAGCACAAACGGGTCGGCTCGAGCGGGGAAGGACCACGCTCTCACAGAATACCAGCGTAAAATAGCAGCTTACTGCTGCTGTGTTTCGTATGGTGTGTGTAGAGAACCGGAGACCCTTTTTACTGAAAACGAGGCATTCCATCTTAGTCCTCACGGGTTACAACGCATCTGCATTTTGATTCGTAATCGAAGATAGATGTAGATGTCAATGGGCCACAGCAACCACTTACTATCAGGTGGACTGTGAGCTCGTTTGTCACCCTTATCTTATAAAAACCTCTTCTACGGACTGTTCGAACGAGAGAGAGAACTAGAGCGCATCTTGCGTCAACGAAAACTGTATCCCTTTGCGCTGATTTTTTATGTTTGAAAATTAAAGTAAATAATTTGAAGTATATTATAAGTACATAAGTATATAATATATAATACTTTATCTTCAAATTCTATATGGAATTGACACCAGATTCCCTGACAAAGTGAAAAAAATAGCGATAACAATCTTGCCTGCACCTATCTCTTTAAAACTGTGAAATCGTAGTTTTTTATAGGATAGGATGATAAACAAACACACAGTCCACCTGATGGTAAGGGGTTGCTGTGACTAATAGACATCTATATTTATTCTCAACGAAGAATCAAAATGCAGATGCGTCGTTACCCATCATAACTAAGATGGAATGCCTCTTTTCCAGTAAAATGGGTCTCCAGTTCTCTACACTCACCATACGAAACACAGCAGTGTCAAACTTCCATTTTACGCTGGTATTCTGTGAGAGCGTGGTCCTTCCCCGGTCGAGCCAACCCATTTGTGCTACAACTATACTACTATTATAGCTGCAGCATGGCTTTACCACGTATAATGTGAACAAAAATGGTGCTTCTATTATGGTACGTATTGATAAATCCAAGATTCATCTTCTGTAATAATGCTGTAAACATGCCGAGATGAGCCTGCTTTAAGTTTAGTAATCATGTCATGCTCCCTGCGCTTAACTGTCCTACTCACGCGAAGGTGTTTATGTGTAAAATTTCATCACCGATTCCCTATCCAATCTGCTGTATGTGCTGAATCTCTACTAAGTAATTTGCATATTTTCGTTAATTCATTACTCCACTGCTAGTGTTATTCTTACAGTGAAAGCCCTCTAAAAGGCGATCACTTACTTGAGGACGAAAACACTTAAATATTTGATTGCGCTG
>JAVANC010000021.1:38433108-38641349 GCA_033319125.1 Parnassius glacialis
CACATTTCGGCACTTAATCCATTTTACATAAAGGAGTGATAAGAGTAGGTGGTGGAACTCAGGCTTCTGAATATAGTTTCGATATGAAGCATCCCATGTTGTTAAGCTCTAAACACCATTTTACTCAACTTTTATTCCAACAAGAACACGACGGCTTCTACATCTAGGGCCCCAAGCCTTACTGGCTTCTATTAGAACGCGTTTTTGGCCCATTAGTGGAAGAAGTCTGGCTAGACGTACTGTGCATAATTGCACCGTATGTAGGCGTTTTAAGGGTCAGTCTATGAAAAACATAATGGGCAACCTACCTGCTCAAAGACTAATGCCTGACTTTCCTTTTATTACAGTAGGGACTGATTTCGCTGGGCCATTTATGTCACGGATCGCAAAGGTCGTGGTTGTAAATTACAAAATGTTATTTGTGTATTTTCATATGTTTTAGGTATAAGTGCATCCATTTGGAGGCTGTTAGTGAGCTGTCCAAGGATGCTTTTATATTAACTTTGAGACGCTTTGTTTCACGGAGAGGGCTACCAAAGCAGATATTCTGCGACAATGGTGGAAACTTTGTAGCTGCTTCAAAGGAACTTAAAGAGTTTTTTGAAATTAATGCCAAAACTATCGCTATTTTGCCGCTAACGAAGGCGTTGAATTTTGTTTTTCGCCTGCATACGCTCCCTCACTTCAATGGTTTGATGGAGGCCGGTGTAAAGTCAGCCAAATTCCACCTGGCTAGGATATTAGGGACTACGCACCTAACCTATGAGGAATTGTCATCTTTGTTCACACAAATAGAATGTATCCTAAATAGCCGCCCCCTAGTCCATTAAGTTCCTCTCCCACTGACTATTATCCCTTAACTCCGGGCCACTTTTAATTGGTAGGACCACTAAGCTCGCTGCAATCTCCGTGTCTACAATCCGCTAATGCCAATCGTCTCGACAGATTCCAGCGCATCGAGCAGTTTAAGCAACACTTTTGGCGACGCTGGAGCCACGAGTACATTGCGGAGCTGCAGTTGAGGACGAAGTGGCGCACGAAGTCCAAAGAGAGCCTACAAATTGACGACCTAGTCCTCTTGAAAGAGGAAAACGCTCCACCGCTCTATTGACGTTGGATTGACACGCGTCGCAGATATAGACACTGCAAGAGGAATTGTGCGGCGCGCCCCTAAACAGAATCGTCCTACTACCGAAGCCCGATGAGTTGGAAGATCTTGAAAGCTGTTAAGCTTTTCAGCGCCGGGAGTATGTCGGCGCCGTTACGACAGCACCGACGGTGTTTGCGGGGAGTATGTGAAGTGCGTGGGGGTTTCTCACCACCGCGCCTAAGACCGGCACTCGCCGCTAGCTCGCGGACCCGATCGCCACCAAATATTTTGTATTTTTTATCCTTTTAAATATACAATTTGCCTATCGTGTGAGTCGCCTATTTTTATTCATGTTCCCTAATTGAACAGTGACAGTCTTCTTTAACAAGGTGGAAGTTGGATCTACTTACAGTGACGGACGAGTCTGGAAAAATTAGGTCTAGTATTTTATTACTATTATTTAAGATGACATTATATTGCGTAAGACCTATGAAAGCCGTATGGTCAATGAGCTGTGATGCCGAATTCTGGACTTCAACAGGGCCTTTCCTAAGTATGACAGGTCCATCTTGTGTCCAGTCTATACACGGTAGGTTAAAGTCGCCTGCAAGTATAAAATTGATCGTTGGGATGATTATTACGTATTTGTGAAATAAGATTTACAAACAGTCTGTTTTTTCTGAGAGTGAAGAGTTAGGGGGTATGTAAATCACTGCTATGTGGAGGTCGTGCTCTAATCCCACAGCATTAGAAGGAACCGTCACCCAAACGCACTCAGGTTATCACAATGCCATTCGGATCTCATACGCGCCTGCAAGTATGGTGCACACATTAACATGATTCCACCTCCCAACGACCCACGGTCACGGACGAAACACATTATATTTATCATTACATAATTCTGAATCCAGGATTCCGTCATAAAGCCAAGTTTCTGTTATCATAACAACATCATAATCAAGTAATAGTAAATTATTATAAAATTCATTAGTCTTAGTCCTCAATCCCCGTACGTTCTGATAATAAAGTTTTAATTCTTTCAGTGTAGTATCCATTGAAAAACAACTTGATGATGCCAGTACTTATAATAGTTATAGCGAACAGTTACATATTCAAGGTACCTAAAAATGTAGCAAGGTATAGGCGTTAGGTATGAATAATTATAGTTAATAAAAGTTTTTAAATTACTTGTACTTAAGATTAAGGACTAATTGGTTAATACATGTGTAAATTTTAATTGTAAATATGTTATTATTAATCGAAAATAAATTATGTCATTATATATTTTATAGAATATTCTGTATTTATATTTGAGAATGTTATAAATATATGTATATAAGTAAAGCGTTAGATGAGTGCAGGTATATGTGATTTTGGTAATGTTTATTAACGTTTGTGAGAATAATGTATGATACGTGTTTGAGTTTTTGATGCGTGTATTAATAGTGTATAGTGTATCTAGTTGTGTTAACTGATAAAAAAGCTTAGAATTTGTAACAAATGCATACCTTTTCACAAGTAATTTACGAAAACGTTTCAAAGTATACATAATAAACAGGTAAATAGATCTTAAACAATTTTCACAATATCTGCCGAAGAAGATATGGAGATTGGAGGTGAAGCCTCGTTTTTTCGAACGAATATACGGCAGTTTTTTGTCCAAATGAATTTGTAATTTAGTTCCTTTACCTTTCGTTTGCACTGTGAAAGCAGCATTTTATTTTCTTTTGTTAGATGTTCATTTATAAAAATCATACTAGTTTCACATCCAAATCCCATATCACTGGTGTTTAAATTGCGATGTTTACGTGCAGCGGCCATTATTTTGTCTTTAATAAAACGATGCTTCAACCGGGCGACAATAGGGCGCGCACGCGCGGTGCTTGTGGCACGCCGCGGCTGCACGCGATGCGCAAACTCCACTTCAGAGGGTTCGATTGAGACTCCAATATTCTTCGAAATCTTTTGTACAATAGTTAATGTATTCTCATCCTTATCTTCTGGTATGCCAGCGATTTCAATATTTTGCAATCTGGCCCACTGTTGTTGCTTCATGTTATCATCTTCCAGGGTCTTGAGGGACACGAGTTTGTGAGATGATTCAATTGTTCTTTGAGGAATTTGTTCTCATCCTTGAGGCAATGCAAATCCGATGTGGTGGAGTCTAGGTGCTTTTTTAAGTCATCATATTGTCCAGAAATATAAGTCATAGACTCTTGAAGTTCGACAAAGCGACTATTTATATCCTTCAGCTGAGTTGATATCATTCGAGTCAGTATTTTTTTCAAGCATGATCTCAATTTCTGTTATCAGTTCTTTTTTTAGGATTTCTTTGAATTTTTCTTGAGTTAGGTGTGAGTCCACTGAACGATTTCTTCGCATACTAACATTACAATCTTCAGATAGATACTCGGGTTTAACTTTGTCATCAATCTTGTAGCGACTAGCAGAGCGAATTGGTGTATCTATGTTGCCTGTCTTTGGTTGCTTGCTTTTGCACTCTGAGCATTTCCATTGAGTTTTAGCTTCTTGGTTCATTTTTCTAAACCGCTTTGGTGACAAGTTCACACACATCAAATCGTATTTGAGCTTACAACCATGACAACTTATAAATTCATTACTTGCTATATCACTTTTACAACCGGCGCAGCTATATGAATCCATCTTGTAGACTTGATAACTGTGGTGGACGGCCTAACGATGCAGTGAGCCCGTCTACGTCACAGCGAGCAAGCGGCGAGTTGTCGTAGGTCACGGTTTTATACAGATCACCACGTTTTAGAAAATGTTTTGGTTAAAAACTTAGTAATTACTGCACGAATCGTTTTCACGTAAAGTTATACTAATTATTCACACAATAGACTACACTTATGTGAGGGATTTTGGTAGCGCACTTCACTTAAAACACGGAATAATCATTAATTTCAACGGACGAAACGTATTGGATGTTTACTAAGTGACGGTACGTGACGTATTGTCTGTGAATCCTCTGACATATGGTAGTACAGCAGGCACACGCTCGACTGTGGCCGGCTTCACTCGGTCACTGTGACGTAGGCGCGGGACCCGAAGCTTGTTGTCATGCAGAACCGGCTTGATGTGCTGAAGCTCGGCGGCCAGGTGTTTGCTGTCACAGATCCCTCGTGCTCTCTGTAACGGAAATTTGCCCTCGTTATCTAACTGTGAAGGATGATGGTGGGATTCATGTAAATATCGGTTTGTATGGGTCCTTTTTCTATACACAGTGTGGCTCAAGGTGCTTTTTTATAGAATAAGGGTGACAAACGAGCACACAGCCCACCTGATGGTAAATGGTTGCTGTGATATCTACATCTATCTTCGTTTGCGATTAAAATGCAGATGCGTTGTCCGTTGTGAGGATTAAGATAGAATGCCTCTTTTATAGTAAAAGGGGTGTTTGGTTCTCTACACTCACCACACGAAACACAGCAGCATTAAACTGCTATTGTACGCAGGTATACTGTGAGAGCGTGGTCCTTCCCCGGACGAGCCGACCCATTCGTGCTACAACTATAGTATTAATATAGTTGCAGTATGGCTCTATCACGTATTTTTGTATTACGTTTGGATTCCAAATTACTTACACATCTAGAAAAGCTAAAGAATATTTTGCCTCTGACTCCATTGTGAACTGATTTTAGAATTTATGGAGTTGAGATTGTCTAAAAATGCAGTTACTTTATCTAGAGGTAGATTTCGTAAAGTGTCGTTTCGTAACTTTTGTAGAGTATTGGATTCATGGAGAAGTAAGCAGGGGCTTTTTCTTCAAAGTCGTCAATTAATATATCAGCGACAATGGAAGATACAGGTGAGCCCATCGCCAGACCATCTACTTGCTTGTAGACATCTTCCTTCCACAATAGTTAGCCAGATGTAAGGCAGTGTCTGAGCAATACTGCATATTCTACGGGCATGTTTTTTTCCTCCAGCCTTCTAGTCAGAATTGAGATGTAGTCTTCAATAGGTAAGCATGTGAATAGATACTGCACATCAAAGTTGACCATAGTTTCATTATCTGCCAGATGTAGATCTTTAATCTCGCTGACAAAATGGTAGGAAATCCTTTTTTTGTGCTCTTGTATGTCCCCTGAGCGGGTGAGAGTACACCCTTAGAGAAAAGGGTTGAGCCAATCTGTAAGGTGGCGAATCGATTTGGCTCACTATAGGATGTAGTAGAGCATTGAGCTTGTGTATTTTTGGTAACCCGTACAACTTCGGTGGTTTCGCACACGTAGATATTATTGATTTTACGTTTAGATTTAATTTTACGGAGGATTTCTTTATGAGGTCGCTAATTGCTACAAGTGTGTTATTTGATGGGTCATTTTTAAGCTTTATATATTATGTGATTACATTCGACAAATAATTTCAGAATTATAATCTGACGTATCCGTGACTACCGTGGCACTTCCTTTATCTGCGCGGAAAATCGTGAGAAACCAGAACTCCTTCCAAATAGGAATTTTAACACTTTTGAAGCAAACTTGTAAAAATATTGCATAATTTAATCAATCCTATTTAATATATATATATATATATATATATATATATATATATATATATATAGTTGCAGCACGAATTGGTAGGCTCAACCGGAGAATATATAACGTTAAGCAATACATAGAAGGATTGTTAAATATCACTTTCAGTCCATGTACGTCAATTTTATGTGATTAGGTTTGTAGTTGTTCTTAACAATAAGGAAGAGACATTTTGTGTATCGTTCTCAACGTCCTAATAACTATAAGATTTACTTTTTATTATTATGGGAGATTTATCATACGACTAGTATGCTGCATAATTCGACCGATTGTTAATCACAATAGTAAAGTATAACTTTCAGTTATCGGTCCAAATATTTAGTTTGGACAGTTTTATGGTTATTTTGTAATCTACCGGCACAACATGAAATATATTAATTATTGTTTAACTGCATTCGTTTTATGCGTTTTAAATCCTAAAATTTAAACCCTCTACACTTTACTGCATGTTTTGGGATAGGGTTTTAATATTTTAAGATGTCTATGTGAAAAAGTACGTGTGCGTGTGTGTGCATGCGTGCGTGTGTGTGAATCGGAACCATTATAAACAACGCTTAACTGAAAGAAGCAGTAGTTATCGGTATTCACAAACCGAACAAACCCAGAGATGGGGCATATAATTATAGACCCATAAGTCTCCTCAGTGCCATGGGGAAAATCTATGAGCGCATCATCCTCAGCCGTCTGAAGGATGCAGTGCTAAGTAAAAATCTAATACCAAACGAGCAGTTTGGTTTTCGAGAAAACACTCAAGTGTTTAGCAGGTGCACCGCCTCACGCAGCACATTTTAGAGCAGGCCGCAAAGGCGAACAAGCGCACTGTTTACTCAGGAGCACTGTTCTTCGATGTGGCCAAGGCCTTCGACAAAGTCTGGCACAATGGACTAGTCTTCAAACTTATCCATATAGGTGTGCCCTTAAGACTTATTAAAATTGTTCAAGATTTTCTTGCAAATAGATCCTTTCGTTTTCGCGTGGAGGGTACCTTATCCTCTTCCAGACCCATCAGAGCAGGAGTTCTCCAGGGCTCTGTACTCTCCCCGACCCTTTACTCACTTTATGCAAGTGATATTCCCTTAATACCAGGTACTCCTCAAGCACTATACGCGGATGACACCACCACCTATTCCTCACATGTCCACTCGGTTAGAATCTGCGGTCGACTCCAAGCTGCAGCAAATGCATTAGGCGATTGGTGCAGAAAATGGAGAATCGAGCTGAACCCAGATAAGAGCAAAGCCATCTGTTGTAACAGAAGGTTTGCTTGTAACAGAATAATGGCTAAAATTAAAAAATATTAAACGGTACGATGTCCCTCTACGACAGCCCAATTCCATGGGTCCGAGAGGTGAAATACCTGTGAGTGACCTTAGATTGTGCAATGAGCTTCTCTCAGCACATTAAAACAGTTAGGAATAAGGCTAAATTCGTAGTGTATCGACTTTACGCCTTAATCAACAAAAGCAGTAAGACGCTGAGACGCAAACTGCATCTCTACAAAACCTGCATACGTCCTATCATGACATACGCGGGGGTATCCTTTGCTCATGTTCCCAAAAGAAGTTTGCAAAAACTTCAAATCATCCAAAATAAATTCCTGCGTCAGGTCACAGGAGCTCCTTATTATGTGAGGAACGCGGATCTTCGCTGCGACCTCGACATGCCCACAATCCATTCGTATCTTAAGGATTTATCCTTAAGATACTTCGATTCGATAAAGGAACACAAAAATCCGTTGGTGAATGAGGCGGGCTCGTATTCCCCAGAGAGCGATGCTGCCCCCCACAGGAGACGTCCCAAGAAAGTTATTCTTGATCCCGACGACGAGATCACTTCTATAAATAGGTCGATCCCATCCCCCCCCCCCTCCGAAAAAGAGGGCACTAGTTTAGTAACCATAAACACTCACACACACTCAGACACTACTCCAGTACAAAGCACTAGGGCACACCGCATTCGCCGGCGAATGCGTCGTCACAGACACACTCCGTACACGAGGTTTAACACCCGTGATACGGGGCGTTTCTAACTTTTGTGACCGATCATCACTAAGGTGGCCTCGACGACGGCAGAATTGTTGCACTCAATAGTTCGTAAGTCCTCACTTACGAGCCTAATTAGATGAAGCTGTCAAGGCCGCAGGGCCAACAGCAAACACATTCAGAAACAAAAACATAGTAAGTACGAGGATATCGTTTGTTTTTCTCTTAAATCCGTTCCGTGCAACACAGACCGAATCCTACCTTCATTTATTTTTATCATTTATTTCAAACGCTTTATCATAAGAACGCCCATTACGACGTTGCTCAAAAGTATAAGAAATGTCGTCATCTAAAATACAACATACACGCGACGAGCGTATACTGAAATAATAATAAGGCGCTTTGTCTTTATTGTTTCGGAAAGCTTTGTAATATTTTTATTACCGACCGAGGTTATTGACCGCTTTAAAAGTTAGTATCGTAAATGAAATTAAAGCGTAAGATAAATTTATGCACAAGGTAAAGTTGCAGCCTATACTCTTTTTTTTTATATGATAAGGGTGACAAACGCTGAAGAAGAAAGAAATATTCTGCTATGTGTATAACTACAAGTTAAGAATTTTCGTATGTTTTCCTTTACTTGTGCTATTAGAACCATAGTATTTGATTATTTATTTATTATTTGTTTAATTTTAACTTGATACCCCTTCTACTCGTTCCTGAGAAAAATTGACGATCAACAAAGTTATAATTTATAGGTTTCACTTTTTTCTTTAAGGTAACTCTAAAAAGCAATTTAAAATTTACTCAGAATTTTTTTTATAGAATAGGGTGACAAGCGAGCATACAGTCCACCTGATGGTAAGTGGTTTGCTGCGGCACATAGACATCTATCCTCTATTACAAATCAAAATGTAGATGCGTTGTCACCCGTGAGGACTAAGATGGAATGCCTCATTTCCAGTAAAAAGGGCCTCCGGCCACCTGCACTCACCAAGCGAAACGCAGAGGTAAACCTCTACTTCACGCTGGTTTTCTGTGAGGTCGTGGTACCACCCCGGTTCGAGCCGGCCCATCCGTGCGGCAGCAAAAGCTGCCGCGTGACTCTACCACTGTAAATACTTATACGTGGTAGAGCCATACTGTAACTCTATTGTGGTTGTAGCACGAATTGAATCAGGTTGACCGGGAAGGATCACAGAATACCAGTATTTCTAGGAGGCATTCCATCTTAGTCCTCAAGAGTGACAATGAATCTGCATTTTCATTCTTAATTGAAAATATATAAATAGATATAGGTGTCTATGGACCACAATATCCACTTACCATAAAATGGATTGTGTATTGTTTATCACCCTTAAAAAACTTACAGGTGCCCTAGCGATGATTTCCTTTACTACTGAAAACGTGGTAAAGCAGTAGAACTTAAAATTTTAATAACAATTTATTTGGTACCGATAGATGTTGAGCCGAGCGAACTTGATCTCCCTCCATTGCACGTGCGGAGAATGTATTTACGAGGTAAATTTATATTAAAAGCTAGGTCACGAGAAAACAATATTACAATTAAAATATTACGAGAATTATTGACATATAAGGACAACAGATATTGGCGGAATAAAAAGAAGCCACTATTATTAACTATGTTTGATTGTCTTTCCAATGTTTATATTAATTCCAGCCGACAACTAGAAATATTTTCTATGAATACCTGGGTTACCAACATAGATTTGGATGATTCATTGTAATATCCCGAATCTTGTTAAAGAAAAGCTAAGCTACAGTAATTTTAATTTAAATTTATTATGCTTGGATTTATCTACCAACGATATAAAAATTATTATAAACTCTTTACTGATGGATCTAAGGATGGGAGTGGAACTGACAGACTGAAAAACAGACAGTGACCTAATATGCATTCATCATCATCATCATTACAGCCCTTCACAAGTCCACTGCTGAACATAGGCCTCCCCCAAAGAATGCCACAAAGCACGGTCCTGAGCCACCTGCATCCATCGACTTCCTGCATATCTTACCAGGTCGTCACTCCATCTAGTGGGGGGACGCCCTACACTTCGCTTGCCGGTACGAGGCTGACACTCGAGAACCTTTCTTCCCCATCGGTTGTCGGTTCTTCGAGCTATATGGCCGGCCCATTGCCACTTCAGCTTACTAATCCGTTGGGCTATGTCGGTCACTCTGGTTCTACTGCGGATATCCTCATTTCTGAGTTTATCACGCAGAGAAACTCCGAGCATAGCCCTCTCCATAGCTCGCTGAGCGACCTTGAGCTTCCTCATACGGCCAGCAGTGAAGGACCACGTCTCAGTTCCATAAGTCATCACTGGCAACACGCACTGGTTGTACAATTTCGTTTTAAGGTTTTGAGGTATGTCTGACGAGAAGATGTGTCGTAGCTTCCCGAACGCTGCCCAGCCGAGTTGAATCCGTCGATTGACCTCTCGGTCGAAGTTGGACTTACCTAGTCGGACTATTTGTCCCAGGTAAACATACTCGTCAACAACTTCGAGCTTAGTGTTCCCAACAACTACCGGCATAGGTGTGACATGGACATTAAACATGATCTTTGTTTTGTCCATGTTCATCTTAAGACCTATCCGTTGGGAAACACTATTGAGGTCATTGAGCATAGTGCTTAGGTCCTCCAGCGATTCTGCCATAAGGACTATATCGTCGGCAAATCGAAGGTGAGTGATGTACTCGCCATTGATGTTGATACCGTATCCTTTCCAGTCCAGAAGCTTGAAAACGTCTTCCAATGCAGCGGTGAAGAGTAATATGCATTATGGAGGCGGAACTTATCGCAATCTGTGAGGCTTTGTCTTACGCAATAACGTTACCACAAGACAATATAGTGATATTCACAGAATCTAAAACCGCACTCCAACACTTGGCTCGGTGCACCTCTGGCCTACGAGGCACTCCAATAGCCTGCTCAGTCCTGGACTGTATTTTAAATCTGACCTCCAATTCTAAATCTATAAAGTTACAGTGGATTCTGTCACACTGTGGCGTTGAATATAATGAAAGGATAGACGTCTTGGCTAGACAAGTTATTACTAATGGAATTGAATAGAATGTACTCCCTTATTACACAGATTGCATTTGGTTAATCAAAAAACAATGCTACAAATTATGGAAGGAATATTTTGGCTTACGCTCTAAAGAAAAAGGTATCTGATATAAAACGGTTCAGCCACATCTTCTCAGAATTCCATGAATTGATAGTCACATATCACCAAGAAAAGACGCAGTAGTGATTATGAGGCTGCGTTCTGGGCACATTCCATGCAAGAATTTTGCTTTTCTTATGAATAAAGTCCCGTCATCGAACTGTGAACAATGCGGTGTTCCCGAGGACTTAATGCATGTCTTCTTAATGGAGTGTGCCCGCAATGCCGCCTTTCGAATAGCTAAGTGTAAAAATATTGTAAGGAATTTGCTGATTGTAACATTATTTTATCCGATCCTCATTCCGATGAAACAAAATTATTGGTTAAGTTATATAACATAATATTTTCCTCAGTTCAGTCAATAAGATAATACTTATTTTCATTATTGTTTCCTTGTTAAATTGAATGTTATTTAGTTCTAAATGATGTCAATTAGAGCGATATTTTGATTAAGCTCTTAAATAAAGATTTAAAAAAAAGATGTCGAGCCCAGACTGCACGCGTAAAGTCAAATTAGGAAGATCGCTTAGCCTGAAAGCTACCAGAGCTCTTTGCTTCATCCACCAAGTCTGTATTTCAAGTCAGATCCGTATTTGAGCAATAGCTAAGTTGCGAGACATCTAGTACTGTATAAACCAAACCATCCGTCAAACATGGCCATTAGGGCATATCCTCTCACATTAAACACGGTCTACATCAGCAGACTATTACAAGAAGATGGTTTACTACAACTTATACTAATTTCAACACCACTGGCTCTTCTTTGCGTAAATATTAATAACTGTTTAACATAAAACTTTACAGCGTGTAGCTTGGAAAATACATTATTAATGTGACGCACGTTGCGCTAAAATATACGTAAAAGTTTTATTACTTCTGTTTTTAACTTGATTGAAAAATGTCATTGTGATGATTTCGCCTTACCTATATAATAATATTGAAAATAAAAATGCATTAAAAAGATTATAAATCAAATGACAGAGATTATATAAACATGGCGGCGTACCGAGTAATAGCGGTGTAAAAGAGTTCATGACTCCATTTCGTTCCATGTGTATCGCAATAGACGACTATGGGAAAAGTCACAAAAATTTAATGACTTCTGAAAAATAGCGTATGAGTATCTCTTTACTCCAAGCGTAAAATACTCAGAATTACAGACGCTTAATTAATAATAATAATAATATGGACGAATGTATATTGTATATGGACGTTATTTTTTGGTGATAAAAGACTTAACCATCTATCTTTAGCCAACGAGCAATAGCAGACCCGGCAGTACGGAGTATTTCCGACCGGGAGACCGTATGGAAAGGAGAAAGGAGAAGGAGCTCCACGGGAGGTTCTACAAGGCTCTACATGAGCCTTTCGTAGACACAGTTGCCTCCCTCCACTGGCTACGTTTTGGTGACCTCTTCGGGGAAACCGAGGGTTTTGTCTGTGCAATACAGGATCAGGTTATTAAGACTAACAACTATCGGAGATACATCCTAAGGGATGGCACCGTTGACAATTGTTGAGCTTGTTGCCATCCCGGTGAAACACTTAGGCATGTCATTTTCGGTTGTTCAGCGCTTTCTAATTCTGAGTACTTGCATAGGCATAACCTAGTAGCCAGGATTCTACACCAGGAATTCGCTCTGAAATACGGTCCCGTGGATTGGAAACTGCCTTATTATAAGTACATGCCAGAAGCCATGCCGAAAATGGCCGCGCAAGGCTCTACTGGGACCATGCCATCATCACAGACAGGGCCATTCTTGCAAATAAGCCTGATATTGTGCTGATGGACCGGGCACAGTCAAGGATATTTTTGGTTGTCATTACGATTATGTATGACAAGTAAAAGCCGAAACAGATAAGCGAACAAAACATCTGGACCTGGCTCACGAGGTGACCGATATTAGGGGTGTACTGTCGACCGAAATTATACGTGTAGTTGTTTCTGCGAACGGGTTAATCCCAGTCAGCCTCTTGGGTCATCTGAGGCGACTGGGACTCTGTGACGGACCACTCCAAGCTTAAATGCATACGGCGGTACTCCTCGATACCGCCCGCATCGTCCGCCGGCTTTTTTTCCCTTGACCGTTTGGTCTCCCCTGCCGAGGGCTTCCATCTGGTTGGGTTTTTATATATTTATGTATTTATTTTATTTTATTGATATTTATGTATGTTTACCATGTTCATTTATAATTATATATTTATACTGCCCAACCAGATAAGAGAACTTTAAAGATACAAAATAATAATATCCACCAGACCAAATTTCGATCACGGCGGCTCTATGGAGAGTAGCCATCGGTGTAGGATAGGATTATAGTGCCTAAGTGTATGCGGAAGCACAGATGCACTTTCTATTCCTTCATTATCATAGCCCGATGGGATAGTAAGCCAACACGGCCGGAGAGAAATCAGGCGCAGGACCAACGGCTGTACGTGCTTTTCGAGGCATAGGGGTGAGACACCGCCTATTTCCTGACTCCAGGCAGCTACTGAGGATGTCTTAACGGAAAAACTCAATGGATCCATTCTTTTGGCTTGAACCTGGATTCAAACCTGATCAACAGTCGCATAAAATAGACAGGGTGGTGAAAAACGATGATAAGATTTACTATGTAGTGGCAGCGTAACAAAATCCACTACGCCTCTGTTAACGCTTATAACTATCGCATCTAACGGCGTGTGGAAAGAGGTGACAGTGGGAAGCGATCGTCAATCCAACAAGAATGAAAATTACGGCAAGACCCCTACATCGGGAGAGGTCCAAGTCCAGCAGAGGTCTTTTAAGAACTGATGAATAAGGTATGATTAAAAAATGTCGAACGAAGTTCTTTATCGGACGGTTCAGGAGCTAGGCGCCAAAAGTGTAAGATTTTTTTTGTCACTACCCCTTGCGTCATAGTGTAGACGGCCTTGGCGGCGAAATAAGGAAGTGAGGTGGAATTATATCCATCTCCCTCGCACTTTTTCTTATCTTGCCATGAAATAAATATTATTGTTTTTATTTTATTTCAAATGACGCTTCATTTTAATAGACGCTAGTAATTCATTTATTAGTTTTTGTTAATCAATAATATAATACCTACGTTTATCAATAATAATATACTACGCAAGGAACTTCGTTCCAACCGAATGTTCCACGACATTTTACACGCATATTTTTCAATAATCCTCAGTGTGCCAAAGTGACCAGTGTACCTACCAAGTAAACGTCAGAATCTTGGTTGAATATTCAACTAAGTTTTTAGGTGTTCTTATAGTAGGTAATTATTACCTTATTATTTCTCCGAATATTGAATATTATATTCAAACTTGTAAAATGTTTATTTTTCTCAATACTTTCCAACCAAAGTAAAAAAAAAACCTTCAATTTTATCGTATAAGTATCTCATTCGATACGGGGAAATTGGATAAGGGAATGACATGAGATTTGATGGAATGATATCTCTTCAATCAAAATATATTCGGAAACGTTAGCATTTCTTATAATTCTAAACACTATATTTCGATTGTTAGGGGAAAGGGCAAAGTGTACTGGGCTTAAGAATCGATTATTGAATGTTAAGCCTACTTAAACAACCGCGAAATGGAAAACTGTATCACGATAATCGTCCGCTTTATAATGAGAGTTGCCTTTAATCTTACCCGATTATAATCGATTTCGGTAAAAGCCTTGTCGGGAATATAAACTAAAAACCCAAAACAAACATATTTTTTTTATACAAATTGTGTTATTACATATCTTTCTTAATTCATAAAACCATTATAAGAGTACATGCGTAAAATATGATGGTATCTACAACTTTAACTTCACATTTTACATTTTTATTTGTATAAATATTTGCTGATCAGTCATAAGCGAGATAAAGTAGAGTTCTTATGAAATATAATTTTATTATTAAACTTGATAACTTTTTTGACTTAAATCTTAATTACATTAAAAATCCAATTTATACATTTTTAAAACAGCAAATTTTACTCAAATTTTCTTAGTTTCTTTCTTTTGAATTTTTTCAGAGATGTTCAAAATGGACAGTGCGATGTTTTACCTTCCGTTACTAATCTATAAATAAAATACTGCATATGAATAGTTTATAAATATATAAATTATGTTGTACGTATAAATTGTGCTCGCCTTTTATTATATAGATAGTAAAATAATATATATATATATATATATATATATATATATATATATATATATATATATATATATATATATATATATATATATATATCATCATCATCATCATTACAGCCCTCCACAAGTCCACTGCTGAACATAGGCCTCCCCCAAGGAATGCCACAAAGCACGGTCCTGAGCCACCTGCATCCATCGACTTCCTGCATGTCTTACCAGGTCGTCACTCCATCTTGTGGGGGGACGCCCTACACTTCGCCTACCGGTACGAGGCTGCCACTCGAGAACCTTTCTTCCCCATCGGTTGTCGGTTCTTCGAGCTATATGGCCGGCCCACTGCCACTTCAGCTTACTAATCCGTTGGGCTATGTCGGTTACTCTGGTTCTACTGCGGATATCCTTATTCCTAAGTTTATCACGCAGAGAAACTCCGAGCATAGCCCTCTCCATAGCTCGCTGAGCGACCTTGAGCTTCCTCATACGGCCAGCAGTGAAGGACCACGTCTCAGTTCCGTAAGTCATCACTGGCAACACGCACTGGTTGTACAATTTTGTTTTAAGGTTTTGAGGTATTTCTGACGAGAAGATGTGTCGTAGCTTCCCTAACGCTGCCCAGCCGAGTTGAATCCGTCGATTGACCTCTTGGTCGAAGTTGGACTTACCTAGTCGGACTATTTGTCCCAGGTAAACATACTCGTCAACAACTTCGAGCTTAGTGCTCCCAACAACTACCGGCATAGGTGTGACATGGACATTAAACATAATCTTTGTTTTGTCCATGTTCATCTTAAGACCTATCCGTTGGGAGACACTATTGAGGTCATTGAGCATAGTGCTTAGCTCCTCCAGCGATTCTGCCATGAGGACTATATCGTCGGCAAATCGAAGGTGAGTGATGTACTCGCCATTGATGTTAATTCCGTATCCTTTCCAGTCCAGAAGCTTGAAAACGTCTTCCAATGCAGCGGTGAAGAGTTTCGGGGATATAACGTCACCCTGTCTTACACCTCTCTGCAATTGGATAGGTTTCGTACTCTGGTTCTGTACTCGGATAGCCATCGTAGCCCTACTGTACAAGCACTTCAACACTTCGATATACCGACAGTCAACTTGGCACCGCTGAAGGGACTGCAGCACCGCCCAAATTTCGACGGAATCAAAGGCTTTCTCATAGTCCACATACGCCAGACATAGTGGCAAATTGTACTCTTCGGACTTCTGTACAATTTGCCGTAGGGTATGTATGTGGTCTATGGTGCTAAAGCCCTTTCGGAAACCGGCTTGTTCGGGAGGCTGGAAGTCATCAAGTCTGCGCGCGAGACGATTCGTAATGACTCTCGAAAACAGCACGTAGACGCGGCTCAGAAGGGAAATCGGTCTGTAGTTCTTCAAGAGAGCGTTGTCACCTTTCTTGAAGAACAAGACCACCGCACTTCTGCTCCACGCCTCCGGTGTAATGCCACCATGGAGGACGGAATTAAAGAGCTTCTGAAGGACTTCAAGTACCGGTCTTCCACCCGCTTTCAGAAGCTCCGCTGTAATTCCATCCTCGCCTGGGGCCTTGCCGTTTTTAAGGTGCTGGAGAGCCATTCTAATCTCGCTCAGACTGACGTCCGGGATATCTTCGGAATAGTGTCGAATAAGACTCGCTCTTGGATCGTTACTCACACTTGCGTGTGGCTCCAACGATGACGTGTACAGCTGCCCATAGAACCTCTCAATCTCACTCAAAATCTCAGGTGTCCCGGAAACGATGCTGCCACATTCGGTCTTCAGCTTTGACAGTTGGCTCTTTCTGGCAGACAGATCTCTGGCAAAGACTTTGGAGCCTTGGTTCCGCTCGATCGCTTCTTCAATACGAGCTGTATTGAAGTTGCGTAAGTCTCGCCGCATGAATTTGGAGATCTGTCTGTTCAGTTGCCTGTATGCTGTCAAATCTGTTGAAGAATGTAGCCTCATCTCCCGTCTAACAGCCATGAGATTAAGAGTGTGATCGGAGAGTTTTTGTGTTCTTCTGCGGTGGGTCTTGCAGAACTTAGCTCCGACCGCATGGACAGTTTCCACGAGCTTGTCATTCATATCGTCCACTTCATTGCAGTCTTCTAGGCACTGAAAACGGTTTTGTAACTCGAGCTGAAAGGTTTCGGGACTTTGGATTAGAGCATGAGGGGGACGGAGCGTTGACTTCATCAGACGAGACCTCTCCAACTTAACATTTAGGTTCAGTGTGCCTCTAACCATTCGGTGATCGCTGCCGGTTTTCACCCTCGTGATCACTGAGACATCACTGAACAGTTGTCGTCTGGTCGTCATAATGAAGTCAATCTCATTTTTTGTCGAACCGTCGGGGCTCGACCAGGTCCACTTCCTGTGGGGCCGCTTCTTGAAGAAAGAGTTCATCATAAAGAGTCCCTCTTTCTCCATGAAGCCGGCCAGCTGCTGGCCCCTTGGGTTCCGTTGCCCTATTCCAAATTTCCCTACTTTCAGCTCACCGTTCTCTCTTGTGCCTAGTTTTGCATTGAAGTCTCCCATTAACACCGTATATTGGGTTTTGGAGGAATGCATGGCTCTAGAGATATCCTCATACATTTCCTCCACCTCCATATATATATATATATATATATATATATATATATATATATATATATATATATATATATATATATATATATATATATATAGGTTGTATTGTTGGGAAAGAGGGTAAAAAAGTGGAAGGTGGAGTGGTGGTCTCCCACTTGTTTTGGCAGTATAAAGTGTCGCACGGGCGACTGAGACAGTCTGTAGTTATACGAGTCCCTTGTCGTTATTATGCCCGTTGGGCTAAAATATTTCTTCTACACTGAGATTCTGCCCAAATAAGACAAGTAATGTGGTTCAAGGAAGGTCGTGTTGCTGAGAGCCTGCCTTATGTACATTGAGATGGGTAGTGATGCTGTTGGTCTGCATACTTTGGTGTTGTCATGTAATTGGGGTCCTGATAGTAAGCGGGGTTTGTTAACGAGTGATGTTCTCCTATTTAAATACTTTTGAGAGAAGTTTCAAACATCAGAATTGGAATAGTTTCTAAAACGTGACGGCAGATGCACCATTGCACGTGCGGCAGCGTCGGTGTAGCTAGACAGAATTTTTGTAAACAACACGTGAACAGCACACCTGCGGTGACGCCCGTTTTGCTTGTATAAAACGGATGGAGTGGCCGCCGTTAAGACAGTCTTGGCTTCCTAGTATAAAGTGTACTGTCTATGGTCTTGGCTCTGACGTGGAACGGTGCGCTTGTCGTATTCCGTTACTAGTTTATACTTGACTCGATGGATATTGTTCCTTGGAGATTATTCCTTACTACAAAATTTATCTCTGTACTATACTTTACTAACCTTTTCTACAGTATATATATACCTATATACGAGTATAAATTAATCAGTGCAAAGTGATCTTATTGAACTAGTAACAAAACGTTCACCATACTAACAAATTAAAACACATTTTTATATAAAAAATTTACACCATTTATCAAAAATTGTTTTTGGTTTAGGTACTAATCTACCTTATGTAAAAAAACGTGATGATAAGTTTCCTTCAGTTACACCTTATAATCAATATTCGTGTCTTTAAAAATACGCTGGGGGGACTGAAAATTTAAAACGAAAAAAATCTGAAAAAAAATTATGCACTACTATTTCTGTGAAACCCCACACGATATCTTTTAAATACTTTTTTGCCTATTTATTTATTAACTGACAATGTACATCGACAGTAGTATTATTATGTGTGCTATTATGTAAAATTACATGTCACGCATAAGCCACATAGCACGCAAAATCTCAAACCAATATTTGTCAAGAAAACGCCTAATTTCGGTTTACTCATACCGCAGCGAAAGGAGAAATGTCAGAGGATGCTCGGCTACAAGGCCAAGAATTTCAAAATCCACGTAAATAATGATGGCAAAATTTAATTTTCAGATGTATTTTGTGTATGGCAACAAAAGACGAACTTTCATTATTGTAGTAGTTTTCCAAAGTTTAATGAATACTATCTATAATGAAGATTAGCATAATGAGAGGTCAGTGTTGTCACCATAAAAAATGAATCCGATAATAAAATAGATAAATATATATTTCAGGTGGTAGCCTGCGAATTAAATATTACATACTGATCGCTAGATACTGTTTTACTATCAGTGGCGACAGTACTGCCTATCCATTTGAGCTTCTCAACTCCTTTGAATAAACGGCCATGCCTTCGCATTAGTTGAGGGGGAATACTTGGAGTTCCAGTTCAGCTGACGTGTAACCTTGATGCACCAAGATTTTACAGTGGTATCAGGCTACTTATCACAGTGCCCGGGACCAATATGATAAAGGACACTATTGGAGCAGCAAAAGGAGAGTGTGGTTCGATTCTCTGCATAGCGATTATTTAAAACAATTTACCATTTCAATCTAGAACGTTACAGTTCCCGTTAAGTTAGTACCATTAATAAGTACCAGAGACTAGCAAAGTGGCAGGTATTCATCTGGGCACTTCATGCTCCTTGAATGGTTAGGTGAATATTTTCTGTTCGAGTATATCGAGCGCCAAAACTTGCACATGCTGGCGGAAAATAATAAATCATACGAGTGGCTTACAGATCAATTTTACTTTAAATGGGGAGGTAATTTACCGTAATGAGGGAAACATTAAATGTCCTTGAATCAGCCATTTTTCCCATTAAATTAGTCGTATCTGTAATTCGGCCAGTTATAATGCTGATCTCCGAAATTTAACGCGCTTCGTTATTGAGCTAGTGATAAATAATTACATTAATCTAGTTATTCATGTAACGGTATGCTATGTATCATTAGCAATTTGACCTCCATGTGAAAGATATCGTAAACAGTATATTCTTGAAATGATGATATTTAATGTCGGGTTTTAGCAACCAAAATATTATTTTCGACTATTATGCGGAAGAAATCTAAAAGGCGAACATGGACTGTGTAAATAAATGAATGAATAAATAAATGTCGAAATTGATTTTAGAAATCCACTGAAACATCGAATTAATGTCGTGTGGCATACTATATGATATTATTTATAACTTTAAAAAGCGAAAATAGCGACAATGTACGGTTTCCCTTTCTATAATATTATGTAGTATATACATACATACATAAACACTCACTCCTGTCACCCAGAGGGGTAGGCAGAGACTATGGACTTCCATTTGGCACGATCCTGACAGACCTCTCTCGCTTCCTCCACATCCATATACCTACGCAAACACGCTCGTCGGTTAAAGGTACTCTTGATTTTGCCTATTTTCAATATATCGCCAATTTGGTCGATAAACTTTCGCCTAGGGCGACCCTTCCCGACTCTGCCGTTCACCTCTGCAACATAAATTTGCTTTGTCACTCTTTCCTCATTCATTCTTTCTACATGACAAAACCACCGAAGCATTCCTTTCTTAATCCTGGTCACAACATCATCTTGCAAACCACTTTCTTCTCTTATTAAACAATTTCTCACTCTGTCCTTCAGATTCATCCCTAACATACTCCTATCATTCCCAGCATTTATTCTACTCTCGTGCTTCTTCTGCCACACCCAACTTTCACTACCATTCATTAAAGTAGGCACTAACACAGCATTGTGAATTGCCATACGTGCCTTTCTGGACACATTCTGACTTTTCACTATAGAGCGTAGAGCCCCATTCACTCTATTTCCTGCATTCACTCGTCGTTCTATATCCTTATCATATCTACCATCCTTGCTAAACACACATCCCAAATACACAAACTCATCTACTTGCTCTACCAACTCCCCTTCTATTCTTATTTCACATATCGTTTTACTTTCTTCTCTTTCAAAAACCATAACTTTCGTCTTACTTGCGTTCATTTTCATTCCCTTTTCTTTTAATGTCCTGTTCATTAATGTAACCATCATTTGCAACTCGGCTACCGAAGACACAAGTATGACTTGATCATCGGCGTACAAAAGGCATTTGACGGTTAACTCACCCATTCTTAACCCGCATTCTTCTACTTTCAAATTTTCCAAACTACTGTCCATAAATAGGTTGAACAGCCACGGGGAAGCCACACAGCCCTGTCTGACACCTTTATGGATGCCAAACCAGTCCGAGTAGGCCTCGTTGATCCTGACACAGGCACTAGAGTCCCTATATAGAGACTTCAATGCCCGTATCAGACCAGCGCTCAACCCAAATGAAGTCAGTATTTGCCATAACACGTTCCTTCCTGTCCACTCTGTCATAAGCCTTTTCCAAGTCCATGAACGCACAAAAAACTTTCTGGTTTTTGGCCAAAAATTTCTCCGCAATCATGCGCATGGAAAAGACTTGATCCGTACACCCCATCCCCTTTCTAAATCCAGCTTGCACATCCCAAATTTTTCCATCAGTTTCTTCCATAACTCTTTCACTTAACACCTTAGCATACAGTTTACCCACAATGCTAAGCAAGCTGATACCACGGTAGTTTTTACAGTCCTGCTGCGACCCCTTTCCCTTATATATTGGGACTATAACGGCTTTGCGCCAGTCTTCCGGTACCCGCTTCAGTTCCCAACATAAATTAAACAAGGTGTACAGCAGGCCTGCAACCACCCCCTCTCCAGCCCTTAGCATTTCGAGTGATACTCTATCATATCCGGCTGCCTTACCTGCTTTCATGCTTTTCATTGCTTTCACTATTTCATCTACACTTATCTCTCTACCTATCTCCACTTCTTCCGGAATTTCTATTTCACTTACTTCAGACGACTCTTCACTCTTAAACACGCTTTCAAAGTATTCCTTCCATCTCTTTAAATTCGAAACTTCATCATTCAGCATGCAAACATTCTCGTCTCGTATAGCATTCATTCTAGGCTGTTTTGGATTTCCCCTGGCAGTTCTTACGAGCTTCCAGAACATTTTAATATTTGCCTGGAAGTTATCAGATATTTTTCTATCATTCTTATCTATCCTTTCTTGCTTTTTCCTTTCAACAACTTCTTTTACTCTCTTATTTATACGTCTAAAGTCTGCCTTTTTTCTTTCAATCTCATCATTCATACCGCCAGAATTACCAGCTTTGGTTGCTAGTAAATCTAGCCATGCCCTCTTCTTTGCTGCAACTTCCATCCGTACCTCATCATCCCACCATAACGAATTACTTTTCCTTTCATTCGTTCTCTTACTTACACCACATACTTCGGTGGCTGTATCCACCAAAACTTTCTTAACATTATTCCATACATTCTTCAAGTCTAAATCATTCATACAAAATTCATTCAACACAATTATATTTTCCCTCAGTCTGCATTTATACTTCTCTTTCACATCTTCATCTTGTAGCCTCTCTATTCTTATACGCTGTAACGCAGTAGTAGACACAGATGTCCGATGGCGCCAACGCTTGAACAGACCATTAATTCGGCATAAGACCAAGTAATGATCCGTCCCTACGTTGGACCCCCGGTAAACCCTTGTATCTACCACTGCGCTCCTCATTCTTCCATCCACAATTATGAAATCTATCATGCTTCTATCATCCCCTCTTTCCCATGTATACATGTGAATCCTCTTATGGCGAAAGAAAGTGTTCGCCACAAAAAGATTCTTTTCCACACATATGGTGAGGAGGTCTTCACCATTCTCATTTATTCTTTCATCGCCAAACGCTCCTAATATCCTTTCATAACCAGACCTCTTCACTCCAACCCTTCCATTAAAATCTCCTAACATAATAATACTTTCATTTTCCTTGCATTTCGTCAACACCAGCCTTACCATGTCCCAAAACTGCTCTCGGATATAAGTGGGCTTAGACATATCTGGGGCGTACACCCCAAGCACAAACAACTTTTTTAAGCCCACTTTCATTCGTATCCACAGCAGCCTTGGGCTTACACATTCATACTCTTTCACACATTGACCCATTCTTTCTGAAAGGATGACACCGACTCCCTGGCATGCTCGCTCGGTCTCGTCTACACCAGACCAGTAAGCGGTATACATGCCATGTGCAGTGACATCTCTTCCCTTTCGTTTTGTCTCATTCACATATAACACATCTATTCTTCTATCATTCATCATTTCGCATATTTCATCCATCTTATCATTCATTGCTCCACATACATTCAGCGTAGCCAGACGGGCCTCCGCAATCCACTTTTCGCCCCTCCAGGAGACAGGACGTGACGGGTGGCGAACCTCGTCGCCGGTTTTCCTCCCGGAGATTCTTCGCACCCCTGCCCCTTTAAAGGGGCGCCGGGAACTCGGGGCCATTTCTTTCAATTTTTGGCTCATGGTGCAACAAAAGGGGGTGGTAGATTTTACGCCGCTACCGCACGGCGAGGAGCCGAGTCTGTCGTTTCGGCTTTGTCGCTCGTTTAGCACCACCCGGGGGACACGTGTAGGGTGGGCCTAGGGTTAGGTGGTCAAAGTCTACGGACGCGAGCGACTCATCCCCCATATGTAGTATATGTGAGTAGGTAATTAGGTATACTTTATGTATATGTGCATGTATTTCACTGCCTCGTTAATCTAGCAGTCGTAAGCTTCATATAATCATTAATAAATAGAATTCAAATTTAAAATAGAATAATTTACTTATGTTCCGTGAAAAGTATTAGAATAAATGGTATACTAAATTATGTACACTAATACTGGATACACTAATAATGGACACTTAAATTTAATTTTTAAGTAATTATATATTATATTTATTATAATAACTATTTTATATTCAACTAGCTGGCCAGGCAGACGTTATTCTGCCTTCTGCTCCGAACTTTTGTCCTGTAAGAAATCTTCGAATTCGTATATATATATATATGTGTGTGTGTGTGTACACGCCCCTGGTTCCCAGATAAAGGTCAACTATCCCGGGGCCCATGAGCGGAACAGTCGACAAGCAACCAAAGGTGGAGCTCAAAATGCCTATGGATAATCAATATATAAGGGTAGGTAATTACTACTAGCTTACCGGGTTCCGAATCGAGGACCGACCCCAAGGCGCGGTCAGGCGTTAATTATGTGCATGTAAGTAGTGTGTGATAGTGTGTATAAATGGAACCTGACGGCCTGATGTAGTCGAACCGCAGATTCGCAGGTCATCAATTTGTCATCTGGTATAAAATATCTACGATGTACGGCTTCTTTTCCTTTTGCACACGGAACATAAATTTGTATGGCCATTAAAGGAGATGTATGAACTTGGGTTGTTGACATCGTTCGTAACAGTTATACAAAAATATGTAGGTAATATAAAGATAAATTATAAGCATAAATAAATGGTTTTTATTTCTGTAGGCCTTGGGACAATCATAAAAACATTTTTTTAAAACTGAAATAGAAAGCTAATGCTTTTGCTTTAGCAAAAACGAAACGTTTTTAAAAATCTTTCTGTTCTGTCTATGGAATAGATAATGAAGGCTATTTTTATAATAAAATAACCTTCCTTACCAAAAAAAAATCATAATATTATCGTCGTATCTGTAGTTATTAATATTGAATAAAATAATATATTTAGAAAACGATTGAATAGGCTATGTCAATAAATCAAAAAACATTTTAATATTATTCTACACGACTGAATAGGCTGTATGGCTATTGATCATTGCATATTCCGAAGGAGACTTCAACTTAGTAACTTCAAGTTTCAGCTTGTCATGCGGCATGCGCATTTGGCATTGTAGCTGTTTTTTTTTGGATAGATTTCGTATTTTTACTTTTGTGTATTTATTTAACTTGACTCTTGGATTTTCTCTCGGATCACAGGACAGTAGTGTGTTGCGCCCATATAATGAAAATAATGTGGTACTTAAGTTTTGAGAGGAATAGAACAGACAATGTACAGTCTCCGTTTGTTTTTTTAGATGACACTTTATTGATAATTGCAGAAAATAGTTAAACAATTAAAAAATTTTGAGTTTTATTTTACTTTATATAATAATAAGTACAAAACTGTATTCTTTTGTGTTTTTTCAATTTATTCAAACAACCTATCACAAGAACGAGTGATTTTACTACATAACCTACAAATCATAAAACAAAATAAAAAAAACCCCAGGCCCGGCAAAAATATGATTTTTGGATATAAGTAGCAAATATTTAAATCTTCAAACTAACACATATTTTAAGTTTGTTCACGCCGGGCCCAAACTTGTATGGAATCAAGTTCATCTCCTTTCTATCCAGTTCTGGATGATCATCCGTGTTCAATTTATGTATGTATGTAAAACGCCTACACGATATTGGAGAAATCCCTAGCATATTTGTACCTTTTTTATGTTATACCCGTTCGTATATGTAAACAAATTCTTTAACGTCAGATTCGTGTTAACTATAAAATTTAAAATAGAAAAATCATTAGGTGTTTGAAATTTGAAAATTATATTATTTAGTTGCATTATTTTACAGGTTATAAATTATACAGATGCGTTATCAATTATCCTGACCTATTTGTATCCGTATCCGTTTGGATAATGGTAGGTTCTAAAAAGCCGTGGTAGTTCAATGACTTATCACTAGTCGTAAATTACATTGTATGTGCGAACCTGGGTTCAATCACCGCCGATACCAATGGAATTGTTAATTGAAATTTTAATTACTGAGGATGATCCAAAATGTGGTTTACATTCTTAGCGGTCAACGAAAACACTGTGAGGGAAATTACAAGCATCATGTGAACTCCATCAACACGTACTAGAGCAGCGCGACTGACTAATTGCTCTAAAACCCTATCAGAAATGAAGAATGTTTGTACTTAACTTTGGGACGTATGTATATTGGCTATAACTTTAGTATTTTAATTTTACTCTATAAAATATAGAGAACCAGTGGGATGTGTGATATAGCCGATGCTAAATACATACATCTGGCATACATTTTAAGCAGTCGTGACATAGGACACTGTAATAAGGAACTTGCGTTTGTCATGCACGCTGGAAACTCTGCCCTATAAACATTTTCTGCTGAGGCCTATCCCTAACGCATTTACTGACCCGCGGACAATCATAGCACATCAGGACTTAACCAACAGTTTGTGTTTTTGGAAAAATGTTGATTGACTGAAATTCGTACTGAGATCAAAGGTAAGTATTTTTATTTGTTCCAATACGGGAGATAAACGAGCTTACAGTCTATTTGATAATAGTTGATTCCGTGGCCCATAGACACGTATATCTATCTATGAGAACTAAGATATTACGCCACGTTACAAATAAAAAGAACCTTCGTTTCTCGTCAGTCATGATCATATTATAAGTACAGCTGCATTAAACTGCTATTTTGCGCTGCTATTCTGTGAGAACGTAAAGGTTTTCATTCATTCTTCATTTCATTAAGCATTTAACAATTTACATAAGGTAGGAAGCGCCTTTTAATCACCTTAAGGCACTTGTGTCAGAGACTTTTTTTATAGAATAGGGGGCAAACGAGCATGCGGCTCACCTAATGGTAAGTGACTACCGCCGCCCATGAACCACCGCAACACCAGGGGAATTACAGATGCGTTGCCGACCTTTTAGAAAGGTGTAAGCTCTTTTCTTGAAGGTTCCTAAGTCGTATCGGTCCGGAAAATTCGCTGGTGGTAAAACTTCTTCTAAATCGCACAGTAGTGGACCGCCAATCATCCAGATGGTATTGATGGTAACGTGAGTTTTGTCGCGATGTGCGGCCGGTATATAAGGCATCACCAGTGCTGTCGTTCGCATAGCAATGAATGCTACCAGTTAGCAACATATCATTGATATGCAGGAGAAACAGTGTTGGTGATAGCACGCAGCCTTGTGGAACAGCAGCGTTGATAGGCTTGAAATCAGAGCATGCAGCGTATACTACGACCTTGATGCTCTGATCAGCAAGGAAACTGGTGATCCATTTGCACAATTTCTCGGGAAGCTCATAGGAAGGAAGCTTCGAAAGAAGCACTTTGTGCCAGACCCGATCGAAGGCCTTCGCTATGTCCAAACTAACGGCCAATGCCTCCCCCTTGGACTCTACTGCCGCCGCCCATCTATGAGTTAAGTAGACTAGAAGATCACCAGCTGATCGACCCCGACGAAAACCGTACTGGCGGTTACTAATCAGCTGGTGATCCTCAAGGTACCTCATGAGCTGGCAGTTTATAATGGATTCCATTATTTTGGAGAACAAGGAGGTGATGGCGATAGGCCTGTAGTTGGACGGGTCTGAGCGGTCGACTTTTTTAGGGATCGGGTGAACCAAAGCTGTCTTCCATGAATTCGGGACTACGCCTTGGGAGTAGGAGTACCGGAAAAGACGCGTTAAAACCGGTGCCAACTCTGGAGCACACGAGCACAATGGGAGGGACTCCATCGGGCCCATTCGACTTGCTGACGTCCAGGGAGAAGAGTGCTTTGCAGACCGAGCGCTGTGTAAATCGCACATCTGGCATGGAGCACTCACATCGCGGGATGGTCGGCAATGTGTTCCCCCCGTCATCTAGAGTCGAGTTGGACGAAAAAAGAGATCTCAACAGATCGGCATTCTCCTTTGCGGCATGGGACAGTGAGTCGTCCTCTCTGTGCAGAGATGGAAGAGATGGCTGAGTGAAGTTCCCTTGGACAGCCTTGGAGAGAGACCAGAATGCACGGCTTCCCGAACTAAGGCGAACTATCTTCTCGCCAATTCTGCCGATGTGCTCAGACCTTGCCTTGGCAATGACGCTTTTGAAGGACCTGGAGGCGGAATTATACTTCTTTTTAAGTGCGCTGGTGTTTACATCCCGAGACGTTGATGCGTCAGCCCAGGCCCGGTAGCACTCCTGCTTATAGCGTGATGCTATTTTACAAGAGCGACCAAACCATGGCTGGGATCTGACTCCGATGGGCACCACAGAGGATGGAATAAAAAGTTTCATACCCTGAAGTACCACATCAGCAACAGAATCGGCAACTCCCGCTCTTCCATAGCAATATAAAACTTTTATAGAAACATGAGATTACATATTAAACAAAAAAATAATTATTAAAATTATTCAAAAATAAATGTGTTGTGTGTGTGTGTGTGTATGTGTGTGTGTGTTTTGTGTAAAAATATTTTTTTTCACCTTATGTGTTGAAACATAAAAGTTTTTCTGTGCTTTTCTAAGACAGGGTTTTCAGCCAATTTATAATCAGATTGAAAATGGCATCGCCTCTATTCACCTATCATGTGCACACTGTTGCTATTTATACTCAGACCTGTCGGTAGACTGCAAGAAACCTACGTTGCGATTTGCGTCTTTCGTACATTCTATAACTTCAGTCTAGATTGTAATAAAACTTCACGAACAAATAGAGAGTAATGCCAGGAGTGATCTAGACTAAATTTAAATCAAAAGTTTAGAGACTTTATAGAATATAAATAGAAAATTTATAAATAGAAATCTAAATAACACCACATTAATAAACCAGGCGAAGTCAGACCGGGTCGCTAATTATAAATGTTATTTAAATAAGACTAGTTTTACGGATTTTATCGCGTATATTAAATGATTTTATATTCCCGACGTTTTGCACCCATGGTCACGGGGGGACTGAGGTGTTTGACGTCCCAATGTCATAGTTGGTTAACTATGACATTGGGCTACGGCTACCTCTAGATTAAAATTATTATTTTTTAAATTTTTGTTCCGATCTACGCAGTATGAACTAACAGTATCTTGAAGTCTTGCAGTTGTATGCTTGTCATCTTCTCTATAGAAATTACGATGTTTTTTGATGTCAATACCTTCGCGAATCATCCTAAAAAGGAATCGGTGTTTTTTAGCGAGGGTTTGTGGTCTATCAAATCTAACGTAGTAACGGGGGAGATCCTATACTTGTGTTCACAGACTGCAGACTTCCCGAAGCGTCGATTCTTCATATCAGCTATGTATTCTTTAACGCGGGTTTTTATTGATCTTTTAGTTTATCCTATATAAGAGAGATCACATTCACAATTAAGCTTGTACTTTCCTGTATCTTGCAGAGCAATTTTGTCAGAGACAACTCTGACATATGGCAGTACAGCAGGCACTCGCTCGACTGTGGCCGGCTTTCACTGTGTCGTAGGCGCGGGACCCGAAGCTTGTTGTCGTGCAGAACTTGCTTGACGTGCTGAAGCTCGGCGCCCAGGTGTTTACTGCCACACATCCCTCGTGCTCTCTGAAACAAAGATTTACCCACGGTAGCTACCGTGGGTACCGTGTATCCATTACAGTTAGGTAACTGTAATGGATGGCTGAAAAATCGATAATACTACGTGTGCCAAACCATCGAAGTTGTATGGATTACCAAAAATACACAAGCCCAATGCTCAACTACGTCCCATAGTGAGCCAAATCGACATACCAACTTAGAGATTGGCTCAACACTTAGCGAAAATACTCTCACCGCTCAGGGGATATACAAGAGCACACACTAAGGATTCCTAACATTTTGTCAACGAGATTTAAATTCTACATCTGGCAGATAATGAAACTATGGTCAGTTTTGATGTCCAGTCTCTGTTCACATGCTTACCTTTTGAAGACTGCATCTCAATTGTAACTAAAAGACTGGAGGAAAAAACATACCCATAGAATATGCAGTATTATTCAGACACTGCCTTAAATTTGGCTACCTATAATGGAAGGAAGATTTCTACAAGCAAGTAGATGGTCTAGCGGTGGGCTCAGCTGTATCTCCCATTGTCGCCGATATATTTATGGAAGACTTTGAAGAGAAAGCCCTGCGTACTTCTTCTGTAAACCCAAGATTCTATATGTATATAGACCATCTTAACTCCTTAAATTCTAAAATTCAGTTCACTATGAAGTTAGAGGCAACCAATTCTTTAGCTTTTCTAGATGTGTTAGTAATTCGTAATCCTGATAACACCTTGAGCCACACTGTGTATAGAAAAAAGACCCATACAGATAGATATTTAATTGGTGATTCTCACCACCATCCTTCACAGTTAGCTACCGTGGGTAAATCTTTGTTTCAGAGACCACGAGGGATCTGTGACAGTAAAGACCTGGCCGCCCAGCTCCAACACGTCAAGCAAGTTTTGCACGACAATAAGCTTCGGGTCCCGCGCCTACGTCACAGTGAACGAAAGAAGCCGGCCACAGTCTAGCGAGTGCCTGCTGTACTGCCATATGTCAGGGGTGTCACTGACAAGATTGGCTACATCTTGAAGCGTGCTTCCATTAAAACATACTTCAAGCCGCCGAAGAAGATAAGTCAGCTTTTACCATCAGTCAAGTGTAATATACCCTCTGCAAGATGCAGGAGTGTACAAACTTGATTGTGAATGTGGTCTCTCTTATATAGGACAAACTAAAAGATCCATAAAAACCCGCGTTAAAGAATACATAGCTGATGTAAAAAATCGACGTTCCGGGAAGTCTGTGCAGTCTGTGAACACGTACAGGATCGCCCCCGTCACTACATTAGATTTGATAGACCACAAATCCTCGCTAAAGAACACCGATTCCTTTCCACGATTTCCTTCCAAGGATGATTCGCGAGACTATTGAAATTAAAAAACATCTAATTTCAATAGAGAAGATGGCTGGGTGCTAACATCTGCTTGGGATCCCATAATTAATAAATTAAATCCCAACCCAAGCATACAACTGCAAGACTTCATGATACTGTAAGTTCATAGTGTGTAGATCGGAACAAAAATTAATAATTTTTAATCTGAAGGTAGCCGTGGTTAACTATGACATTGGGGACGTCATACACCTCAGTCCCCCCCCCCCTCCTGTGACCATGGGTGCTGAAAAGTGCCCGAAACGTCGGAATATAAAAAGTTAATATACGCGATAAAATCCTTAAAATTAGTTTTATTTAAATGTATTGAAGTTTGTTTTTATACCAGAAGCTGTATTTTCTGGCTATATAAAGCTGTATAAGCGCTTATACAATTCTTAATAAGTAAAAGGTTAGGTAAAAAGAGAGTTTGCATACACAATTGTCCAGAAATAAGATTTTAGTGATACTATAATGACACTTAGAGTTGTATAAGCAAGGGACAGCATGCAAAAACAGCTATAATGATAAAATCAGATTGAAGTAATACAAAATACTTAAAGTTGTATACTAGAGATTTCATATTCCGATTAAGAACCCTAAGCTTACTTAGATCCCATATTACAGACTTTATACAGCTTGAGCTGTACAATAACTCATTAACCACTCTTATAAGATATAACCTCTTTTCAACACTCTTATACGCATTTAAAAGAACTCTAAGTTCTATGTGGGCTGGTATATTGATGTCCATAACGCTTGTGTGCTGCTTGGGTAATAACTCATTATTTAGATTTGCTTTTTATAAGTATGGGATATTTATCATGCGACTAGTACGCTTTGACCACAATTTGACGATTGTTAATCATACTAGTAAAGTATAACTTTCAGTTATCGGTCCAAATATATAGTTTGGATAGTTTTACGGTTATTCTATAATCTACCGGCACAACATGAAATGTATTAATTATTGTTTAATTTTATTTGTTTTATGCGTTTAAAATCCTATAATTTCAACTCTCTACACTTTTCCACATGTTTTAGGACAGGGTTTTAACCTTTCGCTGTCCCGTGCACTACATATAGGTCATTGCTATTGTCTTACTATTGTGTTTTAAAACCGGACAGTGAACGTGTTAATATTTTAGATGTCTATGTGAAAAAGTACGTGTGCGTGCGTGTGCATATGTTCGTGCGTGCGTGTGAATCGAAACCAATATTAACAACGCTCAACTTTGCACAGTAAGTACGAGTATCTCGTTTATTTTACTTTTAAATCCGTACCATGCAACACAGACCGAATTCTACCCTCATTTATTTTATCATTTATTTCAAACGCTTTATCAAAAGAATGCCATTACGACGTTGCTCAAAAATATAAGAAACGTTGTCATCAAAAATACGACATACACGCGACGAGCGAATTCTGAAATGATATAAGGTGCTTTCTTTTCATTGTTTCGGAAAGCTTGTAATTTTTTTTATATCAACTGAGGTTATTAACCGCTTTAAAAGTTAGCATTAAAAATTAAATGAAAGCACAAGATAAATTTTATGCAAAATGTAAAGTTGGAGCCTATACTTATACGTGGTAGATCCATAGCTCTTTTGAGGTTGTAGCACGAATGAATCAGGTTGACCGGGGAAGGATCACAGAATACCAGTGTTTCTACGCAGCAACTTAATGCTACTATGTTTTGCATGGTGAGTGTAGAGATCGGAGATCCTTTTTATTGGAAACGAGGCATTCCATCTTAGCCCTCAAGGGTGGAAAATGAATCGCATTTTCATTCCTAATTGAAAATAGATGTAGGGTGTCTATGGACCACAGGTATCCACTTACCATCAGGTGGACTGTGTATTTGTTTATCACCCTTAAAAAACTTACAGGTGCCCTCGCGAATGATTACCTTTACCACTGAAAACGTGGTAAAGCTGTAGGACTTAAAATTTTAGTAACAATTTATTTGGTACCGACAGATCTCGAGCTCAGATTGAACGCGTAAACTGAAATTAGGCAGTTAGCCTGGAAGCTATCTGAGCTCTTTGCTTCATCTATCAAGTCTGTTTTCCAAGTAAGATCCGTATTTGAGTAATAGCTAAGTTGCGAGAAGTCTAGTACTGTAGAAACCAATCTATCCGTTAAAGGTGGTGATTACGGCGTCTCACATCTCTCACATTGAACACAGTCTACATCAGCAGAATATTACCAGAAGATGGTTTCTATAACTTATACTAATTTAAAGGCCACTGAATCTACTTTGCATAAATATTAATAACTGTTTAACATAAAACTTCATAGCTTGCTTGTAGCTTGGAATATAAATTATTAATATGACGCACGTTGCGCTAAATAAAATAGAAGTTTTATACTTCTGTTTTAACTTGATTGAAAAATGTCATTGTAATGATTTCTCCTTACTCATATAATAATATTGAAAATAAAAATGCATTAAAAAGATTGCAAATCAAATGACAGAGATTATATATAACATGGCGGCGTACCGAGTGATGGCGGTGTAAAAAAGTTCATGACCCCATTTCGTTCCATGTGTATCGCAATAGACGACTATGGGCAATGTCACAAAAATCTAATGACTTCTGAAGATAGCGTATGAGTATCTCTTTATTCCAGGCGTAAGATACTCAGAATTACAGACGCTTGATAAATAATAATAATAATATTCATTCGTCCATTCTATAGGGACGTTATTTTTTATATTTCGTCATTTTAAAAAATAACGTCCCTAAGGGGCAAGCCCCTCTATCCTTAGCTAACGAGCAATGACAAGACCCGGCAGTACAGAGCATTTCCGACCGGGAGACCATATGGAAAGGAGAAAGGAGAAGGAGCTCCACGGGAGGTTCTACAAGGCTCTACATGAGTCTTTTGTAGACACAGTTGCCTCCCTTCACTGGCTACGTTTTGGTGACCTCTTTGTGGAAACCGAGGGTTTTGTCTGTGCGATACAGGATCAGGTTATTAAGACCAATAACTAACATTTTTCGAGCTTTTTGCCATCCCGGTGAATTACTTAGGCATGTCATCTTTGGTTGTTCGGCGCTTTCTAACACTGAGTACTTGCATAGGCACAACCTAGTAGCCAGGATTCTACACCAGGAATTCGCTCTGAAATACGGTCTCGTGGATCGGAATCTGCCTTATTATAAGTACATGCCGGAAGCCGTGCTCGAAAACGACCGCGCCAGTCTCTACTGGGACCGGGCCATACATCACAGATTGGACCATTCTTGCGAATAAGCCTGATATTGTGCCGATGGACGGGTACAGTCAAGGATAGTTTTGGTTGACATTACCATTCTGTATGATGAGTGAAAGCCGAAACAGATAAGCGAACAAAATATCTGGACCTGGCTCACGAGGTGACCGACATTTGGGGTGTACTGCCGACAGAAATTATACCTGTAGTCGTTTCTGCAAACGGGTTAATCCCAGTCAGCCTTTCGGGTCACCTGAGGCGACTGGGACTCTGTGAGGGACCGCTCCAAGCTCAAATGGCGAAGGTGGTGCTCCTCGATACCGCCCGCATCGTCCGCCTGTTTCTTTCCTTTTCCCCCCTAACCCTCGGCCGTTTGGTCTCCCCTGCCGTGGGCTTCCATCTGGCTGCATTTTTATTTAGTTATGTTTTTATTTTATTTTATTGATATTTATGTATGTTTATCGTTTTAATTTCAATTATATATATATACAGCCCAACCAGATGAGAAAAGTTAATAGATACCCCATAATAATAATAATGTCCTCCAGACCGAATTTCGGCCACGGCGGCCAGCCTCAATGGAGACTAGCTATCAGAACAGGACAAGATTATAGTGCCCAAGTGTATGCGCAAGCACAGGTGCACTTTCTATTCTTTAATTGGCATAGTCCGATGGGATGGTAAGCCGACACGACTGGAGAGAGATCAGGTGCAGGATCAACGGCTGTACGTGCTTTCCGAGGCATGGGGGTGAGACACCGCCAACATTTTGACGAATCTCTTGACGGGAAAACTTAATAGACTTACTTTTTTGGCCCGACCCGGGATTCTAACCCAATCAGCATTCGCGTGTAATAGACAGGATGGTGAAAAACGATGATAAGATTTACTGCGTAAAAGCAGGGTAACAAATTCACTACGTCTCTGTTAACTCTTACAACTGTCGCATCTAACAGCGTGTCGTAAGAGGCAACAGTGGGAAACTGAAACAAGGAGAGAGACAGCAGTATCTTTCTGATAACAATTCTAAATAATAAAAATAGCGGTTGCCAATCCACATGCCAAGTGTGGCAACTACATTAAATGTCCCACATGCAAGGCAATATTTGTAGGAGCAGGTGACTTTTTATTGGCTGTAATGGTAATGGTAATGGATGGGAAAAAAACGTCAAAAGTGTGAGACATCATGTACGGCGATCGTCAATCCTACAAGTATAAAAATTACGGCAAGTCCCCTACATCGGGAAAGGTCCAAGTCCAGCAGAGGTCTTTTAAGAACTCATGGAGAAGGTATGATTAAAAAAATATATTGGAACGAAGTTCTTTATCGACGGTAGGGGTTAGACGGATGGGAGCTGGGCGCCTAAAAGTGTAAGATTTTTTTGTCACTATCGCTTGTGTCATAGTGTAAATGGCCTTGGCGGCGAAATTAGGAAGTGAGATGGAATAATATCCATCTACCTCGCAATTTTCTTATCTTGCCATGAAAGAAATATTATTTTATTTCAAAGGACACATCATTTTAATAGACGCTAGTAAATTATTTATTTGTATTTGTTAATCAATAATATAATACCTATGTTTATCAATAATAATGTACTACGCAAGGAACTTCGTTCCACCCGAGTGTTCCACGACACTCACGCATATTTTTCAATAATTCCCAGTGTGCCAAAGTGACCAGAGTACCTACCAAGTAAACGACAGGATCTTGGTTGAATATTCAACTAGGTTTTAAGGTGTTCTTATAGTAGGTAATCATTCCCTGATTATTTCTCCAAATATTGAATATTATATCCAAAATTTTAAATGTTTACATTTCTCAATATTTTCCAACCAAAGTAAAAAAAAAACTATCTTCAATTTTATCGTATTAGTATCTCATCCGATACGGGGGAAATTGGATAAGCGAATGACATGAGATTTGATGAAATGACATCTCTTCAATAAAAATATATTCGGAAACGTTAGCATTTCTTATAATTCTAAACACTACATTTCGATTGTTAGGGGAAAGGGCAAAGTGTACCGGGCTTAAGAATCGATTATTGAATGTTAAGCCTACTTAAACAGCCGCGGAATGGAAAACTGTATCACGATAATCGTCGCTTTATAATGAGCGTTGTCTTTAAAGACCGAAATCGATTATAATCGGGTAAGATTAATCTTACCCGATTATAATCGATTTCGGTAAAAGCCTTGTCGGGGATATAAACTAAAAACCCATAACAAACATTTTTTATATTTTAAACAAGTTGTGTTATTCTATATTTTTCTTAATTTCATAAAACTATAATAAGAGTACACGCTTAAAATATGATGGTATCTACAACTACACAGAAAGGATTTTCGTGAAATTTGGTATGTAGGTAGTTAACGACCCTGGGCAACATATGAACTAACTTTATCTGAGTTCAAAAAAAGGGGTATATCTTTACCCTTCCTTTATTTCCCAGTTTACATTTTTAATTACATAAATATTTGCTGATGAGTCCATCAGTCATAAGCGAGATAAAATAGAGTTCTTATGAAATTTACTTTTATTATTAAAATTGATACTTTTTTGACTTAATTCTGAAATCTGAACTGCAGTAAAACTCCAATTTATACATTTTTAAAACAGCAATTTTACTGAAATTTTCTTAGTTTTTTTCTTATTAATTTTTTCAGACATGTTCAAAACAGAGAGTGTGATGTTTACCTTCCGTTACTAATCTATAAATTAATACTGCATATGAATGTTTTATAAATATATAAATTATGTGGTACGTATAAATAGTGCTCGTCTTTTATTATATAGATAGTAAAATAATAGCAATTCTCCTATAACCTATACGATATAAACAAATTTATAGATAAATATAATCAGTGCAAAGTGATCTAATTGAACAAGTAACAAAACTTTCACCATACTAACAAATTAAAACATATTTTTATGTAAAACTTTTACACCATTCATCGAAAATTGTTGTTAGTTTAGGTACTAATCTGTCTTATGTAAAAGAACGTCAGAAACATGGCTTACAGTTTTAATTAAATAAACAGAGCCAGAAACAGAAACAGAAACTTTTTTATTCAATATAGATTATAAATAATGCTTATTGAAAGTCACTCTTTTGTATAATTACCACTGGTTCGAAAAAAAAACCTCTGTCCTGGGAAGAACCAGCAAGAAACCCAGCGGGACTTTTTTTTTTAAATAACAGCTTACAATCATGTTACACAAATTAACAAACACAATAATTAGAAATAGCTTGGTAGCGATCACCTCATTTCCAGGGGTTATTATCATCTATAAATTCTTTAATACTATAATAACCCTTTTTATACAAACTTAGTTTAATAAAGTTTCTGAACTTTGAGCAGGTCAAATTTTGTATATTTTCTGGAATTTTGTTGTAAAAGCGTATACATCGCCTCAAGAATGAATTACTGACTCGGTGGAGTCGAGTAACCGGTACTACTAGCTTGCCAAAGATGTCTATCAAATAATGCCAGTGAATATTAAGCGAGAACTAAAGAAAACCACCACAATCTCATATATTTATATTCCACATATTTAATAAAAGAAAATGTTTAAGAAAGAAAACTAAAAACAATACGCAAAGGCCGATAAGTTTCCTTCAGTCATACGTTATCATCAATATTCGTGTCTTTGAAAATACGGTGGGGGACTGAAAACTTAAAACGAATAAAAAACTGAAAAAAGTATGCACTACTATTTGTATGAAACCCCACACGATATTTTATAATACTTTTTGCCTATTTATTTATTAAGTGACAATGTACATCAGCAGTAGTTTTTATTATGTGTGCTATTATGTAAAATTAGATGTCACGCATAAGCTACATAGCACACATAAACTCAAACCAATATTTGTCAAGAAATTGCCTGATTTCGATTTACTCATACCGCAGCGAAGGGAGAAATGTTAGACGATGCTCAGTTACAAGGCAGAGAATTTGAAAAATCCACGTATATAACGATGGCAAAACTAAATTTTCAGATGTATATTGTGTATGGTGGCAACAAAAGACGAACTTATGTTATTGTACAAGTTTTCCAAAGTTTAATGAATAATATCTATAATGAAGATTAGCTTAATGAGAGGTTAGTGCTGTCACCATAAAAATGAATCCGATAATAAAATAAATAAATATATATTTCACGTAGGTAGCCTGCGAATCAAGTATTACATACTCATCGCTAAATACTGTTTTACTATCAGTGGCGACAGTACTGCCTATCCATTCGAGCTTCTCAACTCCTTTGAATAAACGGCCATGCCTTCGCATTAGTTGAGGGGGAATGGTTGGAGTTCCAGTTCTGCTGACGCGTAACCTTGATGCACCAAGATTTTACAGTGGTAATCAGGCTACTTATCACAGTGCCCGGGAAACAATATGATAAAGGACACTATTGGAGCAGCAAAAGTTGTGGTTCGATTCTCTGCATAACGATTATTTCAAATAATTTACCATTTCAATCTAGAACGTTACAATTCCTGTTAAGTTAGTATCATTAATAAGTTTCCAGAGACTAACAAAGTGCTATTCATCTGGGCACTTCTTGCTCCTTGAATGGTTAGGTGAATATTTTGTGTTCGAGTATATCGAGCGCCAAAACTTCCACATGCTGGCGGAAAAATAAAAAAATCATACGAAGTGGTTTACAGATCAATTTAACTTTAAATGGGGAGGGTAATTTACTGCAATGAGGAAGACTTTAAATGTCCTTGAATCAGCCATTTTGCTCATTAAATTAGTCGTATCTGTAATTTGGCCAGTTATAATGCTGATCTCCGAAATTTAACGCGCTTCGTTAATGAGCTAGTGATAAATAATTAAATTAATTTTAACAGTGGTAGAGCCACGCGGCAGCTTTTGCTGTCGCACGGATGGGCCGGCTCGAACCGGGGGGTGGTACCACGACCTCACAGAATACCAGCGTGAAGTAGAGGTTTACCTCTGCGTTTCGCTTGGTGAGTGCAGGTGGCCGGAGGCCCTTTTTACTGGAAATGAGGCATTCCACCTTAGTCCTCACGGGTGACAACGCATCTGCATTTTGATTCGCAAACGAGGATAGAATGTAGATGTCTATGGGCCGCAGCAACCACTTACCATCAGGTGGACTGTGTGCTCGTTTGTCACCCTTGTCCTATAAAAAAAAATCTAGTTATTCATGTAGCGGTATGCTATGTATCATTAGCAATTTGACATCCACGTGAAAGATATCGTAGACAGTATATTCTTGAAATGATGATGTCGGGTTGTAGCAATGTTGTAGAATTATGAGAAAAATTTATATTCTTGAGGCTCGCTTTCAAATAGAATAGAATGATTTTTTATTCATTATTATTACTTACTACTTAATGAAAGTTTATTTTGTTTATCCCTTGTTCGGAATATACCTATGTCCTCGGAAGAAACAGCAAGAAACCCAGCGAGATTTTATAAACTCTACAATGAAACTATGTCGCTTTATTATACCTAATTATAGAAATATTTAAGTCTCACTGTCATTTATTATAACACCAAAGGTTAATTCATAGGTCGTGCAATTTTTATTACAAAGCTGAAGTTATAAACGAACTTACAGTCCAGCTAGACAAAAGGCTACTTTAGTTCATTGACACATGCGGTCTATTTCAAATAAAGAACGCTACAAATACGGTGTCACCTCTAAAGACTAAGATGGAATACCTCATCATCGTTATTATCATTATAGCCCTTCACAAGTCCACTGCTCAACATAAGCCACCCCCAGGGAATGCCATAAAGCACGGTCCTGAGCCACCTGCATTCCTCAACTTCCTGCATATCTTACCAGGTCGTCACTCCATCTAGTGGGGGGCACCCTAAACTTTGTCCGCCGATACGAGGCCGCCACTGGAGAACCTTTTTTCCCTATCGGTTGCCAGTTCTTCGAGCTATATGGCCAGACCTTTGCTACTTCAGCTTACTAATCCGTTGAGCTATGTCGGTAACTCTGGTTAAACTGCGGATATCCTCATTTCTAAGTTTATAACGCAGAGAAACTCCGAGCATAGCCCTCTCCATAGCTCGCTGAGCGACCTTGAGCTTCCTCATCCGGCCAGCAGTGACGGACCACGTCTTAGTTCCATAGGTTTTCACTGGCAACACGCACTGGTTGTACAGTCGCGTTTTCAAGTTTTGAGGTATACCTGACGAGAAGATGTGCCGTAATTTCTCGAACGCTGCCAGACCGAGTTGAATTCGTCGATTGACCTCTCGGTCGTAGTTGGACTTACCTAGTTAGACTATTTGTCCCAGGTAAACATACTCGTCAACAACTTCGAGCTTAGTGCTCCCAGCCACTACCGGCATAGGTGTGACATGGACATTAAACACCATCTTTGTTTTGTCCATGTTCATCTTAAGACCAATCCGTTGGGAAACACTATTGAGGTCATTGAGCATAGTGCTTAGGTCCTCCAGCGATTCTGCCATAAGGACTATATCGTCGGCAAATCGAAGGTGAGTGATGTACTCGCCATTGATGTTGATACCGTATCCTTTCCAGCCCAGAAGCTTGAAAACGTCTTCCAATGTAGCGGTAAAGAGTTTCGGGGATATAACGTCACCCTGTCTTATACATTTCTGCAATTGGATAGGTTTCGTACTCTGGTTCTGTACTCGTATAGCCATTGTAGCCCTACTGTACAAGCATTTCAGCGCTTCAATATACCGACAGTCAACTTGGCATCGCCGAAGGTACTGTAGCACCGCCCAAATTTCGACGGAATCAAAGGCTTTCTCCTAGTCCACATACGCCAGATATGGTGGCGAATTGTACTCTTCGGACTTTTGTACGAATTGCCGAAGGGTGGTCTATGGTGATAAAGCAATTTCGGAAACCGGCTTGTTCGGGAGGCTGGAAGTCGTCAAGTCTGCGCGCGAGACGATTTGTAATGACTCTCGAAAACAGCACGTAAACGCGGCTCAGAAGGGAAATCGATCTATAGTTCTTCAAGAGAGCGTTGTCACCTTTCATGAGGAACAAGACTACAGCACTACTGCACCACGCCTTCAGTGTAATGCCACCATGGAAGACGGAATTAAAGAGCTTCTGAAGAACTTCAAGTACCGGTTTTCTACCCGCTTTCAGAAGCTCCGCTGTAATTCCATCCTCGTCTGGGGCCTTACCGTTTTTAAGGTGCTGGAGAGCCATTCTAATCTCTCTCAGACTGACGTCTGGGATATAATCGGAATAGTGTTGGATAAGACTCGCTCTTGGATCGTTACTCACACTTACGTGTGACTCCAACGATGATGTGTACAGCTACCCATAGAACCTCGCAATCTCACTCAAAATCTCAGGTGCCCGGAAACGACGCTGCCACACTTGGTCTTCAGCTTCGACAGTTGGCTCTTTCTGTCAAACAGATCTCTAGCAAGGACCTTAGATTTCGCTTGATCGCTTCCTCAATACGAGCAGTATTAAAGTTGCGTAAGTTGGAATACCTCATAGCCTTTAATTATAGAGGCTCTTTATACCTTATAAACCGGAACACACGATTCTATACAAATTTCAACAAAAATATTCACACACCTAATGGTAAAATAATTGTGAAGTTTTTAATGTAACGTTTTTGAAAAAAAAATTCTCGGGGTAGTGTAAAATGAGGTTGACACTTTGACAAATTGGGTTAGTAAATGTTACATGCCTTATTATACCCCTTATTTTTATTTTTAATTAATTGCAGGTAGAAAAAAGGCCGGCAATGCATCTGCAATTCCCCTGGTTCCCCTGGTGTTGTAGTTGTTCATGGGCGGCAGTAATCACTTACCATCAGGTGAGCCGCATGCTCGTTTGCCCCCTCTCCTATATAAAAAAAGAAATACGTAATTAATATCCTTGAAGTGTGTTTAGTAATTAAGTAATTTCTGTAATCAGACAAAATTACACAAAGGGAATGAGTGACAAAGTTAATTGATTTCTCGTTTAAAGCATCTTATTATGATTTCAGTGACTGTGCACGAAACATCAGTCTCTGTATTTTCTTTCACGTTTTTGTGTCCTCATCTCAACAACCATTCTTTTGATATGCAAATTTTCAGAATATGTTAGGAACTGACAGTATTGTTGGAATGAAAATGCGATACTAATACATCGTTTAACGATATAAATTTGGTAAATGAGATCCGTCCATCCATCCATAACGGTTCATAAAAGTCCACTGGTAGGTAGGTTCCATAGACTAACGCAAAGGAAGGAATTTACCACAGCTAACACACCAGGCAGGCAGATTGACAACCAGTGTTTTTAATTATTTTATTGTTATCAGGATAATGCGGCTGCCCTCCTACTGTTTCGGTTTTCCATTGTCGCCTCTTTCGGCACGCACCAAAGATATTGATATGAAAATTATTATGATTTCTTATATTTACGCGAACACTACACATTTAATTAAAAACTAGTTTTACGGATTTTAATCGCGTATATTAACTTATTTTATATTCCCGACGTTTCGAGTACTTTATAGCACCCATGGTCACGAGGGGACTGAGGGTGTTTGACTTCCCAATGTCATAGTTAACCACGGCTACCCGCAAATTAAAAATCTTTTAGTCAGCCCCCTAACCCCCCACCCCCCCCCCCCCCCCCCCCGTGTATATTAAAAATAAAATTTAAACACTATTTAACTTTAAAATTAAACAAAGAGTGTTAATTGTCATAGATTAAATATTAGATACATACACATATTTATATTAAATTATATTATTGAATATTATGTGAAATTAAGTTAGTTTTTTTCCTCTAATGCGGCTCTACCCATTGCTTTCACCACACTACCAAAGGTTAGCTGGCAGAGAATGTCTTTTGGCATTAAGTTCGCCTTTATACCAAATGTTTGTTTCTTTGAGTGCAATAACGAATTTTCTATCTATCTATCCTGTTTCATTGCCGTCTGTCATCTCTTATGAAACCCACGTTATGAGACAGGGTAGTGGAGAATTTCACACAGCCACAATAGGAGGGTCACGGACAGTATAAGTGATTAAAAAATGTAAATTCCTGTTATTTTTAACTACAAAATTTTAGAACGAAAGCGTCGCGAATACGTGTGTAATTTAATAAAAGAAATGCTTAATTAAGTACTGTCTAAAATAAAACGAACCTTATGCCTCTTGTAAAATATCATAATCACATGGAAAACTGATTAGAAACTAAAATGACGATTTCGTCAAGATGAAAAACCTTGTAAGATCTTAGGTACATTTGGCTCTAAATTCAAATAGAAATAGCACCATCATTTTCATAAAGGTATGTTTATTACTAAGCACTGACAATAGGTCGATTGCTTTTAATATTACCGCCCGAGTTATAGTTCTGTGAACCATTGATGTTCTTCATCGTAATTTTTAACTCTATTGTACTAAATCTAAGGCTTGATATTGAATAAAAATCGTTCAATGCCAGTCTGAAAAAAATGTTTTAAATATGTACAACAGACTGAAATATGCTAATATAGTGCGTAATAGTATTGATTAAAAAATAATATTTTAAGTTTTTTTGTTGTTTACATAACATAATAAATACATTTATTTAAATAACATAATATACAAAGTTTACGAGCGACTCATATTGAATCGCCTTCGTAAATACGTCTTCACCAACAAACTTCTTTCAGACGAGCAGTTCGGCTTCAGACCCGTACACTCGTACACCGACCAGTTACCTCGCCTCACAGAATACATTCTGAAAGGATTAAATCTCTCACTTAGAAATCTCAGAACCACCATAACCGATGCCTCTTCTTCGATGTCGCAAAAGCGTTTGACGAAATCTGGCAAAACTGCTTGCTTTTCAAGCTGTATAAACTCAACTTGGCTGACAAGCTCACCCACATCATCAGGGCCTTTCTTGCCAATCGCCACTTTCGCAATCTAATAGAGGGTACTCACTCTATAAAGCGTCTTCTCAAAGTTGGAGTCCCACAAGTCTCCGTCCTCTCCCCACTACTCTTCACACTCTTCACGAGTGACATACCGAAGGACCTCCGTAATGAATACTGCTCTTTACGCCGATGACACGGTACTTTTCGTAGCCCATCATAGTTAGTTCTACATCGTCGGATGGCTAACCTTTTTGCCCATACAGGCACTCCATAAAGAGCTACGGGCCGTATACTCTCGCAAAGAGGTGACGTACTCCCTCCGTCAATCCCCATAGACTGGGCAGCAGTCTATGCATAGCACCAGTCACCCTTTCGATCTGGGGGACTAGACGCTCGAAATCTTCTTCGAAGCCACAGCTACTATCCAGGTGGAGGCCTAGGTACTTTATGTACCTCCCCACCCTGATTTCAGACCCACCCACGCGGACGCACGAGTCGAGTAGTTCCCTGATCCGTGGTAATTTATGGATCCATAGGGCCTTGGTCTTGTTAGCCGCTATTTCTAATCTCTACTCGTGGATTTTAGCAACGATGGCTTCCGTCCCAAGTTTGGCGAGCTTCTTGGCTCTCTGGAAAGTTATCCCGCTGGCAATCACCAATGTGTCGTCAGCCTAGCACACGATATTTATGCCAACGGGAATGTCTACTTGCAGAACCTCATCGTGCGTGAGGTGCCACAGTAGTGGATCTAGCACCGAGCCCTGTGGAACCCCACGTTTAATCTTCCTCCGGAACTTCTTACCATCTTGCCCCCATGCACAGAATTTACCTTTCGCGCGTTTAGTCCCGATAATACTTTGCAGTTAGGTGGGCACCTGATGATATACCATTGTCCTCCTAATTGCGTCCCAGGATAGAGAGTTAAAGGCGTTGATTCCAAGATTTATCACCAACGCCAAGCCACACTGTGACGCTGCTTGTGCTGACAGAGAGTGGACGCGCATAATTGCATCTACAGTGGAACGCTCCGTCGGAACCTCATGGGAAAGCCTACATTTGCACAATTACATAAAATAGGCATGAAATAGTAGCGTAACATTATGAAATAATTATCGCAAGTGACGAGTACCAGTCTCTTTTTAGTAGTGAGGCAGTAATAGAAATGAGACATTTCATCGTATTCACTAAGGGGACAAGACATTTGCATTTTGGTTCGTATTTATGGCCCACAATATCCACTTACTATAAGTTGGACTTTGTGCTCTTTTGTCACCCTTCTAAATATATTTTTTCCATATTTGGTGAATAAATATAAGTAAGAGCCGATCATATCTAACAGTATCTTTACTACTAAAATACCCTCTTCATAATAAAATGAGATCCCATCACAACAGTGGAATCAATATAGGTTATTATTACTTTAAATTTACATTAAGAAGAATGAGAGAGTACATTTACAAAATACAGATAGTAAGGCGTTCCATTTTAGTTCTCAGGGGTGACAACGCATTTGAAGCCTTCGTCAATACCTTAAAAAAGACTATCAGCAACTTAAATGATCCATAAAAATAATATAGATGGACTAAAATTCCATTTGAGCGTTTCTAACTAAAGTGGATAAATAAGCCAAGACATTAATTATTTATTACTTCTTCTTAAAATTATCTTACGAATACCTTTTTGATGTTGAAATACACGAAACAAATTACTTTGAAAGGTCAAGTATCGCCTCAATGGGAAAACAAAGAAATTTACGTAAAATGAAAAATGATGGGTAGAAAGCATTTTACTGAGATTAAAATGAATCCCTAAACATTTGAGGGAGTTCCGAATATTTTCTGGGGTTAAGCTTATTATAATTTACATTAAATAATTAAATTTTTTCTTAGGCATACAAACTCAATTATACCTCGTGCTTCGTCCTCTAGATTAGTAACTGGAACTTATTAAACACATGTCGTATCACGTCTAGGATTCACCACTCGCACCATAGTTGAGAATCTAAAAGTTTTAAAACCCCTCCTTTCCACTTCTTCCTCCGATCACGGGAGTGGGGATAACCCCACTCTGTGTACCATTCATTGATTCTGCCCTCGATATGTCATTCTCAATTTAGTGCTTCACTACTCAACACCTCTCTTTATTTTTAAAAGCGTTGATATTTGAATTTTGTTTGATATAGTGTTATGCAATCAGTGAAACGTAGTGATTGGCTGATACTATGCTGAAAAGTAAACGTTATTTAAATCAAGAAGTAAAGAAACTATACTACAAATTACAGTGTGCTTGAAGGCGCATAGATAGAAAATCAAGCAAGACTTCGAGTAATTCGTCGCTGGACTTAGATCAACTGGAAGGCAGGAAATATCTCAATTAATTAAAATGAGTTCGTTCTTTTCAAAGACAATGTAACATAATCTCAAAAGAAGTTGGCTACGTTCTGTTTATGCGAACTGTAACACATAGTGTCTTTAATAAAGTAAGGTTCGTTCATTTCGAAGGAACTGAACACACACCTTTCAAATAATATCCAATAATGAATACTGAATTCTTAGTTTTTTTTTCGTTTTCTGGGTAAAACTATAGATATCCGGTACTTGTGGACGGGGTCGGGGGTATGGGAAAGATTCAGGAGATGTCTCCCTTACCCTTCCTCTCTTGTGGAAAATTATAGTTTTTTGAATAATAATTTTTTTTGTAATATCATAACATCACTTTTAAACAGGAATATTGACCCGAAGCTGCTTCTGCAACGGCTTTGGCGCTGCGGTAAGTGCAACATCTTTGCACTCACGTAGCAGATGGCAGGCACCTGTGTGAGCAATAGCGGTTGAGGCTGGTCTATATAATAATAGATATACTACTATAGAATAAATCAAGGCTGCGGAGTTGTACGGCGGGCGGAGGCTGCTCTCTCTCCATGCCTACGGCTTTACAAAACCACTAGGGATAGGACAGACAAAACTACGTAAAGTCGGGGCATGCTGAATTGGTTTTAGTACAGATTCGACCTATCTTATCTATAAAGTCAAGTTGCCCTAAACTCTGCTATGATAGTGGTAAATAAAAGAATGTAATATGAATTGTTATAATTTTGTTTTCCGAAAAACCTCTTGACTGCTCTCCACTGCGGCTAAATTCGTTGTGTATGAGTCTCATCTTCAGCCATAAATGGATTGTCTGAGTCCGAGTAATTAACTTTTTTATGAGTAATCCGTTTCGTTTTATGAAATTTTTAGTTAGTTAAATTTATTTTTATCGTAATTAAAAAAACATTGCAAAAGGTTCAAGCTTAACCCTGACAAATCTCCATAACTAAAATTATAATTAAAATTAAGAACTAGACGTCAACTTCATAATACTAGACTGAATTGACATATTTGCATTTCGTTATAAACAATTTTTAGTTAAATTTATTTTTATCGGAATTAATTGAAAACACATTTCTGACATCTAAAACCTGTGTAAGAGGTTAACCCTGATAAGCCTTCTAAACTGAAAACATAAATAAAATCAAGTACCGAACGTCTATAGCCAACTCGATTTCTGTAATAAGATTTGAATTACTCTGATTGTAAAATGACCTTTTAGAATTAGCAAAATAAGAAACGGCTAACACGAAGGAGCTTAGAGGCAATCCTTAGGAACCCATTGGGCTAGATGGTCCGATTGGACTTGTACTTGCAAATAAATTATAGCAGAAACGCCGATCACCCCTGCGTCAAAATCAGATATAGATGCTGACATATTAAACATCCTGGGCAAGGATTTGACAGAATTTGGTCCAGACATATACTGCAAATTATGTATTAGTTTAAAACGATATAACCACATCAGGCTTGAACAAAGATACCGTAAGTAATTCTGTACTTTATCCTAGCACACTCCACAAACATTGGCGCTAAAACAATGAACGGCAGGATAAAGGTACCCGAGACTGCTAAAACCAGAAGCCTAAGACTGAAAGCATGCCTAGTCCGTCCGTCCGTCGGTCAAAAGCCGCACCCAAAATGCCATCACCCCACCAACAAAAGTGGGTCCACAATCTCCTTGAGATAATCGCGCTATTTATCTATAAATGACCTTGACCTTCACTCTCAATAAATGATTCAATTTTGATACGCCAAAACATATATTTTCTATAGGCAAAACTGATATTGTGATAGTATATATATATATATATATATATATATATATATATATATATATATATATATATAATTACCTGTCATAAACGTCGGTAACAGTATCGAGCAAGGTGTTTTAAATCTTTTAAATTCTTTAAACTAAGATGTTGTTTGATATTACAGATGATAAGGTTAACTCGTTTAAAGCTCTTTATATTTTGTATATCTTCTTTAATAACCCAATTTTCTTGCTCTAATTTATTGACATACTGATGTAACAGTTTGTGTGAACAAAAAGTTATGTTGTGCTTCTATTAATGATGTCTGGTATTTTTCATTATTTTACGAGATGTTTTTATTTTATTCTAATGAGCTTAATATCCTTTTGATATTGTTTTGATATTGTACATGCGTAGCATTTCTTATGCCATTGATAAACCCACGACGTACTCGTATTCGCACCACCGCAGACTGCTGACCAAACAACAGCTGATCGTAGTAGTGTAACTGGGTGCTCCCGTGTCGTAATTGTAATATTTTTTTTTAAAAGACGTTACCCCCACACTAGGATTTTCTCCTGTATTGTGGAGGCAGTTTACAAACATAAATTGCACGAGGACAAACATTCAGACCCGGGACAATTATCTGTAGGCCATACAAATACTTGTTTCGTGCGGGATTCGAAGCCACTGCGCCAAGGAGCAGTCAAATTGTAATAAGATTATGTCACGTTGTTGTCGCTTTTGCAGTTTTGAACATATGTTTTAAGATGAGTGGTAAGTGTCTTTAGTAGTTGTGAACCTTGCCAGTATGGATCTAAATCGTAATAAATAATAATTTTCCATTCATCACGGACAAACCTCATATTTGGTTTATAAATTCTGGAAAATAAAAAAATTACGTTAAATGCTCCTTGTATTGTTTGTGTGAATAACATAAAAATAAGTTGTGTGTTTATAATAAAATTGCAAATGTTCATACTGGATCCTGCATTTCCTGGTTTGCCGTTTTTATGATTTGCTTTCAGACTTGACTTTTGATTGTTTTTGGGACTTGATTGATAGTTTGTGGGATTCTGATAATTTGATTCTGAATGAGTTGGTAAAATAGTTAATTTCTGTAGTCTCATAATAGTCCCGTTTTTTGTTTTAACAGTGACTACTCGTACTAATATATCTTTACCAGAGTGAACATCGACAACTCTCCCTAATGCCCATCTCAGTGATCAAGTATGATATTTTTGGTAGATTGCTGCTACTTGCTCCTGGCTGATAATGCTGTCAGATATTCAGACTTCCAACGCTTCCAAACATCACTAAATATCTTCTACGACATGTGCCCACGCATTGTTTCGTCTTTCTCTGTCTCCACGATATTTAAAACAGGACCGCTAGCCAGAATGTGAGATGGAATCAGGTAGTGGATATCATTTGGATCTTCAGTGATAGCGCAGAGCGGTCGGGAATTCAGGCAGGCGTCTAGTTGTGTTATCAGTGTTGAGAACTCCTAGAAGGTGAGTTTTTGCTCGCCGATGATTGTGCCCAGGTGGTATATAACGTTATCACAGCCGCTTGCCACAGAACTGACTCCCCCCCCCACACTGGGCCATGATGGTGCATTGCAATGTCATGTGATGTTCATCTCGCTTATTTCTGATAAGAACTCATCTGTAATAATGGACTTTAGATCAATGATTTCTCGATTGATGATTCTGTTGGCACCTACAAAATTCGTAGCCTTGGTACCATTCTTCTTAATGCTGCTAAAAATGTTGATAAAGTGAAATCGGTATTAACTCAAGATGTATGGCCTTTCTTATAGAAGAGGGGGCAAACGAGCATGCGGCGCCGCAACGCAACGCCAAATTCTTTGTAACCACACAAACAAACACTGCTATGTGTCCTTTAAAGATCTTGATTCCACTGCTTTTATTTTATTTTACGTCCTTAAAACCTGAAAAATCTACTCCTGTACGAAGAAATTGCGGATTTAATCTTGCTTCAGGAAGATCACCATAAGCTCATGATATCTTATAGGGTTGTGCCTTTTACATGTTACGCTATTTCTACCTAGGACCCAATATTGTTGTGGTTACAGTTGTTAAGGTGACACGGGCTACTACGTGATATGTCATTTTGTGGGCTTGATCAATGAGTAGGTTTTTCAGGTGACTCTCGAGGAGAATGATAAGGTTATGCATAATTTTTTGCTGTTTGACACGTTTTGCAGTCTGCCACCTACTCTGAACATAACTTCAGAATCGATAAAAGGATTTAAAAGTAGTAATATGCTTTTTGGGCTTACTTTGTTATGCTCTTGTAAATAGATGATATCTTCTCCGGATTCCTTGCTTTGCATGTGATTGATAATAATTATTTTATTTTCCTTTTGTAATTCTTTTGCGTTGTGCGTGTAGTGTTGCTTATTATTTTGCTTTATACGTTGTATATATGCTAATATTCATGTCATGTGAAACTGCTGTGCTTGCTTATTAATTGTGTAATGATGTCGTTTTCGCTTGAGCTTCTTGTGGAGTGTACTTGCTTTATAGTTTTTACTTCTTCATCGATGAAGTAAGTGGTCTTCTTTTGGTTATCACCGTCGGAGTCTAATAACCACGCTGGTCTATGCTACTATAACTGATGTTGATGAAGTTGTTCCTTGCTGATTCCGCGAATGACTCAGTTATCTGTGTTATCATGCGATTTGATGATCTTACTACTCTGTTGGCTACAAAAACTCGTTTTTTCCTCGCAGTCAACCCAACACTGCTATCCAATCACACCATCCAAACATTTTGATAATGTAATCTACCAAACATGATTTCACCTTTTCCATGGGCTTTGATAAAAGTAGAATTGTACTTAGTTCTAAGCGAAGTAAAGTGATCTTCTTTTTCGTTGGTACTAGCCTGGATTTTGCTGTAAGGAGGAGAAATGATATGTTTTTAATTCCGTCTTTCCCTCAGGGTGTAGTGCAACTTGTATTGATAATATTTTTACAGGTGTTGTACCAATCAACAAGTCAATAATTCAAAAACTTAGTTCAGATCACTGTGGAGAACTGGTTTCATTACCTTATATACACAAAAAACAGGACATTGAGAAAATTGTGTTTGTTCCTATTAATGCAAAACTCCTGGAGAGATTTAGAAGTAATATGGTAAAAAAACTTCCATCGCTTTCTTATAAGAACAATGCAGAATTTTTATATGCAGAATTATTTACTCTTATAAGCAATGAATTTAAAAAACATTTACTTCTAAAACATTCTCCAGAAACAGTCGCAAGGCATTTAATGAGTGGACGACAGTGGGAATTCATAAAAGCAGACGAAGGTTATATGACCTTTACCATGAAAGATCATATAATTCTTCTGATGCTTTTAAAGAATATGTCAAAAATTATTCTAAAATATTTAAGAGAATTTGCTCCACAGCCAAATCGTTACGTATTAGCAACAAAATTAAGACGGCTAAGAATAAAATTAAAATGACGTGGAGTATAATTAACAGCGAAACCGGTATAGAAAAACCTCGTAACTCAAACTTTCAATTAAAAATTAACAATGAATTGACCAAATCAAATCAAGAAGTCACAGCGGTGTTTGAGAAATATTTCACTGATATTCCTATTTTAACAACAGAGTCTTTGAATACTTCTCCAACTGTCGCCGAGTCATTACTCAAACAGTATGTTAATATCTGTTTAAAAGAATTTAGATTTGAAAAAGTATTACCGCAAGATATTGTAAAATACTTCAAAACCATTGATGTAAAGAAAACCGCAGATTTGTGGGGAATTTCCGTGACAGTTATTGCGTCCATGATAGATTTAATTGCACCTCATCTTGCTATTATCTTTAATACTTGTATCGATTCTGGTGTGTTTCCTGATTTAATGAAGTATAGTAAAGTAATACCTTTATTTAAATCCGGTAGTACATTGGACCCCGCTAATTTGAGACCTATTTTTGTACTTCCAATTCTCAGTAAAATTTTTGAAAAAATAATTTTGAGTCAATTGTTAATTTTTTTAATACTAATAAAAAGAGCCACGTGGCAGCTTTTGCTGTCGCACGGATGGGCCGGCTCGAACCGGGGTGGTACCACGACCTCACAGAAAACCAGAGTGAAGTAGAGGTTTACCTCTGTGTTTCGCTTGGTGAGTGCAGGTTGCCGGAGGCTCTTTTTATTGGAAATGAGGCATTCTATCTGAGTCCTCACGGGTGACAACGCATCTACATTATGATTTATGATAGAGGATAGATGTAGATGTCTATGGGCCGCAGCAACCACTTACCATCAGGTGGACTGTGTGCTCGTTTATCACCCTTATCCTATAAAAAAATTACTTCATAAAAACCAATTTGGTTTTACAAGGGGTCGCTCGACGTCTGACGCCGGTGTTGAGCTTCTGAAATATATTTTTAATGCCTGGGAGAATTCACAGGATGTCTTAGGTGTTTTCTGTGATCTTTCCAAGGCTTTCGATTGTGTTCATCATGAAACATTAATCAGGAAACTACAACATTACGGTGTAAAAAATTTGGCGCTTAGACTTATTACTTCATATTTAAGTAACAGAACTCAAAAAGTCGTGATAAATGGTAAAGGTTCCTCCGGATCGGTAGTATCAATGGGCGTTCCTCAGGGCTCGATTCTTGGCCCATTCCTGTTTTTAATCTATATTAATGACTTACCTTATCTTGTAGGGGACAATCACGATATAGTATTATTTGCTGACGATACTATATATATATATATATATATATATATATATATATATATATATATATATATATATATATATATACTCTTTAAATTTCAAACTCAAACGGCAGTTAATTAATTATGACGATGTAAATAATGCTCTATCGAAGTTAGTATAATGGTTTAACGCCAACAATATGCTCTTAAACGGCAATAAGGCAGAGTGTATTAAATTTACAATACCTAATGTAAAACATTCGAATACCAATGTGCTATTAAATGGGGAGGAGTTGAGTCTTGTGGATACCACTGTTTTTCTCGGTAGTACTATTGACGCGAAACTTCAATGGGGCCCCCGTATACCTAAATTAGCAAGCAGACTTATTTCTGCAGCATATGCTGTAAGAAAGATTAGAAGTCTCACAGATGTTGAGACAGCTAGATTAGTGTATTTTAGTTACTTTCATAGCGTAATGTCTTATGGAATTTTGCTATGGGGTAATGCGACTGATATTGAAGCTATATTCGTTTTGCAAAAGAGAGCCATTCGGGCGATTTACAACCTATATTGTAAAGAGTCCCTCAGAAAAAAATTTCAAGTAATAAAAATGTTAACTTTGGCATCGCAATATATTTATGAAAATGTAATGTATGTACATAAAAACATAAATAGCTTTAATAAGAATAAGGATGTGCATACTTTAAACACTAGGAACAAACATAAGCTTGTAATACCAGTTACTAGACTCCACAGAATCAGTAATTCATTTATGGGGCAATATATACGCTTTTACAACAAAATCCCAGAACATATTCAAAGTTTATCAATAAACAAGTTTAAACGTTTTATTAAAGAAAAACTGTACAAAAAGGGTTATTATAGTATCAAGGAATACATGAATGAAAATAACCCCTGGGAATAAGGTGATCGCCACCATGCTGGTTCTATTAAAAATAATTTAAAAATTGTATAAATGAAATTATTGTTAAGTGAAATATGTTTGAAAAAAAGTCCCGCTGGGTTTCTTACTGGTTCTTCCCAGGATAGATGTATTTTCCGAACCAGTGGTAAATAAAAAATGACTTTCAATAAGAATTATGTAATAATCAATATTGAATAAAAAATTATTCTATTCTATTCTGTTCATCACGAACTATCTTGCAATAAATAACGAAAGCATATGCATTCAACGACGCGTCACTAAACCCATGAAGAATGGTGACATCATTTTTGTTGCTCTTTAACCGTCTTGGTATACGTATTTGTGATATATTCTTGATATCTTAAACTTCGTCCGATACGCTTTAATTTAATAAAGAAGCTCGTCGTCTCATTATAAGTCGTAATGCCAAGTTTTTTTGGAATAATAATTTCAATTTTGACTGACTGGCGTTAAAAATCCTGCTGGATCGTAGAGCTTTGAGATATTTTATAACAAGCTTCGTTTCGTTAATTTTGATGTTGATAAATCGATTTCAATGTCAAAAGTAAGCTGGTCTGGTTGCGTAAGTCATCGCATGCTTAAAGTTTTAGTAGATACTTCAGATTTGAAGACATATGTTTATTCGTTGGTATTTGCTGTGCTGTCCTTCTAGAAGAAACGGTGTATTTGCTGCCATTTTATTAAATTAAATCCACATGCTTTTAGTTAGTTTTTTCGCTGCTGGGCTGTCCTGTACTATACTTATGACCTTCTTCTTCGGCTAGCTGTTTCAATACCATCATGGAAAGAAATGGTGCTGCCTTAGTTCCATATGTGAGAGTGGATTACTGATATTCTTACAAAGTTTCGTTTAATAATTTTTCCATAGGATTTTTTGATATATCTGATCTTCTTCGTGAATGAAAATCTGTTGAAACATTTTTTTGATGTCAGTAGTATAGGTATTGGTACTTTCGCCAGGTGATAATCAGTAATAACAGCTCCTGTTACAGGTTGGGTAACGTTGCATAACGTCATTCAAGCTAAGCCATATGTTTGCTGGTTGCTTTTCTACAGGATGCATTTCGGAGGAATAGCATAATGGCATAATTTAATTCCTTACTCTCCCTTCCACCATTGCACAACTAGACGTATTGGACAGTCTACACCCTTTCGTTGTTGACTTGCTACGCATTCAAATCAAATGGTTCGCTACGTCATGCACCATGCGTACAGCAAAGGAGTAGAATAAGTTTCCAGTATCTGTCGTTCCATCCGATTACAGTATGGGTGTCTTCAAGACAAGAGTGAATAGGATTTTGTTAAGTTGGTGCGCTTCACCATTTTAGGCTATATCACCACCTACCACCAAGTGCGATCGTTGATAAATGCTGGTTTAGCAGGATTTAAAAAAAAAGCCGCTCGAAGTTTTAACAGTCCGATAAAAACTACTCGAAGCGAAGTTGTTAACTCCGGTTGTTGAACGCAATGATGAACTAAATACAGACTGTAGACCGGCGTCGTAATGCAAGGCGATAGTTTTATATGACCTATTTCCAAATACTCGTGGATAAATGATTTATATTTTTGTTCAATATCTTTTCGGTAAGTAAATCTTTTTTTTAACTGTATAAACTGTACTATTGTTCTTGATTTTTATTCTCCCAAATTTTGATCTGCTTCTGATGTAAATGGTAATCTCCGTATTTACCGTCTTTTTGTATTGTTGTAGTGTTTTTGAAATACTCCAAGTATTTATTTATTAACATACCTTGCAATTGAGAACAAAAAAAATTGTATACGTTCGCGACAAAATTCGACGTGGTAGTGTATTTTCTGGCCTGTTTGTCGGTGCCAAAATGGTGCACGTTTGAACATGAAAAATGGCTGCCACGCAAATGGACAGGAGCTCCTATTTTAATTTTAAATGTTATTGATTCACACTAGTGACAAAGCTTAAATTTTACTATAATCAACTGTTTAAATTGTTGTTTATGTATTTAAATAATAATCAATCCATATAAAGTAACTTTTCTCGAAAGAAGAAATCACATTGACGAGGATACGTAAGCGACGCGTACTTCACGACCCAAAATGCTGACTCGAAAAACAAATTCTAAGGATTTGGAGAACAAGCTGCAATTGACACTTCAGGAACTTAAATGTACCAAAAACGTATGTGACCACCTGCTACAGGAACAAGAGGATAATGAGATTGAAATAAGAAAGGTTATTAATAAAAACTCAGACCTAAAAAAAAATAATTATCCACTATTCACCAACAAAACATGAACATTCTGGAACAGCGAAATCGGCTTTAAGAAATTATGTTAAACGTAAATTCTTTTACTCAGTGTAGTGACGTGCATGAAAAGGCGTTGAGTTGCATAACGGAGCTGGAGATGAGTATAACTGAAGCTCGTAAAACTATGTCTCAGTTAGAAATGCAGAAAGGAGACCAGGTCAGTGTTAAACAGACATTTGTTTATATAAATAATTGCAAAAAATATAAAAAATACATAAAAATTGCGAAATTAATTAATTTTAAGCAAAAATTACTACAAAAACCTAATTCAATGCCTGTTATATTTAAAGAAAAGAAAGAAAACAACTAATTAAACAACTAAGAATTCCATGAACAAAATGAATCGTTGTATAATTCTGACATTCAACAATTACAAAATTAAATTCATCACTTAACTAGTTCACTTATTTCCATAAGTTAAAAGTACCAAACAGCCCAGAAACAAATAGATGAGCATATTTTAGCCGCTGAGAAATTGATTGACATTTATAATTATAACAAGGACAGGTTTGAACCCTTGACAAAAAAGCATATGAATGGCTGTATATTCTAACCCTCGTCAAAAGAATTATGTTATGATTCTGAAATGAAGCGTGACAGCTTAAATAATTTAAATTCTTTACTCGTATGTAACAAAAATTATAATGGTGAAACCAAATACATTAATTCTCCTTTACCTAAAAAAATGTTATTACTGTCAGACAAAATAGGACGAAATTTAGGAATTTTGATGAATACCACCTGACCACAAAAAGTTATAAATAGTTGTCAACCTGGTGCAGCCTATAGTTGCTTAGTACATAGTTTAATTAACTCAAAATACTTAAACGATGAAACCGCTATCATAATTCTGTATGGCAATAATCTCTCTTTAAAAAAGCCTCATTAAATAAGTTTGAATCTCTTTTAGACATTCATAATAAAACTAAATATAAGTTTATATTATTTGCATTAATATATATATATATATATATATATATATATATATATATATATATATATATATATATATATATATATATATATATATATATAATCTTTTGAAATTATTAGATCATATTTACAAAGGGTTGAAATACGAGTAAATAGAGTAAAATTAGTCGGGTCATTTGTTCAAATGAGTGTGCCACAGGATTCTATTCTTGGTACTTTTCTATTTTTGACATATATTAACGATTTATTTAAAAGCCTATATTAAAGCACGTATATTAAAAAAAGGAAGCACTGAGGCATTGTTTTGTGTATTGATATAATACTCTGGAAACTGATTAACATTTATTTAAAACTAACTTCTCATTTAAATGACGTTAGGTAACAAAACTTCACCTCGGTGTCGACTGGTGACATCTGGTGAGCAGGGGATTACTGGCTTTGTTATATTGTGTTTTTTTCTTCTTTCTCGTGACCATTCATAAGAGCTTATAAATGAGCCTATGTGAATGAAAATAAATAAATAAATAGACTGAATCACTGACTAAACAACACCACTGTCGCTCACGATAAATAAATGATCTTTCAAATCAATATTTGAAAGATCATTTAAAGATATTTCAGTGGTAGAGCCATGCGGCAGCTTTTGCTGTCGCACGGATGGGCCGGCTCGAACCGGGGTGGTACCACGACCTCACAGAAAACCAGCGTGAAGTAGAGGTTTACCTCTGCGTTTCGCTTGGTGAGTGCAGGTGGCCGGAGGCCCTTTTTACTGGAAATGAGGCATTCCATCTTAGTCCTAACGGGTGACAACGCATCTACATTTTGATTTGTAATAGAGGATAGATGTAGATGTCTATGGGCCGCAGCAGCCACTTACCATCAGGTGGACTGTGTGCTCGTTTGTCACCCTTATCCTATAAAAAAAAAAATTAAAAGATTATTACTGGTCGTAGACACCTTTACCCTATGTTTGTGTATTTTCAGTATTTTGTTTAAGGTTTTCTTTATTGTCCAATTACCTCGACAAGAAGAATCATTTAATCATATAATATTACTTATTGTGTAGGCATAATCATATAGTATAGTTTAAAAGATCTAAGTGTACAAACGGCGGGAAGCGACTTTGTTTTATACTATGTAGAGAAGAGATGCGACGGGCAACATGTACATATTTTAATATATAATCATTTAATAAATAAATTGAAATTACATTTAAATCCAATTAAATGTTTATTACAAATATTATTAATTTAAATTATACAAACATATGTTACCACCTCCCCAGAAGTCTAGAGATGTGTCGTCGCGTTTTGTCGTTTGCCATTGAGTTGCGGCGTTGAGATCCGCCGGCTCGAATCCCGCACGGAACACGTATTAGTATAGTATGCAAATAGTTGTGAAGGGTCTGAATGTTAGTCCTTATTCGGTTTATGTATGTAAACTGTCTCACGTTACAGACGAAAATCCTAGTGTGGGCGTAATGCCTTGTAATAATTATGATGAAGATAATACAACGTCCGAAACATTTGTAGTTGAAATGAAATTTGTCGCCTAAGCTATAAAAAAATATGAATGACGGAAGTTAAAAAGATGTTTGTGCATAAGAAATAATACATTATAAAATAACGTGTTAGAAAAGATTAGAGCTCCCATTCAACCAAAAAAAATATAAGCAAGTTAATGAAAATTAAAAATAATAAGTAATTACGCAGGTTATGCAGGTTACCGGATAAAGAAATTTATTACACATCTCTATAAAACAAATTTGTTTTCTTTTTTTCTATTCTAGTCATTCTTTATCAAATATGTATACTAAACTTAAATTATTTTCTGATTAACCAGATTCACATCCTTACTTCTGCTAATACTCATTTTTTTAGAATAGGTTAACAAACGAGCATACAGGCCACCTGATGGTAAGTGGTTGCTGTGACCCATAGACATCCACATCTATCCTCAATAAAGAATCAAAATGCAGATGCGCTGTCACCCGTGAGGACTAAAATGGAATGCCTCTTTTCCAGTAAAAAGGGTCTCCAGTTCTCTACACTCACCATACGAAATACAGTAGTGTTAAACTGCTATTTTACGCTGGTAATTCTGTGAGAGCGTGGTCCTTCCCCGATCGAGCCGACCCATTCGTGCTACAACTATACTACTAATATAGTTGCAGCATGTCTCTACCACGTCAAAAATCATTTGACAGTGTATACATCATACATGCATATGTGATAGCAATTTATGCATAATACACATTTATTAATTATAAAAATTTAAATAGGTGTTTTTTATTGAAATTGAATCTAAGAAATGCAAATAAGAGTCTCGTCTTTTCATTCAAGAAAGTAGGCGTACCGTACAGAAAACACACGGAGTCGTGACACGTGACACACGTGACGTTGGCTTAAAAAGACATCTTTTTTTCTATTAAAAAACGTTACCCCCACACTAGGATTTCCTCCTGTATCGTAGAGGCAGTTTACAAACACAAATTGCACAAGGGCAAACACCCAGACCCGGAACAATTATTTGTAGGCCATACAAATACTTGTTCCGTGCGGGATTCAAACCCGCGGCCCCAGCGCAGCAACTCATTGCTAAGCCAGTGCGCCACGGGAGCCGTCTCATTTGTATATACGTGGTAGAGACATACTGCACCTATATTATGGTTGTGGTACAAATGAGTCGACTCGATCGGGGTAGGGCCTCACAGAATACCAGCGTTAAATAGCAATTTAACGCTGTTGTATTTCGTATGATGAGTGTAGAGAACCGGAGACCATTTTAACTGGAAACGAGGCATTCAATCTTAGGTCCTCAGGGGTGACAATAACGCATCTGATTTTGACTCTTAACCATTTTTCAAATTCTAAATAATATTTATTTATTTATTTCATATATTTGCATAAAACATGGACAGATAAGGATGGTACAATTCTTAAAGCACAACATGTTTTGCTATGTGATTGTGATAGCATGCAAATTTACATAAATAGCACATATACAAATGAAATTTTTTAGTCATAATACAAAACAATTAGACTAAAACATATAAAATCATAAATAAACAAAGATTATCAATTCATTAAAAAAATATATGTCATTTACATTTAGCAAATAGGTCTCTGATGTCATAAAATTGATTTTCATTGAGATAAGTCAATAATTTTTTTTAAATAAATTATTATTATTCGATTTGATTTCATTTGGTATTTTATTATAAATTCGAATACACATGGTTAAACAGCTTTTACTATATTTGTTTGATCGCGGTACATCATCTAATACAAGTCTATTGCATTTCTTTTAGTCTTATATTCATATCATATGCCTTTGTAAACAGATTATTATGTTTATGTACGAAATTACAAACTTCGTAGATATACAAAGATGGTAGTGGCAACAAACCTAGGCTCCTAAATATTGGTTTGCAGGATTTATCCGGTGCGATTCCAGCAATAGCTCTAATGCATTTCTTTTGTGCAGTAAATAATCTCTGTTTATCTGTACCATTGCCCCATATTACAACACCATAACGTAGTAAAGATTCTATGTAAGCGTGATACGTTAAAACAGCATTTTTTTTGTCTGTAACATTTTTACTTTATTAAGTGCATAAACAAATTGGTTTATTCTACTGCATAGGTGATGTATGTGAACTTTCCAGCTTAAATCTTGATCGATTATTACTCCTAGGAATTTAGTTTGTGTTACTTCGTTTAATTTGTCGATATTAAAATTAAAATTGTATTTTGTGTGTTTTGATTTATTAAATTGAATATAAGTTGATTTATTAAGATTGATTTTTAAATTGTTTCTGTCTAACCATTTAATAATTGTATCAATTGTGTTGTTAATGTCAATTTCATGATTATGTATGGAATTATTTTGCTTCTTATCAATGCTTACAATTATTGAAATATCGTCCGCGAATAAAATACATTTATGAGTGGTGATTAGAGTTATATCATGTAAATAAAGAAGAAACAATATTGGACCCAGCACGCTACCTTGAGGAATGCCATGTTTGTTCTCTTTATAAGAAGATGAGAAGGACAGCATTTCCTCTCCTACAATCTTTTTTATTACGACACATTGTCTACGGTTAGTTAAATAGGAAGATATCCATTTTAGTGGAAGTCCTCTGACACCGACCATTTCCAGTTTTCGTAATAGTATGCTGTGCGCAACGAGATCGAAGGCTTTCGATAGATCAAGAAACAATGCTGTGGTTAAAAAATTGTTATTTATTTTTGTTAAAATTTAACTAATGATTTTAAATGTGGCTAATGTTGTAGATTTTTGTTTCTGAAAGCCATATTAGTCATTTTTTATTAAATTGATTTCTTGCAAAAATCCAACAATCTTTTGTACATACATTTTTCTAGTATTTTGACAATATTGGTGTTAATGTAATTGGACGATAACTGGTAATATCATTTCTCTTACCCTTTTTAAATAATGGCTTTACAATCGACAATTTTAATGTTTCTGAAAAGTACCACATGAAAATGACAAGTTAATTAAATATGTCAAAATAGAGACTAATTCATTTACAGACTTCTTAATTATTTTCGTATTAATGCCGTCATATCCTTCCGAGTTAGTGTTATTAAGAGATAGGATTTCTTTTTTAACCTCTTTTTCTGTCATGGGCTTAACAAACATTGAGTTAGATAGTGATTTTTCATTACTAGTATAGCTGTTTGGTTTATCCATTATTGTCAAACTATTAGGGAAATCAGTAAAATAATTATTGAAAATCGAAGCTATGTCAGTAGGATTTTTAATCAGTTCATTATTTATTTTCAAATCCGTAACGCCAGGGTCGAAGTTTGAATTTGAGATTGCATTTTTTATTACAGACCATGTAGCTTTACATTTATTTTTGCTTTTGTGTATGAATTTTATACTAGAATTTCTTTTCGATCTTTGAATACATTTTTTCAAAATTTTTGAATATGTGATGTAACTTGTCTTATTTAATTCTGATTTATTCCTGTAGTATCTATATCAGAGTAATCTTTTAGTTTTACAACTTCTTTTTAAACCTCGACTTATCCAATTGTTTGTAGTATTATTATTATTTATCATTATTCTAATAAACGGAAAACATAAATTATAAATTAAACCTAGAAATTCATGAAATGTAATTAAACGCGTTATTTATATCAGTCTGTAAGTATATATCAGACCAAGATATATTTATAAGACATTCCCTAAATTTCCGTATGTTTCTCAGCGCAATAGTCTTTTTTGTAAATAAAATATGCGTAGTCTTTAAAATTTTTCTTTTTATGGGTACTTCCAGTAGTTGCGCTGTTTCATGGTCAGACAGGTATAGAGGTAGAATGGTAGCTATTGCGTCTGTGATGTTGCTTAAAATATGGTCTATACAAGAGTTTTTCCGGGGTCGGTACCTTAATGTGAATGCTTAGATTGTAGTTCTGACACAGATCCTGAAATAAATTAGTAATATTTCCCTGTTTTAAAGTATTAATATTAAAGTCACCAGTTACAACTAGCTTAATGTTTGGCTTATGACTGCGAAGTAAGTCATATAAAGTTTGTCCAGCTTATCTAAGAAAATAGTAGGGTTTGACGAGGGAGTTCTATAAATACATATTATAATCAATCTGTGTACAGGAATTTCAATTCCGCAAGCTTCAAATGTATTTGGTGTTGCATAATATTGTAATTTATTAATTTTTTTATATGTTATATTGCGTTGTACCAAAATACAAGTTCCGCCTCTTTGTTTTATCTCTACAAAATGCAGTTGCTAATTTGTAACCTTTTATTTGTAAGTATTTATCGTAACCATCTCGCAAAAACGTTTCAGAGAAACATAGTATATCGGGTTCGTTCACGGCCTCACGTAACTCATGGAGTGTTAATTCTAATAGTTCTTGTTTTGATAAAATACTAGCAATGTTTTGGTGCATGATTTTGAGAGAAAGAGATGGCTTTTGCTTTTTGTTCCCGAAAAAACTGATTTCCATCTATTATGGGGAAGTAATAGGGTATGGTACCTTTTTTCGAATTGAAGGTGGATTTTATGGCATTAGTTCCACTGATGGAAGCACTTTGTAACTGCATTTTTGCGAAGTAATAGGGGATTGTGCCTTTCAGGTGTTTTATATTAAATTTAGTTGCTTCCTGAGGTTGTGGTTTATTGCGAATTATTATCTTTTGAAGTTCCTTAATATTTAAATACTTATTATCGTAGTCAATACAGTCGATGATATAATTGATTGATTTACACATTTTAAATAAATTGCTATTAATACATTCTACAAAATAACAGTTTTTATAAGCATTGCAAGTAATTTTTAAGGCTTTATTCAATTCATGAACATTCAAATACATATTTTTAATGGGTTAATAACTATCACAGAATTGTTACTAAATTTATTAATCAAACTACGCAATTGAGATGTTAATATATAATCATTTTCACCGATACATATTACAATTTTTTCATTTGATGTTACTTCTACGTTAGACAATTTTTTAAAACATCTGCAGTTAGAGCATACGGTTTCGTTTGCGAGGTAACTAAATATTTTTCGTATGTGTACACTCTCGTGACCGTATCAATGCAGCAGCTAAACCAACACATTGTTGAGTTCCAAAGATCAATATCCTGTTATCACAAGCTTGCTTTTCGGTATCCTTGGAATACATTTTATCATTATAATTAGGTGTTGTTAAGGCCTCAGATCTTATTGAGGGCAGCTCTCCTTCCCAGTCCTGGGTTTGTTTCATGAGTTTCATTATTTCTGTCTGGGATTCTTTTAATTGTTGCTGTAATTCTGCAATTCTCTGATGTAAAGTCGTGATAGTATTATTGTAGTCAAGTTTAATTTTAATTTTATCCGAAGTAGATAATCGAGTAGATGTAAGTAAACTTTGCATGGTATATCTACTTTCCTTTTTAGAGCTGCGTTTTATTAGACTATCATGTAAGGGGGACTGGCATAATGTTTTTAGCATACTATTTTCTTTATTTAAACTTAGTAATTTGTTTGCGTAGGTCACAATTTTCCATTATGTATTATCCAATTCATTTTGTGAACTAATGAGTTCTGTCCGAAGTTGTTCTATAGTTTCCTTCATTTCTTGTACTGAGATAGAATCTGCTATTGTATAATCCACACTCCTCGATAGTAACTGATCGGTGTCAGTGGAAATTCATCTGATGTCTGCGTTTCTGTAAGTATGTGAGAGTCATGTATTTGGGAATTCGTACAAGAAGGCGTTGAAGGAGCCGACTCTGTCATCTTCTTAGGTGTAGTGTTACAGTATAATTTCGGAGAATGCTGTTTCTTTCTCATTGCGACATAGGATAATTCATTGTTGTCAGTGGAGCGTAAGTCCATTTTTTTCTTGTATTAGAGTCCTTTAGGCGATATAATTTTTCTGAATATCCAATACAGTCGAACTCATAATTATTTTTGCATACTGAACATAAAATTGTATTTTTAGAGTCCACAGTGTTTTTACATTTATAACATGTGACATACACTGACATCTTACGGCCACTTTTTGTACTTTTTATTTGCGCTTTCATTGACATCGTGATCAGCTTATATATTTAATGATCACAAAAGAAAGTTTCGTTCTAGTTCAACAAACTTCCGCTAGATCTCAGAACATTTCAATCATTAATTCAAATATTATGTTGACAGAATAGTTTAGTTTAACACGATATACTAGGTGTCGTTAGTCGTCCGGTATGCCGTATAAACAACAACAGCTGATTGGTCAGCTGAGTGTTTACTTTAACCTGAGATACAATGGTTATATTGAATCTAAACAAAGGTCACTTTACAAAATCCACAAAATTATACTAGTTTTAATATTAGTTTGAACTTAGCATTTAGTCTTATTTTATTACTCACTTGATAATATATCTAGATTATACTGCTGCCACTTATTTTTTTTTGCTAACATCATTAAAACTAAGCTCAATAAACACTCGTATGTAACACAAATTTTAGTCAAAAACCTTTAATAGTTCACCAAGATAACATTTGTGCACAATCATAACGTACTATTACTTTGATATATGAAGTTCTGAGACGGTAAAATAGCCAAATTACACTTTTTATTCTATTTTAATACGAGAGCCAATGTGAACACGGTCACTGACACTTAGATATCTAGAGGATGTAATAATAATAATAATCCTAAATCAGAACATTTTTAGCCTCATACATTTGATATGTAATACCTAATTGACAATTCCACTTCTTAGTCTTTTTAACTAACATAGGGTCATCACACTGCAAAATATATTTAGTTTCGGCTACAGCGAGAACTATATTTCTATATTTAGTTGAAACGCCTCAAACCAATAAAAAGTTATTCAAGTATATATTTTATACATTATACGACTGCCCTGTTCGTCTAGTGGTCGAAAATGTAGTTGCTGATAATGAGGTAATGTGTTCGAATCCCGGGTCGAGAGAAAATCAATTATTATTTATTGCGTCTTTCTGTCAATAAATTCTCAGTAGCAGCCCGATTCAGGAAACTAATGTTTCATTCCCGTGCCTTGGAAAGCACGTAAAGCCTAATCCTAGTATACATAGTGTCACAAATGAACGTGCGTGCGAAAACAGAATCCTATTCGATTTAGAGACTATGCGATAAGTGCAATTCTAACCGCTGCATTTGTATATCTGCAACACCAGAGGAATTGTAGTTGCATTGCCGGTGTTATAGAAAGAAGTAAGCTTCTTTTATTTAAGGTCTCTAAGTCGTATCGATCCTGTAAAACCGATGGTGACAGTAAATTCCACAATGTGGTCGTGCGTAGCAGAAAATTAGAAATAGAGAATATAGAAATAGATTATAGAATATAGAAATATAGAAATAGATTAAAAGTTAGACTAAATGCTATAATATCTGCGAGATGTGGACTATTAAAATACATTGCAAACCTAAGCTAAGAAGTGAAACGAAAAATTTGGTTTCTGCAAATTTCATCTCTATTGAAATTCGAACTGAGACGTGACTCAGTTCGAGATCGCATACCAATGATCCTACGTATCATCTCGTAAACAGTCCACCATCCACACAGCCTATAATAGTCTATTACTGAATATAAGCCTTCTCCATGGATTTCCGGGATTGATAGATTTTATCTATCTTCTATTACAAATCAAAATGCAGATGCGTTGTCATCCGTGAGGATTAAGATGGAATTCCTCATTTCCAGTAAAAAAGGTCTATATTTACTGATAGATGGGATTATGCCATAGTTTTAGGGTTTTGTTTTATTATTTTGAGTTGTTGTTAGGAAGATATTGCTGCCTCCTGTTTCAGTGTTCCTCTGTCGCATCTTACGACACCCACAAAACGATATGAGGTAGTGGATATTCTTACACCAACACTGTACGGTAAACAGCCCACTGCAAGACGTAAAAACGGACGAACGGACGAAGTGAGGTATTGTTATAGCCTACATACGTCCTACTGCTAGGTATAGGTCTCCTCTTATTTCTTAAATGATATTTCGGCAAGGTAGTATCAGCCGGGCGGCCCCATTGAGTGTTAACAAACGTTACATATTATAAAAACATATATACGTGAAAGATGTGCAGATTTCCTCACGACGTTGTCCTTCACTCCCAAAGTTATTATTTGTGCCGAAGGGGATCACACCCGGGTTGCTCGCGTAATATGAAAATTACAGCGCGCGCTTAGCCCCTGAGATACTGTAGCTATTAGTTTTATATTTTATATCCAGTAAAATACAAGATAGTTTTAAAATAATCTATCGAAGGCTATACTATTTTTACATTTTCCTAAATCGGTTCTTGTGTACGATCACGGGACATGGATGATGGATTATCTTACACCGCCACTTACACAGCATTTAAATAATACTCGGATAATATATCATAAATCTATTTTAAAACATTTTCTTGTAATAAGTTTTTGAATTTAAGTTAATAATAATGTATTATTTGTTACAGGCACAACGACTGCACTAATAGCTTTTATTCACCCAACTTTACGTGACGTTCAAACCTTCGTGCGAAATGGACTATAAAATGATTTTAAACCCTCGTTGTTCAAGGACGTAATATTTTTGAATTGATATACGAAATAAAGTTATATTAAATGTAGTTATTGAAAATGCAATGGGTTGGCGGAGCTGTCCGGACTGGTTTTAGTTCCTACACGACTTAATTTTTTATTATAATTTTATATTATTGATTCCAAAAGCTGCGAGACGAATTTAATCATAACAGCAACGATGTCGGCAGGTAAATATTTATTCTATTTTCTTGAGAGTTTACTTATACAATTTGTTAATTAGTCTATATTCAATCATTTTCCACCGTAATAAGGCGTCTTATTTCGCAGATTCTTATCCAAGATTGTAAAACATCCTTAATGTTAAAGAATTTTGCGCATTGTGTCATCATTTATCTTCATTACAACCCTTCACTGCTGACATAGGCCTCCCAGAGCCACCTGCATCCATTGACTTACTGCATGTCTTACCAGATTGTCATTCCATCTAGTTGAGGGACGCCCTACACTTTACCTGCCGGTACGAAACTGCCACTCGAGAACCTTTCTTCCCCACCGATTATCGGTTCTTCGAGCTATATGGCTGCCCTATTGCCACTTCAGATTACCAATCCTTGGTATGTCGATTGGGCTATGTCGATTACTTTGGTTCTCACGCAGAGAAATACCGAGCTCTCTACATAGCTAGCTGAGTAACTTTGAGCTTCCTCATTCACCACATCTCAGATTCATAGACATTTTAGTTATCACTGGCAACACGCACTGGTTGAAAAATGTTCTCGTGCAGCTAATTATAAATTTATATATTTTAGCGGGCTCAGCTGTTGCTATGATAGGAGCGAACCTTCGCTTCGGATCTGCTGGGGCAAACAACGCTTCAATAATCAACAACACAAGACACTGTCCGCCAGGCGGCGCTGCAAGCGCTGCAGCACTCTTAGCCCTATCGGGTCTGGGCATGTCAGCTAACATTGCACTTATGACGGTCATACTCAGCAAGAAACAACTCAGGAGGTGAGTGGTAAATGTGAACGCCATAAAAACTTCATTTTCGACTAGTAGCAGCTATGTACAAATATTAGTTAGGATATAATAATGCATCATGGTTCTTTTAAGAAGCGACTATGCGGAATGCAAGACATATTTATAGCTTCCGATAGATGGCGGTATTATCGTCTCGCTCTTATCAGACGTAAAATAATCAGACTGGCGACGGATAGTAGCGTCAAAAATGCAAAGCGTCTGGCTTATCGATCGTCAATCCGCCCACCAAGTGTGATGGAGAATTAAGGGATATCTTACACCAAGAGAGGCCCAGATTCAGCCGTGGAATTTTAAGGGCCGATAAAGAAGAAGATATTATAACAAATACGCTATAAAAATATTGTATATATTATTGTAAGTCTCTACTCCACTAAAGTCCACGCTGAAAATAGGCCTCAACCTAAATTACATCGTAACTTAATTTCCCCCATATTTGTGAAAGTTGCCACACTTGGCGAGCGAGTTGCTAACCGCAGATTTTTCTATTACTTTGAACTATCAGGAGAGCTGCTGCCCATCTCCTGTGTACCCACAGGATGATACAGGGTAAGTGAATTCTCTTACGCCACCTCTACGTGGCGTACAATCAGGAGTAAATCTATTACTATTATTGTATATGAACTTTTCATATACCTACAGCGCACATTGAAACTAACTGTGGTTTTTGTTACGCTTCACGCTTTGTGTGTAATCTTATTGATTAAAAAGGTTCATAAAAATATTTTCTTGCTGTTTTCATATTTAAAATTAGTTTTATTTAACTGGCAGGTCCGTATCAAGATTAAAGTAAAATTTGTAAATTTTGTGTCGCATATATACGATATACATATAGCCTTATACGATATAATACCAAAGAACAAAACCACAGAAAAATAGAACAGACAGGCATTGAGAATAAATGTAAGAAGCTTTACTAAATTGATGTATCTTCCATCCCAACATAATAAATATTTAGCTTGATAAGTTTTTATTTTTTATTTTTAACATCACTTAGCATAGCTGTTACTATATACTGTACAATAATATCCCAAATGAATAAAAAAAAAACAATATTATTGACGCCCAGATAGTCGATTGGCGATATCGGTACGAAACCCCTCGTATTGATTGTGTGCTATTCGCCATCAAAGCTTAAATATTTAATTCAGACCAAAGACATTCAAATACGTATAAGTCTGAATCACTTTAGATAAGATTATTCTAGGAAGTAGTAAAGTTAAAATTTTGTTTTAAAGAAATAAAAGTTTCTAAAGCTAAACGTAACTGTCAGACCATACTAACTGAAACTCTCTTTCAAACAATGTAAATATGGAAGGCATTCTTAGACGTACTATTTTCACCGTCCTAACTTTATACATTGTCTGCGATACACATAAAGTAGAACAACTGAACACGGGATTTATTGACTGTAAGTTGAAAATACCATACTGAGACTAGAATAAACTTTAACACTAACCTGAATATAACAACTTTTGACTTAAAATAAAACTTACCACCGACGTTTGATTAAGACTGGAAATATATTTTTAAATTTAAGACTGCACACATTTCTGTTTAGATTTATTCTTATTTATTAAGTATGAGACTTATAACATAACTTTTGATTGAAGAGGTTTCGAAGGCTGACTCTTATGACTCTCCCTTGCAATTATGATAAATCCAATTCATATCAGCAATTAAGATTTTTTACCGAGCCAATTCTAATAATTTGCGTCAATATTTTAATAGATTTACTCGTGGTTCAAGATAGTTTTAAAGTATTGCCACGTCGCCTTAAAGCGATTTCTTCCATACCACCTTTGGATGGAGAAGATTGCTACGGAACAAAAACAAGTGTGGTTTGATAATGCAAAAACCGTCAATACTGTATTATAAATTAATACATGGAGTTTATAAATACCATGTAGTGGCGGGTTAAGAATATTCACTACTCCTATCGTCCCATAGGTGGTAATGCCAAGCTTGGAATAGATTGTAATGGATGGATGAATGGATTTACAAATATATCATCATCATTACAGCCTCCGTTGTTGTCCAAGTCCACTGTTGAACATAAGCCTCCCCCAAGGAATGCCACAAAGAAGAAGAAAAGTGTTAAAAATATATACATGTAAATAATACACCCATATAAATACAAATATTACTTAAATATTATTAATTTACAGGTGGTCGCACGGACTCCTTTTCCACCAGGCAGTTGTGGACTGCGCTCGTGCTGCTATACTTCTACCTCTTGGGATTGCCGTGTTTCGTTGTCAACCCGTCTATAAATGTTCACTAGTAGAGACTGCCTTTTTATTACTTGTAAGATACTATTATTAATTTTTCATAAAGCAAAATTCTTTTAATTCTTTTTCTTTCGTTATAATTGTAATTGACGATTATAGGCCTTACTCATAAAAATTGATTACAATTTATGAAAAATCACGAAAATAAGCAAAATTTGTTCCAAACATAAAAATAAAATACATTATAGATTCTGTCTTCCCATAGTTAAATTTGGTGTTCCACAAGGAAATGTTCTAGGAGCACTTCTTTTTATTATTTATATAAACGACCTACCTAAATCGTCTAACAATCGGATAATATTTTTCGCAGATGACTGTACAGTTATTTATAATAATTAAAACATCATAAATATTAGCTTAAAGTCAATAATTGGGTTGTTACAAAACAATAATTTAATAATAGATATAGATAAAACTAAAATAATGCAATTGAAACAAAAAACTAATCATAATGTTAATACACAAATTCAGCAAAATGACAAAAAAGTACAAATAACAACAACAATAAAGTTTCTTGGCGTTCACATTGATGAAATCTGAAATGTCAAAGCAATATAGAATTTGTATGCAAAAAAAGTGTCACAGTCATCTAATTATCTATATATGCTAGCAACAAAGACATTTAAGTAGTAGTAATATATATTTAAATCTCTTTGGCTAGCAATAAATTCGCTATTAAAATCATGGCTTGCTTGTATCTGGGAGTGGTCTATGTTGAGCAGTGGTATATAATGAATGAATAAAAGTCAGAGTGACAAACAAGCACATAGTGTCGACCTTAAATTAAGTGGATACAGCAGAGGATTGACATGCAATGACTCGTCACCAATAAAAAGGTTTTCCGGTTCTCTGCACTTTCATACGTAACACAGTATCTGTGAGAGTGTGGTCCTTTCTTATCAAGCCGTTCCATCCGTATAAACATTTATATCGACAATGGCTTCTATTTTATAGGAATATGGCATGCAACAATTTAAAAAAAAATCTTTTAACTCTAGCACCATGGAAGTTAAAACACATTTGCCTTTGGATCAATACCCCTAATATAGCGATTGGAATAAATTCATTGCAAATGGTACTGCGATGAAGTTACCATGTTAAATATCGGATTATGGATTGTTACCGATTGCTTCAAAAAGTAATATTTCTTACTTATGGTTTATCATGGTTATAATGGGGTTGTTATAAACCTTTGTTGATATATATACTCTGCGGAGTCTTAGCGGCCAGCTTCCGCAGAGTCTACTTCACCTGAGGATGCCTCGTGTAGAGGCGAAACACGTGTCGTATTTTCAAGAGTGGTGTGTCCTGCCTAGTGTGGTGGTGCTGAGGATGGTAGTGCTGATTCTATCAATTATATCATGGTTATGTTGCGTCCGGGCTTATATGCAATAATCTTTTGAAGAAACGTCATTAACTGGGATAAAGTGTTTAAATGTCAAAAAAGGTGTATCCGTGTTATGTGTGGTTTAAAAAGAACTGATAGCTGGAAGTATTATTTCTTGAAATTAAAATTACTTACCATGCCATCATATATCAGACAATATCTATCACTATTTAAACTAGAGATTTCGAGATTTCGCTATAGAAGCAGATTATATACTAACCTTAGTAGAAAATATAAAACTACTACTATACAATAAGATCCCGAATAACATCAGATTTTCACAGATAAATTGTTCCACTTTCTAACTGAACATTCATTTTATATAGGGCATTTTAAATACGGCTAGGCGACAAAACGTGTAAGATTTTTCCGTCACGTCCCCTTCTGACATAGTGTAGACGGCCGTGGCGGCTATAAGGAAGCGAAATGGAATAATATCCATCTCCCTCGCACTTTTTCTTATCTTGCCATGAAAGAAATATTATTTTATTTAAAGTGACTCTTCATTTTAATAGACGCTAGTAATTCATTTATTTGTATTTGTTGATCAATAATAATAAACTGCGAAAGGAACTTCGTTCCAACTGAGTGTTTCACGACACTCACGCATGTTTTTTTTTAATCACAACGGGCCATAATTCCTAATATTGTCATAATTTTAAAAACACCCCGGGTTGAACTTAAAAATGTTATCTTAATTTTTACGTAACTCTACCACTGTAAAAATACACTTATTTCACTAAATAAGTTGGCTGACTTTAAAATATTTGACTTTTTTGTAAAAACCTTAAGAAATCGATGTCGATATTTTATATAATTCTGATTTTGAAGATTTTCTTCCAAGTCATGCAGACTGTGACGATCTATCATTCTTACCCTCAAAATAAAAGCTGTCAATCGTATCAGATAACTGTAGTTACAACTCAAGAACCCATTGGATATAATACAAACAATCGCGGGCGTGGTTCAAATGGATATTTTATACTTTGAACGCCCCAGCGAGGAAGAGCAAACTTGGAAAATAGAGCACCAGTAACTCTATCACAAGGTAGTTCTACGTCTACCACGAGGATCAAGAAAAAAATATTTCCAAAAAACTACGTTTATCTAATTATGTTTATAAAAAATTTAAACATGTCGCTCTGTTATCTATGCTGTGTAATATGACAGAAGGGTATAAAATCGTGTGGAAACCTTAATTTTGGCGAACGAGTCTTTTTATCGGAAATTAACAACGTAATAACCTTAATGATTTCTTATATTTACGCGAACACTAAACATCGAATAAAACTATATTTCCGAATTTTATCGCGTTTCATTTACTATTTTAATTCCCGACGTTTCGGGTGCTTTACAGCAACCCATTGTAAATGGGGGGACTAAGATGTTTGACGTCGTGATGTCACAGTTAGTCCGGCTACCTTCAGTTTTCGAATATTAATTTTTGGTTCAATCTACGGATTTAGCGAATGGGGGCTAAGCGACAAAAGATGTAAGATTTTTCCGTCACGACTCCTTCTGACGTAGTGCAGAGAGCTGGGCGGTTATAGGGAAACCAGGTGGAATAATATCTATCTCCCTCGCACTTTTTCTTATCTTGCCATGAAAGAAAGATTATTTTATTTGAAGCTACACTTTAATAGATGAATAATATAATACGTTCATCAGTAAAAATATACCATGAAAGAAATTTCGTTCCAACCGAGCGTTCCACAACACTATTTTTTGATAATATGCAGATTATACAAATCTTAACTGAAGTTTTTATTTAATGTAATTCAATATATATTTTTCCGGATATCGGAAAATACGATACACACACGTTGAAAATAAATTGCAAAGAATTTTTTTCATGCATTCATTTACATATTAATTAAACTTGCATAAAATTAACACAAAATGACATAAAATATTAATTTCAGGTAACCGTATCAACAGTAAATATGTTAACGACAGTCCTAAACGATAGTCCTATATTCCCTGAGAATGAAGAGGAACAAGCTGATCTGGCAGCTCCGTTACTAATGGATAGCCCACAAGTAAGAACCAATAGACATTTAATACTTGTAAATATAATAATCTAATAAATAGGTATAATGTATACACCGTTGTCTAGATTTAAGTATTTGATCTATAAACATTTCAGAAATGTGTAATAAAATTGGTAGATTGTTTTAATAATAATATTATACAGGATGTAAGCATTAAATCCACAAATTGTAGCTATATCTAATCTGGTTTTCAATGTATATTTATTATCATATAATGATGTTTTCTTTTTTTTAAATCACTTCGCTATTTATGTAAGTTGTGGTTACCTGTAAGAAGATGAACACATAGCACATAGTCGCATTGTTGAGTTATATTTTGTTAATGTTGTGTATCGTCTGTTGGTGATCCAAATAAAGAGAAAAAAAAAACTAAAAAATACTATTCTACATAATCATTATTAGTCTATAGTATTCAGCTGCTACTATGTTCTTCTTCTAAGTTAAGGGATCTTAAGTAATCGCCACCATTATTATTAACGAACGGACTACTAAACGTGTACCTCAGGTTATCCTTCTCGTCATTGGTTTCTAAATAAACTAACAATATTTTGATTTCTTATATTTACGCGAACACTACACATTAAATAAAACTGTTTTTTACGGATTTTATCGCGTTTATTTTATTATTTTTTTATTCCCGACGTTTACCACCATGGGTTGCTGAAAAGCACTCGAAACGTCGGGAATAAAAATAATAAAATAAACGCGATAAAATCCGTAAAAAACAGTTTTATTCAATAACAATATTTTTTTAAATATTAATTAAGCTCTAAAAAGTTTAAAAAATGTTGACCGGATAAGTTCAACATTTTTTAAACCTTTTCTGTTTCTATAACTATACCTTTCGGGGTTACATACTTGTGGAATGTTTAGAACCGATAACACGAGACCCTAACTTCGCCGGTTTGAATTTGACTTAGGTGACTGCCCTATCTGGAATATTTCGTCCAGGGTCAAGCTGGCGTCTAGTCAGGTATTAAATAGTTTGTTAGGTCCAACTTGTATAAGTTGACTTTACCTGTTTCCTAAAGACAAAGTAGTTTGATAGATGTTACAAAGCCACCACACTGCGAAAGATATACATCCAAAATGTACCCTTCTCTTGTTTGTTTGAAAAATTTTTCGCCGAATTAATAAAATAAATGTGTCAGTACAAGCATTTAGCAAGTTTTATTTTGTTTCAGTGTGTCCTATTTGGAACATTCATGATATGGTTTGCATCAATTACTATAAACCTTGGGCCAACATTTTTATCCGGAGCCTTAGCAGCAAGCGCTGGTTCCTACAGTTCTTACGGTCCTTCACCTTCATGTCCATTGGTGCGTGGACCTTTCAGACATTACGTACTCAACGCGCTTTGGATTGGAGTCAATGCTGTATGTGTTGGACTTACCTTGTTCCACTTAAAAAAACTTCACCGCGATCTGACTAAGGTTTGTAACTTTTGGAATATACATATATTTAAAGTGAAAATAGCATGGAGAAGTTTATCAGGATTTACATAAATGGCGCTTTGTTGAATTTTCTGTTGTATTGGTTGATGTTCACGCTAAACGCTACCACTTCTCCATGATCATTTGAGTGTCAAGTTACGATATAATCACTTCACGAACTACATTGCTTTTTCCAAAAACAAACCATATACTTAGTAACTGTAATGAGTGTTACCAACATGTAGTAGTTCTATTTAAGTGCACACAAGTTCCAGAGAGGGAACCCGTAATCAACATCATTGCGGTAAAGTTTGTACAGTTCTAATAAAGTTCAATATTAAAAAAGTTGTCTGCAACTACAACATCAAAACTCGAGTTGGCACTGTGCCGATTCCACTATGTATTCAATAAGCAAATAAGATTTAAATTTTCGGCTATCGATTCGATGCGATTGGGTTTTGTGGTACTGACATGCTTGGTGCATAAGAAAATTAGATTGTCAACGGCAAACATTCGCCAGGCGCAGGAACGTGACGTTTGAAGTTTCGATAATTTAAATCTTATGGCATGCAGGCTAACGTAGAAGCAGTTCGAGTAGCTGGTCTAGTGACCACGCTTGTCAGCATGGCTGGTGACAACAGACGCATGGCTTCACTACCAAACAGCGTTGGACCTAGGGTAAGTATCGTGCATGCGTGAAATGAAACAAAATTGTTTTCACTGTTGTCTTTTTATCACCGTAGAATAGTCAGTGAATACATTGCTGTTTACCCTACTTAATACCTCTATATTTTCCAGGCCTTTTTAATAAAATAGAATTTTATTGAACAACTTTTTTTAATTTGTCCTTCATTTATTTTATTTTGTTTGGTTTAAAAGAGGTCAGTGAATACCTGTGGGTCAAAAGCATAAATAAAGGTTTTATAGATATTGTAGAGAATGATGTACAACAAATGAATTCCGATCGCTCAAAATTTATAAAATGTTGTTCTACAGGTTTTCGATGGCCTTTACTACAATTTTTAAAAATATTTTAACTTTCCAATTAATACGTATTACCGAAATTTAGGAAATCTAACAAAGGCTTCTTAGCATATATGTGATTATTTACGATTAGAATGTAATATTTTTAAAACAATTTTAGACAGTCGATGGTACTATGAATGATGGTCACTGTGGACCTACTGGAAGTGCAAATTTACCTTTTGGTGGTGGACGAAGACTGCGGGGATATCTTGCACGTGTAGAAAGAGAAGGTGTGCGACGAGTCCGCATGTTCCTTGTGATCACCGCCGCCTATGTTCTCTTCTGGGGTCCACTGTTTATTATAACTCTTCTGCATCATCCGGCCCTCACCTCGCATGTTTCATACGAGGTAAGTTCTGATATTTATTAACTTTATACATGTAATAATTAAAACAATAAATTATATTTATCCATGTCTGGTAAACGATGTTCCGTCCTTACTGATTGGTAGCAGGATGAGTTTCATTCCAGTCGAACTTAATCCCGACATTTAATGGTTTAAACTTGTAATTTATTAATAATCATTATTGTCAAATTTAGTTCTCTAAAATACAACCGCTTATTTTTTCTTAGATGTATTTTCAAATAACGCTGCACATATCATACGTCCACGCAGCGGTAAATCCCCTCTTATTCATGGTTTTACACCGAGCGCTTCGCCGAGCAACTTTACAACTGTGCTGCGGATGTTGCGTTCATTGGAGTCAGTTCGTGCTCGCTCTTACTGCTGCAGGTAAGTTTTATCATAGACAAACTTTGTTTTTTTTTTTATAGAATAAGGGTGAAAAACGAGCACACAGTCCACCTGATGGTAAATGGTTGCTGTGGCCCATAGACATCTACATCTATCTTCGTTTGCGAATTAAAATGCAGATGCGTTGTCAGCCGTGAGGACTATGATGAAATGCCTCTTTTCTAGTAAAATGGGTCTCCGATTCTCTACACTCACCATACGAAACACAGCAGCATTAAGCTGCTATTTTACGCTGGTATCCTGTGGGAGCGTGGTCCTTCATGCTACACACTACCCATTCATGCTACAACTATACTAATAATGTAGCTGCAGCATAGCTCTACCACGTATAAAGTTTAAAAACGGACACCTTTTTACATATCATAAACTTATATTTACACTTATTTTGTATTTTATAGCACAGGTTTAGCCGGTAATTCTTTTATTGTTGTACTAGATTTTGAAGTGAAACATCTTTATAGACGTAGTAGAGAAATAGAGATAACTAAAAATGGAAAACGTTATGTTTTATTGTAACGTTTCACCGCCGGGTCTGTTTGAGTATAGTAAAATAAAAGAATAATGATATGTCCATTGGTCCTAGGCTAGCCGTCATCGAAATCGATGGGGAGGACTATACCTAACACAGAATCAATCAATTTATTCATAATTTTTATATATTACACAAGATTTTTTTTATCTTAAAACATGATAAATGACACCCATGGCCGAACTAGGCTAAAACTTGTATTTGAGCATATGGCGCCACTCCCCACCCATAATAAATATAAATTAGTCGTATTATTTACTTGAATTATGAAAATATTACAAACTTTTTTCTTTACATTATATATGCCACGCTTGGCAAGCGGGTTGGTCTTTTTATTGTTATTTTGTTGTTATCAGAAAGATGCTGCTGCGCATCTTCTGCCTCAGTTTCCCCTTTGACGACACCCACGGGAAGATATGGAGTAGTAGGTTTCTTGCCCGCCACTTGTCATTTTAATAGATGACGGTGTTATAAAAAATATACAATATTGATTTTATCGTCATTGTATATCTAATTAAGTCAAAACGGTTAGGATGTTTAAATTGTATTTTATATAATACTGAAAAGTAATCCATATACCGAGTATTGCCTAGAATGATTAACTTCCTTCATACCAAATTTCAAGGAAATCCGTCAAGTAGTTTTTGCGTAAATCGTAAATTTACAGACAGATAGAAAGACAAACAAAAATCCAAAAAATTGCTGATCGGCCTTGCACATCTTTTATTTAGTTTCCTAAACTTGTTATTTACTTATAAGAAATGTGGACACAAACTTTCTACAGATATATGTGTAGATTAATTACGAGTTACCCTGGTAAGGCTCGCATGAAACTTTCTTCTCCATCAGTTCTCATTTTCACTAGATTTATACCCCGCAATTAATTACTACAGCTAAATTTCCTTTTGGGCTGCGTCAAATTTTCTGATTCTAATTTAGATATTCTGGTTATGGAAATTGCGAATAACTCTCCCTAGATAATTTATGAATTTTCAGTTTTATTATTATAACCGGCTGAAATTTAGACAATAACGCAACAAAACAACTTGCATTATTTACGTAAATAATTGTAATGCTCCCTTCATTTAAGTATGCACTATCTTCCAACCACTGTTTAGCATGTTGTGTATGTCGTTAGTTAGTAGGTCCTTACCTATGAAATTGTAGTTCTACAGTACTGGCCATTTGAAATCAAAATAATATTTATTTAGCTAAAAATTCTAATTTCAAATTAATTTTATTTTAAAACATAGAACTCTGTTTTCAAAATGGAACATTTGCTTATTTAGCATAAAGCGTCTTCCACACTTACCTTGTTTCATGAAAAGCGGTAGTTTCATAGGTAAAGACCTAATATTTTGAATTATTAGATAAATTAATTTTTAAGGTTTTTATGAAATGAAAATCAAGTGACAAACGATCTTTAAGTCCACCAGATGGTAAGTGGCTTCTGCAGTCCATGAACAATGGCAGATAACTTCATTCGAAAAGGGCAACAGGTGCGTTGTCACGCCTGTTTTTTGATGATGACGAAAGAATACCACACAGTCTATAGTTATACTGACTTCCTACACCCTACAGAGCGGAACACAGCAATTTTTTACTGCTATTTGGCGGCAAAACTAAGTAGAAGGGTGATACTAGACTAGACTAGACCTACTCAGACAGACTCCTAAGCAGAAAGGAGCCCTATGACCTAGTTATAAATTATAACTAGGTGTACTTAAATAACTGGGTGAACTAAAAGAAAACATCCTTTGCTTTTAAATCAGCTTTTATTTCCTTCTTTTTCGCAGCTCAGTCACCTCTTGCTCCATCATCGTTTTCGCCGGCAGCAGCGTCCCCCGAGCCACCGCCAGCTCCTCCACCACCTCTAGTACCACCAGCCCCACCATCGTCACATCCTGCGCCGACAGCGCCACACACGATGATGGTAATTACCTCTTATATGTAAGTGTTAACACCGTAATACGTGATTTAAATTTCTGGACCCAAACCCGCACGCGTATGACTAGAATAGTATAGCGTGTTCCAATTTTCTTGTATCTATTATATGTATATATATCAATTATATTTTAAGCTATTATTATGCCGTGTAAATAACCATGGTTTAATCATCTATTTCATCTATATGTAGATATGCATGAGTGCTTACAATTAAAATTGGATGTTATGTACACCTTAACCCTTTATTTTTTTATTGTATAATACAAATTCTTCTTTATCAAATCCTTATAAGAGTATTTTACGTGAAAGAAAAATATAATTGAGAAAATAGTTAAAGTATTCGATTTAATGCTGTACTTTAAAAGTCAATACGCTCTGTTGCCGCGGTATAAAATAAAAGTACACACAGCATCATCATGTTGTCCTCCTCTAAACAATCTCAAAATCTCGATCTCAGAGTTGGGAAGTTGAGGAGTATGATGCTGAGAGTATGTCGAGTGCGCGTGTGCAGGGAGACGAGGATATGATGGAGTGGAGTGGCAGCGTACGGCGCCAGCCGCGATCGCCGCGATCCCTGCGCTCTTCGCGCTCGCCTAGCCCGTTGCTGCCCTCGGTTTGAGTGCAACGCCCCCGTACCCTACGCATCTTCATGTACCACCAACAAGTTGCAAATGATATCCGTGCCGTACCTACTACTTGTCTCAATGACAAGAATTCTTTCCACCTATAAGCTAATTATAGAAAATCTAGCTGTACTGTGCCAAAGTGTAATAGATTAAAAGTTACTGAAGGTATATAAATTATATCCAAAATAACTATAGTCCATATATAGTATTAAATTATCAATATATAAAAAAAAAATATTAATGTTATAAATCTATGCCATCAAAGAAATTAAGCAGGGTGGCACATTGAGGGGCTAAAATGTATACAAGTGACTGCAGCACGAATGAGTTTACCCGATCGGGAGAGGACCAATTTCGCATGGTACAAAAAAGCAGCATAATATAACTGTGTTTTTTAATGCAGATTGACGTGAACCAAAGACCTGATTGCAAGCGAGGCAGTTAGAGTCTTAGTCCTCAGGGGTGACAATTTTCATTATACGTAGGACACTCAATAAGTTTAAGATATACAAAAAGTATTCTAGATACTATTAATATTTATTATACATATTTCCAAAATATTCTCTATCATGCTCTATACAAAGTTCCATTCGCCTCCAACAACTCTGAAAACACTTTTGCCAGTCTTGATCTGACAGGTCGGAAATGGCTTCTTCGTAGGCAGCCACGGCTTCTTCGGCGCTTGAAAAAAACTTGCCTTTCATTTTTTATTTGACTCTTGGGAACAAAAGGAAATTACAAGGAGCTAAGTCAGGGCTGTAGGGTGGGTGACTTAGAGTTTCAACACCAGATTCCTGATTAAATGGTTTTGTTCTAAGGGAGGTATGTGAAGAGGCGTCATCGTGATGCAGCATTATTCCCCGAAGCCCAGTTTTTGGTCTTCTCTCCCGCACAGCTTGAAGAGCTTTGGATAATGCAACTGTAGTATACCATTCAAAGTTAACTGACCTTCAATTTTTCAATACTGACGTCTACAAATGTCCGCTCCGCAAAAAAAAAAATACGAGTAGCCACCATTTTTTTGCCGACGTTGCGAGGTCTTTGCAGTTTTGTCATAACTGTCCTTCTGAGTAGACCCATATCTTATCTAGATTGCCTTTTATTTTCCGGATCATATTGATAGATCCATATCTCGTCAGCAGTAACAATTTCTGAAACACGCGTAGATGCCCCGTTTTCAAAACGTAGACGCATTTCATGGCACCAATCCACACGAGTCTGTTTTTCGCTTTCGGAGAGCAAAAGAGATCCATCGACAACAAAGCTTTCTCACTCCAAGATGTTAATGTGGGATGGTATGAATGCTCCCCAAACTAATGTCTACAATCTTTTCGATGTCCATATACATGATTCGTGGGTCTTCTCGCACCAACATTTCAGTAGTCCATACATTTTCTGCTGTTACTGCTGTTTGCGGGGCCCCGGTTCTTTGGTCTTTTTAAGATTAATTTTACTCCTTTTCAATTCAGCAAACCACCTAAAATTGTTGCACGTGGTGGAGCTGAATCCCCTAATGCTGATTGTAATCGTTGTAAACTTAATTGTTCAGTTAAACCAAATTTAAAATCATAATATATCATAGCAAGCAAATGTTCCATGTTAAGATCCATCGGTTTAAGAGAAATGCACGGGAAGCGCTGCAGGAAAATTAATAGAACTTTGTTTTTTTTAGTACTAAGCAATTGGCTTATGGAGTTCTATTTTTAACCCTTAATTACTCGCGTGGGGTATATTTAACCCCACGGCGTATTTGAAGCGTCGTATCTCCGCCATTTTTAAAGTTACCTCCATGCCGTTCTTAGTAGCTGCCTAAATACCTCCCCCCGCCGCGAATCAGTCACGAGCGCCGCTCCGTGTCGTGTGGTTGTGTCAGGAGATCGTGTCTGGGGTATATATTGCCCCACGCGAGTATTCGTGCAACTTTTTTTGGACAAGTGAGTATTTTTATTTTTATTTTTTAATGTGCAGTACAGATACTAAATGGTTAGGTTTTTTTACTTATCTTTGTTTTCTGTTCTTTTTTAGGTTATAACACCTAAAATGGCAAGTAAGCGTCTTTCTAACTACCAGATTCTTGAGTGTATATTAGAAGACGACGAAGAAAGCATCATAGATAGTCCCGATGAAGATGAGGGAGACGATGAAGTGATCCAGAGTGACCACAACTCAGAATCTGAAGAAAGTGCCAATGAAACCGAGTTAGAATGGAGTGATGACGATAATGAACCGCTGAGTAGACACGCAAGTAAAGATTCTGATAGCTTTTATTTATCAAAAAAGAAATGCACAAAGTGGGCAAAAGAGCCGCCGCGTACTAGCGTTCGAGTTCGTAGACACAATATTATGAGGGAAACACCAGGACCTAAGGGAGCAGCCAAGGAGATACATACAATGTCAGAAGCATTCTTTTGTATGTTTTCAATGGATACTGTCAATTTAGTACTGCAACAGACCAACGATTACATAAAATCGATACAAGGAAAATTTCAACGCGAACGTGATTGCAAATTCCTAGAATACGAAGAACTTTTGGCTTACCTAGGTTTGCTTTACATGTCTGGTGTGCTGCGTTCATCTCACTTGAACTTCAAAGATCTGTAGGCTACCGATGGAACAGGCATCGAGTTTTTTCAAAACACAATGTCATTCAACAGATTTCTTTTTATATCAAGATGTGTTCGTTTTGATGACAAAAATACTAGATCTGAAAGGCAAAAGACAGACAAACTAGCAGCAGTCAGAGAGTTCACTGATTTGATGAATAATAATTTCATCAATAATTACTCTGCATCTGAAAATGTCACCCTAGAAGAACAATTACCTGCCTTTCGAGGAAGATTTTCTGGTGTTGTTTATATGCCCAACAAACCCACGAAGTACGGCATAAAGCATTATGCACTCGTAGACTCGGCAACATTTTATTTACTGAAATTTGAAATTTATGCTGGAGTACAACCTGAGGGTCCATATCGAATGCCTAATGATACAGTAAGTTTGGTAAAGCGCATGACAGAACCCATCTGGGGTACTGGTCGAAACGTTACGATGGACAACTGGTTCACTAGCGTCCCTCTTACAAATACGCTTCTAAAAGATCACCAGCTTACTATGGTTGGAACTATTCGCAAGAATAAGCCGGAAATTCCAACTTGCTTCCAGCCCAAACGAACACGAGCTGAGCATTCCAGTCTGTTTGGTTTCCAAGAAGACGTAACACTTTGCTCTTACGTTCCAAAAAAATCTAAAGCTGTACTGCTGATTTCGTCAATGCATCATGACAATAAAATAGTTGAAAGTGAAAAGAAGAAACCGGAAATTATTTTGTACAACAATCGCACGAAAGGTGGCGTAGATACCAACGACCAAATGTGTGCTAACTATAACGTCGGCAGACGTACAAAGAGATGGCCTATGGTTATATTTTATCACCTTCTCAACGTTGCTGGTATCAATGCATATGTCATTTATAAAAATAAAATTGACCACGGAATATCAAGAAGGGAGTTTTTGAAGCATCTTGCAGTTGATTTGGTAAAGGCTCGCCAACAAACTCGAGCAACTATACCACAACTGCCTAGGGCCGTACAAAAACGGCTAAAAAGAAATGCTCAAGTTCAGGATCCTAGCCCCACTTCCAGAGGTGGTCCATCGACAACTTATAAAAGGTGCCATATCTGTCCAAGGTCGAAGGATAAAAAAATAAGATTTATGTGTGCCAAATGCCACCAGCAAGTTTGTCACGACCATTCCACTATGATATGTGATAAATGTATTGATTAAAAAGTTCCTAAATTTAAAGTTTCATATCTTTAAAAGTTTTTAAGGATACTATTACAATTTAGAACAATGTTGCCTCTTTCAAATTTTTATAATAAAAAAAAAGTATGTCATTAAAAATATGTTTTATTGTACCTTTACAATTGGGGTTATATATTCCCCACGCGAGCGTAAGTGTAACTATATGGACGCGAGTAATTAAGGGTTAAATAAATTTGCTTTTTAGAAACATAGCACGTGTTCGCGTAGTGTATATATTCTTTGACACGGGTGCGTTCCATTTTTAAATTTCGAGCATCTCAAAACTTATTGAGTGACCTACGTAATTATAAATTGAAGACAGATCTAACCTATGGGCTAGAGCATACACTTACTCTGTACTTGTTTATCACCCCTACTTTATTATAAAAGAAAGATGTAATATTGCATTAGTTGTTAACAATATTTTCGTTTATGCATTTTATTCACACTGTCCTATCTCAAAGCGCCATCCTGTGCAAGTTAAAAACAAATGTAAAAATTGTAATCTCAATTTTAACTTACAATTAAAAGTTGCGAAACACATGTGACTTTAAAATTGCACTTATTTCATAAAAAGTTTTAAAAGATATAGATATAATACAGAAATTTTAAATATATTTTGTGAATTACATTAAACGAAATCAATTGAAACACCAAGTAGTTGATATAAACTGTAAAGTATAAAATATTTATAACATAATTAATAACTATACATAGAATATTAAATACGTACATTTCAAATTTTGTACTCGTTCTTTGAAATCGATAATATGAATTATCGATTTCAAAGAAGGTCAGTAATTTTTTTTATCTTTTTAATTTTGTATTTTTTATAACAGTTACATTTGGAGACCGTCTTAGTTATCAATTATACTAAATTTTCTGTATGAAATACGAGTTCTCTATCGCCGGTACGTTATAGGCTAGGAATCTAACGTTACTTTTTTTTTTAACTTTAAGTATGAATTTTTACATAGAAATTTTAATATCTCCAGTTAGTTTGTATTTTTATATTATCCAATTGTCTACATCTATTCATTTACTTGGATGTTTTTGTTTTGTTAATTCTATAATTAAAATCAGGCACAGGTTGTATTGCCAATTTTTTTAATTTCAATTATAAGTTTGTCAACTTCTACAATATCTGTTTTAAATCCGCTGCTGAAATTTTGCCTTATAAAAATAAAGTTGATTTATTTTTGAAAATACCAATATCCTGTTCTGGATAACTTTTAATTGAGCTAATTTAATAATTTATTTTGCGATTTTGAGTTTATTAATTATACTATCTTGAAATTAAAATTGTTTTAAATACTTTTTCATTAATTATGATAGTAAATTAGTAATTAAATAGAAATTCATAAAATTTTCTTTTATATGTCAGTCAAAAGTCCCATATCCCAAGCGGGGAGAATTCGCACATGCACATTAGCAAATATCTTGAAACTTGAAAGGGACACCAAAATACAATAAACCGTGGTAGATAGTAATTGTATACAGATTATATAGACAGTGATTTTAATTCGGATACTGTGTTAAAATTAGCATACTAAATTGTGTATAAGTTTTAAAATAAGTATGTACATACATAAATCTTGCATAAAGTTACTTTTAGCAACTTCTACTGAATTTCGCCTTAATTGATTGCATTAAATATATTTGAAAGAATTTCGTTAAAAATTTATTCAAATAAAATTGCATTTAAAATTAATTACTTTCTAGAATCAACTTAAAAAACTATAGTGATTTATAAAGTTTCTATTCTTTTATATACTCTTATTTGTATTAGTGTAATCTAATTAACGGAACGCTAGGTGGGATCATATACATACATATAATATTTTTGAATAATTTTAAATAATTTGATATTTCAAAAATTAAAAACAGATCATCATACTCAGATAATAATGTCCCACTGCTGGGCAAAAGCCTCCTCTTTTGTTAAATAATCTTGTTTTGGCTCAGTCACATCCAGTTTTAGTGGCGACATTAGACGTACTTCGTAGGTAGGTACTTTTATTATAGGCCCCCCTAGCAGCCGATTTTGGGCTTAAGAGGTACGAACGACCACAAGAAATTTCCCATCTGGTCTTATCTTTATGTCTGGCAAAATAAGTAATTTTGAATTAACTAACGAGCATGTACGCGTAGGTATATGGACATGACAGAGGCGAGGGAGGATGTGTCAGGATTGTATTAATTTCGGTAACTAAAATACACAGGGATTTACTGTCTATTCGTAAGTAGCACTGATAACAAAACATTATTAAAACCAAAAAGATTTAAATATACTACTTAAATGTCTTTGATTAAAACATTCTTAATTATTCAACCGACTTTTAAAAAAGGAGGAGGTTCTCAATCCGACTTTATATTTTTATGTGTGTTACCTCAGAACTATTTTTTAGCAGAACCGATTGAGATGATTCTATTTTATTTGAAAGCTGGTGCTTCTTTGATCAAAATCTGACCAGTAGTTTTTGAGTTATCCTTAATAATGCGTATTTAATTCAGTAATACTACATTGACGATGTTCTTATTTTATTTATATTGAAGTCGGTTGTACAATTTTTTTTAATTTTACCTTTTGTTAGTAAAGGATAATTTTCTTTTGCATCAAGAATAAGGAATATATTAATAATTATTTTTAAAAATAAGTGACGTCCCTTAATTGGTGTTATTGAAATTGGTGTTAGAATTTTTTTTAATTGAATTAAATCACTGAAGTGAAATGCATTCGATATAAATGTATTCTACTATTATAATGTATGTTATAGGATTGATTACTAATTTAAGTGACTACACGTTCTTGTAAATGCCGTGCTAATGTCTGTTAATAAATAATAATCACTTGCCACTGTATAGTAAAATAATAAATAAACGTAAATAGAAGAGGATAGTAATAATATTGGTTGTTTAAACCGTCTTTGTATACAAAGGTTGTACATATTAAAAATGATTGTAAAGTACAATCAGCAAACTAAAAAACTGTGTTCTTAAAAAAATACTATAAAGGAAGATTTTAAAATAAAAGCTAAAACATACATACAGTGTTTCTCTTGCCAACATTTCTTCTTTCCCCCTCCTAACTTTATTAAGCTTGATGGATGATGATGATATTTTTTTTTTTATGGGATAAGGGTGAAAAACGAGCACACAGTCCACCTGATGGTAAGTGGTTGCTGCGGCCCATAGACATCTACATCTATCCTCTGTTACAGATCAAAATGCAGATGCGTTTTCACCCGTGAGGACTAGGATGGAATGCCTCATTTCCAGTAATAAGGACCTCCGGCCACCTGCACTCACCAAGCGAAACGCAGAGGTAAACCTCTACTTCACGCTGGTATTCTGTGAGGTCGTGGTACCACCCCGGTTCGAGCCGGTCCATTCATGCGACAGCAAAAGCTGCCGTCTGGCTCTACCACTGTTAAATATCCGGTGCTATATAACTTTTTTTTTATTACAACTGAAATGGGAAACGAAATTACAGTCTACCTGATAATAGGTGGCAACTGGAGTTCATGGACACATGCAACCAACTTCAAACAGAGAACAGACGGGAACACAGCAGTGCAAGCACTGCTATTTGGATTCTTTTTTTAACAATGATGATACTTTAGAATATTGTGTGAAGCTATGAATTACGCAGGAGATATTATTGTACCATAACACGCTAACCTCCATGAGCTGTGGCAAATTTATTTTTTCAGTCTCCTACGATTGTTTTTACTACCGAGCACGTGGTATAATTAGCACTTATAATAATTGCAATTTACAATTTTATTGACGCCAGTGGAGATCAAAACCGGGTTGCTCGAGTGAAATTCACAGGCGCGTAATTTCTAATGTACAACGGCACACATAAATTCATTTCATGAATTGAACTATAGGTCACACAGCAACAGCAAGGCACTTGTAGTAAAGTTCCTGTCAGAACCTAATCCTGAGAGCAGCGTAACCCATGTCTGCACGTGGGTATTGTAAGAGGTGGCAGAGAGAAACGGAACAGGAGATGGGCAGCAGCGTATTCCCAATGACAACTAAAATATAAAAACTGTTGGGTTGTTAACCCGTTTGCCAAGCGTGGCAATTATGGTTCCCATATGACGCAATGTATGGGGGAAGCATATGTTCGGCACTGGACTTTGGTAGGCTGTGTGATAGATAGGTCAGTGTGGCCGCGAGCGTATGTACTGTATGGTATTTTTTTTTCATTAAATTAAAACAGTAACCTCCATTATACAAATACGCTAGACTATAAATACGCTAGGCTACACCGTGACATAATGAGGCGACTTGATTTTCGCCATTTTGGCGGAAGTGAGCGTCCACGGAACTAATAATAGAGATAAGACAGTGAGACAAAATATATCAATAAAAATTCTATATCCAGATCTACCATTCTATTTATGTCCCATGTTAATATCATGCCAAAGAATAAATAAATGTATCAATTAAAACTAACGTCTCAGACACAGGCTTTATGAGGTATAAAAATAAAATCGACGCTGAGTTAGTCATCTACGTTTTCCTTTGAAACTATAGAACTGATTTTATTCCGTGTTTCACCATAGGGTAGACAGCTCTGTGGCGCAGTATCTTAGCAAAGAGTTGCTGCACTGGCGGCCGCGGGTTCGAATGCCGCATGGAACAAGTATTTGTATGGCCGACAAATAATTGTTCCGGGTCTGGATGTTTGTCCTTGTGCAATTTGTGTTTATAAACTGCTTCCACGATACAGGAGAAAATCCTAGTGTGGGGGTAACTTTTTAAAAAAAAAGAATAAAAGAATAAAGAGGGTATGTATGATTGGAAAAAGTGGAGTAGGTAACTACAAAATAAAAAATTAAAATAGTTTTGTAAATAATTTATTGCGAACAATTCATTTAGTTCTTGTAATAGAGCAAAATAAATAAACTGCCAAAATATTAGACAATATCTATAGGTACAATGAGATTTTTTAAATATTCTATATATTAATAAAATTTGTGTTTTTCTTTTTTTTCGTCATTACAATTTTACAAACTTTAAATTACATTAAAAATACCATACCATAAATTATTGACGTCATAGTTAGATTCGGACGCCAATTCAAAAGTGTTATGCTTATTATTCACAGATTTCGCATACATTCAATTCAAAACCTGTAAATTAATAAATACTTGATAATTATCTGTTGTCAGCGACTTTTATTGTTGTAAACACAGATAAAGGTAGATAAAAATATCGATTAGTATTGTCGTCAGGTATACCTCAAAACCCGAAAACGAGATTATACAACCAGTGCGTGTTGCCAGTGATGATGTATGGATCTGAGACAAGGTCCTTCACCGCTGGCCGCATGAGGAAGCTCAAGGTCGCTCAGCGAGCTATGGAGAGGGCTATTCTCGGGGTCTCTGCGTGATAAACTTAGAAATGAGGATATCCGCAGTAGAACCAGAGTAACCGTCATAGCCCAACGGATTAGTAAGCTGCAGTGGCAATGGGCGTGCCATATAGCTCGAAGAACCGACAACCGATGGGGAAGAAAGGTTCTCGAGTGGCAGTCTCGTACCACCCCCATTAAATTGAGTGACGAACTGGTAAGACATGTAGGAAGTCGATGGATACAGGTGGCTCAGGACCGTGCTTTGTGGCATTCCTTGTGGGAGGCCTATGTTCAGCAGTGGATTTATGAAGGGCTGTAATTATGATGATGATGATTGTCGACAAGGAACTCTGTTTTTGAATTTTATTGTTCTTCATAAATTAATTGAATTTTATTGTTTTTCAAAAATAGGTCATTGAAAGCCAAACATGTAAGTAAATACATTAAATAAGATAAGTCATAGATTGAGTATATATTTAAAATAGTTTTAATTGTTTAATATTCAAACTTTTGTTTGTCTTTGTGAAGTTTATGTATGTAAACTCCCCCACGATACAGGAGAAAATCTTAGTAAGGATGTACCGTTTTTTTTTAATGAAAAGAAAATAAAGATTTTTTAAAAAAATTAAAACTGTAAATCCTTACCTGTGGAATGTTACCACACTTCCCTTGTTGTAACGAATTTTACATCATTATTGTTATTAAAAATATTTCGCATCAAATCGGCACAAACATTTTGTAGGGTATAACATATATGGAGGTCAGTGGATTAAAATAAGAAGAATTTATAAAATTATTTTCTTGACATGACCTTAAAAATAATTAGCCATTTCTACAAGGTACATAGTTATATAGCGATTTAGTATTATGTTTTTCTTTTTTTTTTATCGAGACAAATATTATGATTCGCCTTTCTGTCTCCACACATTACCTGTAAGATTTTTTTGGTCAATTTTTATAATATGATTTTGTTTTTGCGCAATAATTTCAGCACATTTTACATTTCAGTACGTTTAAATTGGTTCAGAGTAGTAAAGAAGTATTTGCTACGTCTCCTTAATGCCATCTACTTTATATACCTATAGTAAAATAGTCAAGTGCACTGTCCTATTTTTTCGAATGAAAAATGCTTTCAAATTAAGAGTTTCGGTTATAAAAACAATGCTCTCGTAACGCGACTTCCATCAAAACGTTCAAAAGACTTTTTAGAACGCTTCTTTTGATTTACCTTAACAAACTCGTCGCAGTTAATTTAAGTGGTTTTTTTAATATGCAAAACGGCTACTTTTTTAAAACTCGATATGCTGCAAATTTAGTTTCACATATTTAATGATACATTGCAAACATTTAGCTACAATAAGCTACGTAGATTGGACCAAACCTAATATTTAAAAGCTAAAGTATATTTAAAAGCTAACTTGGGGTTAACTATGACATTGGTACGTCCACCCCCTCAGAGTTATCACCATGACTAAGGGTGCTGCAAAGCACTCAATACGTCGGAAGTTGAAAACAATTTTAATTAAACGCGATAAAATTCGTAAAAATAGTTTTATTCAGTGCTTAGCTTTAGGGTAAATATATGAGATCATTATGATAAAAATCTGTTTAACGTAACAGGTATGAGAAATTTTAACTTTTATGTGGTAAAGCGCGTGGCTTTACCACATAAAAGTTTGCAGCTAAATTATGGTTGTAGCGTGAAAGGGTCGGATTGCCCGGGTTAAGAGCAGGCTGTCATATAATACCAGCGTAAAATAGCAGCTTGATGCTGTTGTCTTTCGTATGGTGAGTGTAGGGAACCGGAGAGGCTTTTTACTGGAAACAAGGCATTCCATCTTAGTCGTTAAGGCTGTCAACGTATCTGAATTTTGACTGTTAATTGAGGATAAATGTACGTACAAGCACACAATCCACCTGCTGTAAGTACAAACAGATTTATCCTCGATTAACAATAAAAATAGAGATGCGTTGTTATCCATGAAAACTGAGATAGAATGCCTCGTTAATAGCAGAAAGGGCCGTTTCTCGTTATTTACCATACTTAACACAGCAGCATTATATACATTGCCATTTAACGCTGATAGTCTTAGGGCATCGACTTTCCCCGGTCATACCAAGCCATTCGTACTGCAACCATAACATAGCTGTAGCGTTGTTAAAGCTTTTGCTCGACTAACGCACGGCAATTAATCTGGGGGCACGGCTGTGCCCCTGCCAAGTCGAGCAAAAAAGCGGTACGGCCGTACCATCCTTTTCTCGAAGCAGTTCAGGCCATTTTAGTAACCCTAAAACTTCGTTGTGGATAACATAACACTAGAAGCCTGAATTATAGTAACCAAATAGGCATTTTATAAACTCGGTATGTTTCAAATTTCATTCAATTTAAACCAGTAGTTTAAGAGTTATAACTAGTCAAAGTTTCTTAATTTTGTCACTCACTAACTGACCGATCATCAAAACTCTAAGGCACTTCTAGCAAACATAGAAGCTTCAAATTTAGACTACAATTATTGTTTAGTATATAAATCATGGAAAAATTAAAATATTTTGCAATTTCGGTCCAGTTTTCTAGATATACTAACTGCATAACTAACTTTGTAATCCCATATAAATATATAGGATTACAATGTTACATTTGCAGTGAATGAATCAGTGTACCTATGTATGTATAATATAATGGAATAATAAGTATAGATAGGTACCTAGATATAACTATCTACAAAAAGAAATGAGATGCCATCAAAAACATAACTTTTAAAAAAACCAATTCTCACAACTCAGTTCTTCTACCGTAAAAAGTTGTGAGATCCATGTAATACCAAGTCGGTTAATTTATTCAGTCCCTAGTTGAGGGTCCTTCTGTCTTAAGTTATTACGTAATTAGCTAACCTAACAACATCTTATAGTGACCATATCAATATTAAAAATCTTTTAAGTTTTAAATAAATTGACTTGGCATTCGCACTAAACAATCTAATTTAATGTAATACGTATTACTTGAGAAATACATTGTGTTTTCATGCGTATCGTATAATCGACTTTATCAAAAGCACGTGCTTATAAGTAGTACAAAGTGTTCAAAAGTGGCCGAGATGTGATGGAAGATTTGCCTCGCTCTGGTAGGCCATCAACTTCTGCAACTGAAGTTAACATCACAAAAGTGAAGGAAATGGTGTCTGAAAATCCTCATTGAAGTTTGAAAGAGATAGCCGCCGATATTTCGGTGTCTCATAAGTCGATGCGTACCTTTTTAAATAATCACTTGGGTATGAAACATGTTACCGCTCGGCTTGTCCCAAAAGACCTGAATTTTCTCCAAAAACTCAATCGCATAACAGTCGCTGAAGACATACTAGAACGTGTCAATTTCGACCCAACATTCATGAAACGCATTATTACTAGTGACGAGACGTGACTTTGGCATGCAAACTAGTCAACAAGCTTCGAAGTGGCGCCTTCCAAATGAACCGAAACCGAAAAAACCAAGCCAAAGTCGATCTAAAGTCAAAGTCATGTTCACTGTTTTCTTTGACTATCGCGATGGTACACTCGGAATTCTTGCCGGGAGGTCAAACGGTAAATATTTTTTATTTGAGTGTTATGTGGTATTTAAGAGAGCAAATTAGACGAAAAAGACCACATTTGTGGAAAGAAAATTAGAAAAGATAATGCACCTTCGCAGAAGGCCATAATTGTGAACAAATTTTTGACCAAAAACTCAACAACTACTATCGAGCAACCACATTATTCACTAGATATGGCTCCAGCCGACTTCTTTCTTTTCCTAAACTCAAATTTCTACTTCGTGGCACCTGTTTTCATTCAGTAGAAGACATAATGGAGAATTCGCAGCGAGAACTGAACTCAATACCGGAAAAAGCGTTTAAAAATGTTTTGATAATTGGATTACTCGTTGCAAAACGTGTATCCTTTCTAAAGGAGTATATTTTGAAAGTGATAAAATACTCTTGGTTAAAAGAAGTTAGTTATTTATAACTAAATTTTTGTGTATTTTTGATATATTCTCGGTACTTCCTTGACAGAGTAGTATGTACTCGTAAATATAAGTACAAGAAGACTACATTTTAAAATAGTAAGAGGAACGCGGGGATTTAAGATATACAATTTATCAACATGGTTTTTTTTATAGGATAAGGAGACAAACGAGCACACAGTCCACCTGATGGCAAGTGGTTGCTGTGGCCCATAGACATCTACATTTATCCTCGATTACGAATCAAAATGCAGATGCTTTGTCACCCGTGAGGACTAAGATGGAATCCCTCGTTTCCAGTAGAAAGGGAAACTTATCAAATAAATTACTTACTTTTACTTATCAAATTTTGTTTTAAAACAGGTTTAATACTATCTAAACTACGGTACACCTAGTAGGTATAGCGATTTCGCACTGACAATTTTTATTCCTGGAAAAATACAATTGAAATTTTGAACAATGAATAGAATCAGGCGTTACTTTATGGAAATTCATCATATTAAATATGGTAAAAATGAACTAGCTAAAATTGGCGAAATAAATTAAAATGACATGTCTCACCTAGTTAGAAAAGCACCACCCACCCTTCCTCAACTACGTGCACTGGCTTCTTCACCACTAATCCCAACGCCACTTTACTAGGACAGACACATCACAGTCAATAATGTGACACGTGTTTCGCTCATTGAGTTATATGTTAAAGCCAACTTAGCAATCAGCCATCGCAAAGTCAGAGAATCTTAGGTAATTTATTTTAGCATCTTTAGTTTTTCATCACAATTATTCATTACAAAACCACTGGCAGTAATCGAGATCTGCCAGGTTCTAAAAGGCCGAGAGCTACAATTGTAATGAAATTAAATGAAATATATTTCTGTGACGTAAGATAATAAAATTGACTAAATAATGATAACAGATGCAGTTTCAGTTTGGAATAAAAGATAAATTTTTGTTTTGATAAAATTAATTAAATATAAAACATATTTAAAAACAAGGCAACAAATTGTTATAGGCTTTGCTAGGGCCAGCATACGTGGACTATTATCAGATCAGCTCCTTAGTACCATATTTTTGTCTTCTCGTCGAAGTTATAATAAGTATGCTTTATTTCAGATCAATAGAACTTCAGAAAATGCTTCAAAAGTCCGGATATGAACCGAAAGATACAAAAAAGAGCAAGTTAAACCAAAGCTTGTAAAAGAGATGAAAAGATGATGCGAATTTTTTTGGTGCCAAACGTACAACATGTTACATAAAAGTTGTTTTATATATGGTCGGGAGACGTTTCTTGGTCCATAGAATCGGAGGTTAAATAAAAATTTTAAGAATAAAATAAACTAGCTTTTAATAGCAAAGTAAACTAAATTCTCGTTATCGCGTAATTTCCATTTTTTGTATAGGATACTAATCTTATATTTCAACTCTTATGATAATTACTAATGAACATAAATATCTAATACAATATTAGCTGGTACCTCTCTCTTACCTATATCTGGCACCAAGTATCAGTGCGTGCACTGCTGTGTTCGGATTTGAAGAGTATGGAAAGTTATTATAACTACAGGTTGTGAGGTATTCCATCTTCGTCCTCAGAGATGACAACGCTCCTGTATTCTCCTTTGTTTGAAGTAGTGCAATTGTCAGTGGGTTGTTATAACCACTTACCATAAATTGGTGGGTTGTAGATTACTTTGTCACTCCACTTTATTTAAATAATAAAAATAAATTAAAAAAACTTTAAAAAAAAATTTAAAAAAGGTAATCTTATTGATTATACCTTTTTTTAAGGTATACCTATTGAAGATACCCTTGGTAACTGATGTGGCATTGTGAGGGTGAGGCATTCCATCTTTGTCCTTAGGGGTAACAACACATCTACATTTTAATGACGCTTAGCTACTACACTGACTATTGCAGGGTGGATGTATATCTTTTTTTTCCTATGGGATAGGGTGACAAATTAGCAAACAGTCCACCCGATGGTAAGTGATTGCTGTGGCCCATAGACTTCTACATTTATCCTCAATAAAGTATCAAAATTCAGATGCGTCGTCACCCGTGAGGACTAAGATGGAATGCCTCTTTTCCAGTAAAAATGGTCTCTGGTTCTCTACACTCAACATACGAAACACAACAGTGTCGAGCTGCCATTTTATTATTCTGTGAGAGCGTGGTCCTTCCCCTGTTGAGCCGATCCATTCGTGCTACAACTGTACTACTAATATAGCTGCGGCATGGCTCTACCACGTATTTAAACCTGCAACCAACTTTAAACAAATAAGAATACAGATACTTTTTCACCTCCGAAGATTAACATGGAATGCCTATAATTACAATGGGTATCTACTTACCCTTTAAACCACAATTCAGCAGTGCACGATTGACGGCTAAGATAGTTAAGAGGGTGGTACAGAAATGATCTCCTACCTCCCAGTAGTTTAAATACCTGTGTCTACATCTATCAAGGTTTTATTTTTATTATACGTCGTAAACTTTTAGAATTACTTATACTAAAATGAACATCATTAAGTTTATACGACCACTCACATTTTCAAAGTTTAATGGTAGCAGTCTGTTTTCTGTCGACTTCCAAAAAGGAGACGATACTCAATTCGACTGTGTGTTTTTTATGTGTGTTACCTCATTACTTTTAACTGGGTGAACCGATTTCGATGATTCTTTTTTTATTTGAAAGCTGGTACATCTTGTGTGATCTCATGTGAATTTGATCAATGTCAGACCAATAGTAACCAATATTGAAGTCGGCTGTACAAAATTTTTATTTTTTAATTATTTATAGAGAAAGTGCCAATATAAATTACTAATGCTTAATTTCAGTTATTTTTTTATAGAATAAGGATGATAAACGAACACACAATCCTTGTGATGGTAAGTGAATGTTGTGACCTATAGACATGATATGCATGTGTAGATACGTTGTCACCCCTCAGGACTAAGATAGAATGCATCGTTGTAATCGAGTCTGCGGTACTCTACATGACATACGAAACATAGCAGCATTACGCTGCTATTTAACACTAGTATTCTGTGAAAGTGTGGTCCTTTTCTGTTTGATCCCACCAATTCATGCTATATTCATATAGCTGCAGCATCGCTCTTCCACGTTTAAGTTCGTCATCATCAAAGTAAAGTTTTACACACGGGATTACGAATACATGTGTTAGTGGATTCTCTTAAGCCTCCACTAAACGGAGTAAGAAGATCGACTTTTTTCACTATTTTTACTTAATTACGTTAAATTAAATAAATAATAACTCGCAAAAACTTATCATATTTGTATATCCGTACCTAAAATGGACATAAGTTCTATTAGACATTAAAATGCAAATAAAGTCAGTGTTATAATAAAACTTATGTCTACATATTTATCGAAGTCTAGTTTATTTAAAGCGGCCGTGCTTGGCTTTCATACAGGCCTATCGTCTCTCCGGCCACGAATCTATGGATTTATGTAGTCTCAATGGTGCATTAAGCCACTGCTATTATGCTACACTAAACATTTATTGAGATACTTTTTTCTTTTCTTTACCATAATTTGTAGTCCGACGGGTTCGAATTCGGACTGGAAAAGGACTAGTTTCGAGTGTTAACGAAGTTTGAAACATTGTTTTGACTCTTTTGACTCTGCCTCGGGAATATCGGGCGTGAAGCTATATTTTATCGCAAGCCTTAAGCGCAAAGCGCATAGGTATGGTCTACTAGCGCCTGAAAATCAAGATTGCAACGCTTTGTCGTATAAAATCGTATCTAACAATCATATTGAACATAGAAATGATATAAAAAGCACATTGTCAGAAAGATATGAATGAATGAATGAATATACTTTTATTGTACACCACTAACAAATATACAAATATCATAACAAAAATCAGATTATATATGCACAATTTGGCGGCCTTATTGCTACATAGCGATCTCATCCAGGCAACCAAAGGTGTAAAGGAATACAAACAATAAATAGGTAGGTGGATAAATAATAAAATAAAACATATAATATATACATATACATACGGGGTCATTGTAGAAGCGTGCTCGTCGCGACCCCTGCCAGCCCTTCTCAGGGCTGCAATTCTACTTAGCTGCGCACCCATGCCAACGAGGGTTAGGGCGTTCCCCCAAGGCGACGCACACCAGCTCGTCCCCGTAGGTGTGAAATGCAGCGCGCAAAGCGGCGATGGGGACCGCCACCCGTCACGCACAGCCCGACACGGTGGAAGGTGGTGGACAGAGTGCAGAGTTGGCACGTGGAATGTTAGAGGAGGCATGAGAGATAAGACGAATGAGTTGATTGAAATAATGAAAGAAAGAGAATTAGATGTCGTGTGCATGTCGGAGACTAAACGGAAAGGCAGTGGTACTGAAGAGCTCCCTGGCGGGGCGTTAGCTTCTATGGTCCGGAGTCCCGGAGAGCGAAAGCGCCTGCCAGGGAGTGGGGGTGCTGCTGTCGTCTCGGTTGGTCGATGTTATGACTGAATATAAGGTTGTGAACTCAAAACTTCTCTGGGTTCGCTTTAAATTGGGACTGACGAAGTTATTCCTTTTGGCTGTTTATGCGCCGGTAGCTTCGTCGTCCAGGGCTGAGCTGGAGGAGTTTTGGGAGAATGTAAGAGAAGTTCTAGATTTGGCTAGGGGAAACGAAAGAATTGTTGTGTGTGGTGATTTGAATGGATGGGTTGGTACCGCTCGACCAGGGTACGAGTCGGTGCTTGGAAAGTTTGGCGATAAAAGGGTTAATGATGCTGGCAAGTTTATACTGGCGGTATGCAAGGAAAAGGGTCTTCTTGTGACAAACACTATGTTTAATCACAAGAAAATCCATATGTATACTAGAGAAAGAAAGAATGAGAGAAGTATGATCGATTTGTTTCTGGTGGATGACCGACTGCGAAAACAGGTGATGGATACGTAAGTGTTCAGGGGTGCTGACCTGGGAACGGATCACTGTCTAGTGATCACTAGATTTAGGGGTCTGTTCGCGGGTTGGTGCTACCGGACGGCAGTAACAGAACCACAGTCGGTCTGTCGCATCCGAAGCTGGAAGCTTCAGGAAGAGGATACTAGGGACAAATATCATGCGAGGGTAGCCGAAAAGCTTGACACCATCGATGGCAGAAAAGAATGTGTTGAAAGAACATGGCAGAACCTTAGGGATGGAATGGTAAGTGCAGCGGAAGAAGTGTGTGGAACGATTAAAAGAGGCAGTAGTAAAAGAAGAGATGCATGGTGGAATGATGAAGTGAAAGAAGCTGTAGAGAAGAAGAATAAAGCATGGTTAGACTACTTGGCCTCTAGTAGTGATAAGGATATGAGAGAGAAGATGAAAGAAAGATATATGCTGCAGAAAGTTCACACGAAAGCATTGATTGAGGAAATGCGTGAAAGGTGTAGAATGGAAGCGGACGAAAGGTTGTCGCACAACTTTAAGGAGAACTCCAAACTCTTCTGGAAAGAGGTTGGAAGGACCCGAGTGCGACGGCCTTAAGAATGAACAAAGTGCTTTCGAGAACTAATGACGTCCTCACAGAAAAATCGGACGTCATGCAGCGATGGAGCGAATTTTATAGAGAAATGTATGCGTGTGATGATCTTAGTGAGGGATCCGGGGATGACGCCGTGACTGGTACGCCAGACCTGGACCTCGATGACACTGAGGTCATCAGTATGAAAGAGATTGAACGTGCGATTCGAAGTTTGAAATGTGGTAAGGCTGCGGGACTAGACAGAGTTACTGCTGAAATGGTCAAGTATGGTGGGCCTCGCGTCTGGGACAGCTTTCATCTGCTGTGCAATATGTGCTGGCGGACGGGGGATGTCCCGGATGATTGGTGATCCGCAGTCATTGTGCCTTTATATAAAAGTAAAGGTTCACATTTTGACTGCGGGTGCTATCGGGCGATCAGCTTTACCAGTTTAGCAAGAAAGTTTACTCGAAGGTTTTGACACGTAGGATGCAAGAGAAATCGGAAAGATTTCTATGGGAGGCACAATGCGGATTTAGACCTGGAAGAGGATGCACGGATCAAATGTTTTCTCTCCGCATGATCACGGAGAAGCTTCTGGCTGCTAACCAGAAGATTTTCTGTGCTTTTGTGGATCTTGAGAAAGCATTTGATAAGGTTGTAAGGAAGAAAATGTGGGAACTGTTGCCGCGGTACGGTGTGGATGGTCGATTGCTAAGGGCTGTGCAGTCACTTTACTGTGACTGTAAAGCCTGTGTGCGGGTAGGGCATGACCTGTCACCCATGTTTAGCGTCCAAACGGGCGTTAAACAGGGTTGTGTCATGTCTTCCTGGCTGTTCATACTGTATCTCGACAGCTGTTTACAGAAGTTGAAAGATCGCTGTTTGGGTGTGAAATTGGGTGACATAAAAGTAAATTGTCTGCTGTATGCTGATGATGCAGTGCTTATTGCACCATCATAGGCAGAACTGCAGGCATTAGTCACGTGTATGAAAGAGGAATGTGAAATTAAAGGTCTCCGTTTGAATGCTAATAAAACTAAGGTTCTGGTATTTGAAAGGGACGAAGAGAGAACGAAGTGTGAAATATGTGTAAATCAGGAATGTCTAGAACAGGTAAATGAAATTGTATACTTGGGGAGTGCTTTTAGCCGGGATGGAAGATGTGATTTAGATGTGGACAGGCGTGTCGCTGCCGGGAACAAAGTCAATGGTGCCCTGACTGCGTTAGTCAAAAGGCAAGGCGTAGTGAAGAGTGCACGCCTTGCAATACATAACGCAGTGTTGGTACCGACTTTGTTATATGGCAGCGAAACCTGGGTATGTCAGAAGAAGCATAAAAGCAAGTTGAATGCAGTGGAGATGCGATCTCTTCGTAAAATGTGCGGCGTTACCATGGCCGCCCGGAAGCGAAACGAAGAGATTCGCAATATGGCAGGTTTGAAAGATGACCTTATCACAAAAATTGATAAGGGCGTGCTTCGATGGTTTGGGCACGTTGAGCAAATGAGTGAAGACCGAATGGTGAAGAAAATATATAGCGCGAAAGTTAATATTAAAAGGTGTCGAGGTAGACCGAGACTAACTTTCGAAGACCATGTGAGCAAACTGCTCGAAGAGGGGAGGGTCAAGAGTACTCGGATACCTAGACGTGCATGTATGAAGAAGATAATGAATCTGAAAGAAGCGAAAGAGGTATGTAAGGATCGTGACACTTGGCGATCTGTTCTCTCTGGCTACCCCGTCAGGGATTGTGCGTGATGATAAGTAAGTAAGTACATATACATACACACATACACATACATACATACATATATATATATACATAAATATATACACAACACATATTTATCAATATACATATATACACAAAATTCCTAAAACAATAATATAAAGCTGATAGATACAATAAATACATAATCACACAATCTATCCTAACAGTGTCCAAACGATTGAGACAAGTAATGCTCTTTAAGTAGTCTCTTAAAGATAACAATAATTTGTGCCTCACGTATATGCAAAGGTAGGGCATTCCAGAGCTTAATAGACTACACAGTATTTTTTTTTAAAAAAATGATGTATTATGAGTTGGTACACTTAAAATGAATTTTCTAGAAGAGCGTATAGGTTCCCCCGAAAGCCCCATAAAATTAAACTTCTCCTTTAGATAGGGAGGGGTAGAAGGGTGAAATAATACACAGTACAGAAAAGATAAATGATTGTTGACCCTATTAATATATTTTTAAATCGATTAATTGCTATTTTTACATAAAAAAGTGGTTTTAGTGGCTTATGGTGTAGATTTATCAAGTCAGAGTGGTAAATACGATAACTTTTGAAAATATCGATTGTTTAACTCAATCTATTTTTAATTTCTTCAGCTATCATGTGGGAAGCCATGGAATGTAAATGAAAGTTTAATATTTTTTTGTTTAGTTATAATTTTTTTTCGGCGTAGAAATTCGAATATTTTTGATGTTTTATCAGCCCTGTAATAGTTTATTTTACTAAATAGACTGCCTGTGCCTGACTCACTCGGTTGTCACTTCGGCGTTAGCCGTCGTCGTGAGTGGATGCTGTTTTGGTTGTTTGCAGCAGCTTAAAAAGATCGCTGTACAATTACAAAATATTTGAGAAAATAAATTTCAAACATACTTGATTATTATAATAATCAGAGATTTTCATTACAATATTATAAAAGCACAGAATAGATAATATTACTACGTAATAAAAGTAAATAGGATGTATATATTTAAGTATATTTATACTTAAATCCGTCTTGGATGTTATGGAGTGCCCTGAATGACGATATGATAATCATATGAGCATTATGAGTTGTGCGCTTTTGGATTTTTCAAGCTTTTTTCTGCCGACTTCCAAAAAGGAGACGGTACTCAATTCGACGCGTATGTTGTTTTTTTATGTGTGTCACCTCGTAACTTTTTACTGGGTGGACCAATTTCGATGATTCTTTTTTTATATGAAAGCTGATAGTTTTCATGTGGTCCCATATGAATTTGATCAAGGTCAGACAAATAGTTTTTGAGTTATTTGAGTTATTATAATATTATAACTTATATTGAAGTCGGCTGTACAATTTTTTTTATTTTAAATTATTTAAGCTGAAGTTTGACATAAAATTATTGAAAACTTGGAAGTATAGTAATCAGGTTAGTTAAACTACTTTAAAAAAATTACGTATAATCATGTTATACGTAATTTTTTTAATGCGCTTAGGGCATGGACAATTGGATTTACCAATAGTTTTTAATAATTGCATCAAGAAAAATTAGTTGGTGGCGTTTGAAATTAAACTAATGCTTTGCAATATTTTTCACCCGATAAATCTCAATAATGTCGTTGAGAGCATTCACTTTTACTAACAAATAAGTAAAAATAATTTAATCTCTTTTTATTTTTATTATGTATATAAAACAAACAATCGTATAGTAGGTACAAATACTTCTTATTCCATAATATATTGAAATATCTTCCAGTTGAATTTTTCGTACCTTCCTGAATACAGGAAAATTTATTAAAAAGGCAAATATTCTACATATCTAACCATAAATAATATAAACATCGCAATATATTTAAAATTATAATAAATTATACAAAGAAAATAAACACACTATTATGTAATGTGTAGTATATAAACAAATGATAATGCTATACAATAACACACTTAACTTCTAACTCCTTCATTTTTTAAGAAATATTTTATTGTATAAAGTATTTATTAATAAATAGCTGCCAATGTAGTATATCTGCATAACCGAAGTTACATAGTATTATTATTTATTCCGTGCCGAAGACATCACAAATTTGACGGCCTTTTAGGAAGTAGGCTCTTGTTTTAAAGATCAATGTACTTTGGAATTGTACTTAATGATACTTAAAGGAAGGATATCCGCAAATGGTCGGCCTTGCTGGTGACATAATAGCTTATTCCGTTTACATTTTAAGACTAGATGCCATTAAGCAGGGAAACGCTGCCAGCGTATTTGTAACTACACCTCAAAAATAGACTAAATATTGTATATGTGTAACAAATGTCAGTATATTTATTACAATGTTACAACGTTTACTATTTTAAAAACTAAAATGATCATGTATGCAGGATACATGATCATTTTAGTTTTTATAATAGTAAACGTTGTATTTTTGATAAAATGTGAATCAGACTTAACGAATATTGTTTTCGTTACGCGTAAATACCCTAGATGATGAGAGTATTTAATTAAAATTTTAAGCTCGGCCACGATTAACCTTATTTATTAATTTACTCAGGCGTTATAATTGTTAATTTAATTTGAATTAAAAATAGACTGACGTCAATTTTAACTGAAATAATAATCGAATTGCACACTCATCTGATTCTACTACTAACTTTAAATTACCAAAATGAAGTATTTTTTTTTTTACTTTATTTTTGGTCAAGGCAGCAATTCTTATCCGATATTAGCCATCTACGCGGAACTGAATAACAATGCAAGAGTATGTGCGCACAAGGTGTAATCGCTATTTCTTAACGCTCTTAGTCCATTAGGACGGTAATTCGACATGAACGGAAAGAGATAAAAACCAATGGGAATTTTGAAAAAAATCCGAATAACTGATTTCCAACCCCGAATTCGAATCCGCGACCACATGATCAGCTGTTATCCACCTTATATCAACGTCAATGAGATTTTTCTGCCATTTCTCACAATAGGATCTCTCTTTACAGCCACACCCCGAATCCATAGACAAAAGATGTATGTAACTGTACAGTGTTGTTGTCTAAAATGTGTAAATGTACAGTTCCTGTGTGGAACATATTTCAGTGCACGGGTATTCACACGCCAGAAATTATTCTCATAATGAAAGGCATATTATTCATACCCGTCTCAAGAAGGCCAGAACAAAATATGGGCACCATAGCCCAAAAACGTTCCGCTTGACCGCGTCCAACGAATCGTGGCTCATATCGTCAAAGACCGTTTTTTTATGATCGGCTAGATCCACTCGCCTTTGAGATGTTGATATTCGTATCAGGATGCTTGGCAGTCCACCACTATGGAGAATGTACTTGAGATGTGAGAGACCTGCTTACAGAACTTACATTCAATTTCCAAGAATGTGATAACAAGGATCCTTATTTAATAAACAAAGTAATAGACAATATGTAATCATCTGAAAATATTACGAGGGTTAATATCGTTAAATTTCTTCGGAATGTCCAAATGGGTTCGTGTTCCGCAAGACATGACTATAAATGAACTTTATTACTCAATGAATAATTTGAGCAGTCTCCTTAAGAATTCTAATTATATTTCATCAGTTTTTTGTTGTGGGTTCTCTTATATGCCTAAAATATTATAATAGTATATTAAAAAGTTCGTTAACAGCATAAGATCATCCACTACATCATTTCATCCCGAGGGTAGCGTAAGGTTAGACAGAGGGAAGCTGGAGCAGAAGGTGAACAGCAGCATATTCCTGACAACATCATTATCATCATCATCATCACAACCCTTCACAAGTAAACTGCTGAACAAAGGCCTCCTCCAAGGAACGCCACAAAGCACAGTCCTGAGCCACTTGCAACCACTGATTTCCTGCATGTCTAATCAGATCGTCACTCCATCTAGTAGAGGGCCGCCATACACTTCGCCTAGCGGTACGAGGGTGCCACTCGAGAACCTTTCTTCCCCATCGGTTGTCGGTTCCTCAAGCTATATGGGCGGCCCATTACCACTTCAGCTAACTAATCCGTTGAGCTATATCAATTACTCTGGTTCTACTGCGGATATCCTCAATTCTAAGTTTATCACGCAAAGAAACCACGAGCACATCCCTCTCCATAGCTCCCTGTGTGACCTTGAACTTCCTCATACGGCTATCAGTTATGGACTACATGTCAGATCCATAAGTCATCACTGGCAACACGCACTGCTCGGACAATCTTGTTTTGAAGTTTTGAGGTACACATAACGAGAAGATGTGTCGTAATCACACGATCGCTGTCTAGCCGAATTAAATCCGTTGATTGACCTCTCGATTGAAGTTGAACTAACCTAGTCGAACTATTTATCCCAGGTAAACATACTCCTCAAAAACTTTGAGAATAATGTTCCCAACAACTACTGGTATAGGTGTGACATAGACGTTACATATGATCTTTGTTTTACTCATGTTCATTTTAAGACCTATTCGTTGGAAGGCACTATTGAGATCATTGATCATAGTACTTAGACTCTCCAGCGATTCTGCCATAAGGACTATATCATCGACAAATCGAAGGTGAGTGATGAAGTCGCCATTGATGATAATACCGTATTATTTTGAAACCAGTGGTTTCAAAACATCTTCCAATGCTGTTATATTGTCACCCTGTCTTACACCTCTATGCTGTTGGATAGGTTTCGTACTCTGGTTCTGTACTCGGATAGCCATCGTTACCTAACTGTAGAAACACTGCAGCACTTGGATATACCGGCAGTCTGTTAATTGGCGTGTAATTAAATTGAAGTGCTGAAGTGCCAAGTTTGGCATCACTAAAGCGACTGTAGCACTACAGAATCATAAGCTTTTCAAAGTTCACATACCAGGACAAAGTGACAGATTGTACTCTTTGGTATTCTTTACAATTAGCTGAAGAGTATGTAGCCTATAGTACTAAAGTCTTTTCGGAAACTATCTTGTTCGGGAGGCTGGAATTTGTCAAGCCTGCGTGTGGGACTATTCGTAATGAGTCTCAAAAATAGCACGTAGACGCTCAGAAGGGAAATCGGCCTGTAGTTGTTCAAGGGAACGTTGTCGAACATTTTCAGGAATAAGACATCCGCTCTTCTGCTCCACGCCTAGTATTGGATATAACTTGCTTTTGGATTGTTACTCACACTTGCGTGTAGTTTCAATGATAACGTTTACACCTGCCTATAGAACCTGTTAATCTTACTCAAAATTTTTGGATGGAAAGATACTGCTACATTCGGTCTTCAGCTTCGACAGTTGGCTCTTTCTAGCAGACTTATCTCAGACTAAGGCTTTTCTGTGGAATTTTGGATTCACTCAATCGCTTCTTCAATACGAGTTGTATTGAAGTTGTGTAAGTCCCGCCGCATGCATTTTTAGATCTGTTTAGCAAGTAACCTGTACGCTGTTATATCTACTGAAGACTGTAGCTTCCTTTCCCTTCTAACAGCAGAAAGTTTTTTGGTTCATCTCTGAAAGTTTTTGCAGAACTTAGCTCCGACCACTCCGACCACTCCAATCAGTTCATCCTCTGCATTGCAATATTTAAGACACTAAAAACGATTTTGCAATTCAAGCTGAAACTTTCCGGGGCTTTGGTTAGAGCACGAGGGGGACAGAGCGTTGATTTCATCAGACGTCACCTCTCCAAATTAACGTTTAAGTTCAGTGTGCCTTTCACCATTCGGTGATCGTTGCCAGTTTTCACCTCCCCCCCCCCCCCCCCGATCACTAAACAGTGGCCGTCTAGTCCTAATAATGAAGTAAATCTCATTTTTTGTCGAACCGTTGGGGCTCGGCAAGTGCAATTTGTGTGAGGCCAGCTTCTGAAAGTAAAAGTTCATTAAAGAGAATCCCTCTTTCTCCATGAATTCGGTCAGCTGCTGCTGCCTTGGGTTCCGTTGGCTTGTCCCAAATATGATCAGCACCCCTACCTTCAGCTCACCGTTCTCTTTTTTGCTTAGTATTGCGTTGAAGTCTCCCATTAAAACCGTAGAGTAGATTTTGGAGGAATGCATAGTTCTATAGATATCCTTTTATATTTCCTCCTCCTGATCGGGATGTGCCAAGGATGGTGCATAAACCTGTATGATCTTCAACAAATACATTCACTGATTAGAATAGAATAGAATATAATAATTTTATTCAATATTGATTACAAGTAATTCTTTATTGAAAGTCATTTTTTTACTTTACCATTGGTCCGGAAAAAAACTCTGTCCTGGGAAGAACCAGCAAGAAACCCCGTAGATTTTTTTTAATAAATTTTACAATATAAGTGTTTACAAACTATTTATAAATGAATAAAACTATTTATAATATTTAGTTTAAAAACAGCTTGGAAACGACCAACTCATTTCCAGGGGTTATTATCAATCAAGTGTTCATTTATATTAAAATATCATTTTTATACAGTTTTTGTTTATATATTATACTTAAATACATATATTATATTTAAACTTGGTAATAGAGAGACTTTGTATATTTTCTTGGAGACTGTTATAATAGCGTATATATTGAGTCAATAATGAATTACTGACTCTGTGGAGTCAAGGTACTGGTATCACTAGCTTGTGATTCTGAGTATAAGGTATGCACAACTCGTAAGCATGATACGTGGTAGAGCTTCAGTTGGCTATATTATGGTTGTAGTGGAATGGGTTGGCTCGAGCGGGGTAGGACCACGTTTTCACAGAATACCAGCGAAAAATATCAGCTTACTGCTGCTGTGTTTCGGATGGTAAGTGAAGAAAACCAGAGACCCTTTTTATTGGATTCGAGGCTTAATTGAGGCTAAATGCAGATGTTTATGGATAACAGCATCCATTTAACTTCAGGTGGATTGGTTGTTCAATTGTCACAAGTATGCTATAAAAATGCTCTCGCCAAAACACTCACAATCTTTACAACGTGTTAACGAGATACTTGTGGACGATAAATCCGACAACTCTTTGGGACAGATGGTCGCCATTCTGGAGATAGAAAAAGTTGCCGGATTCGAGGATTATTGTATCCTTCCCGTCAATTCCGACCTCAGATATTCCTAGAATATCCCAGCTTAACTTGTCTTTTTCTTTAGCCAAATCGAATCGTCTTAGGTGGCAACCGAATCTACACCAGAGATTTTTAGCACCCTCTGTCTAGCCATTACCGTGGTGACCACCGTAGCCAGGAATAGCTGATTTGCCGGAGACTGGGGCCCGTTTCGTTGCTTCGTTGCTTATGGAGTAATATTTGTCATAGTTGCCACGCCTGGCAAGCGGGTTGGCAACCGCAATTTTTAATCGTAATTTTATCGTTATTACAAAGATGTGCTGTCCATCTCCTGCCTCAGTCTCGTTCTGTCGCCTTTTACGACAACCACGAGAAGATATGGGGCAGTAGATATTCCTACACCGCCAATGCAAGGTATATTCCTGACAACAGCAGAAAACAACTAAAACCTGCGGATACTAACCTGCCTCCCAAGTGAAGCGACTATGGCAAATCTACCCAACGAGAAAATTTATAGGGGAGTCCTGTGTTCAGCAGTACACTTTTAATAGGCTGTAATAAATAAATGTATTTTTATTATCTCGCACCAGGCATTCATAACGAAACATAAAAATATTCTGTATTTTACCTGTTTTATTTATTGCACGCCTCATAACGCGAAGCGTAATTAGGTAGTTCTCTATTTTCGACACGTCAAGGTCAAGCAATTTTGTGTTCTTAAAATACCTCTATCATGAATATATTGCACTCTTACAATAAAAGGGTTAGCCGTATATTAAGAAAACACTAATTAATCCATCTAATATTTTCTAAAAAAAACATTTTATATTGCTACTTTGAAAAAACCTGTTTTTTTTTTACTAGCTTCAAAATTACATCAACTGTTCCCTATTTTATATCAAGCCTAGAAAGCGTAGTGTTAATAAAATTATTGTAAGCTTTTGTAAGTTTCATTGTCATTAAAAATTTAAAGGCGCTTTCATATTCCTTTTTATCCCTTGATAGACAAAGGACAAATATACCATACAGCTCATAATTATTTTATACTTTTTGTAATCGATTAATATTGGTAAATATTATATTTTTTTCCCTATAAGTGGCACTATCTGTTAAAATAATAGAGCTATAAATTTAAAACATTTCAATTCAATTTATTTTTTTCATTAATATTAATTAAAACGCTCATGGGGCATGCACTTTTAGATTATCCAGTATATTTTTTTTAATATATCTTTTTACATAGATAAATCATGTAGGACATACATTCTGATTTGGCAAAATTTTTAGACCATACAAAAAGGATAGAGTTGGGAACCGGAGACCTCTTTACGGTAATGAAGTATTTCAATTTGGTCATCCTAGGCGACAACGCATTTACATTTTGATTCTTAATCGAGGTGACGTGGCAGCTAAGATGGTTAGCTCTCACTATAAATTTCACAGTACACGAGCAACACGGGTTTGATCCCCGCAGGCACCAATGTAATTTTAATAGCATTTAAGTGCTGATTTACCGTGCTCTCGGCGGTGAAAGAAAACATCTTCAGACACCTGCATGTCTGAGAAATAAAAAAAAATATTTCGAAGATATGTGAAGTTCATCGACATGCATTGGGTCAGCGCGGCGGACACTTCCTTTCCCTAAAATCATCTCGGAAATGAGAGGAGGCTTATGCCCAGCTGTGGGACGTATATAAGCTGGAACATTTTTAACTAACTCTTAATCAAGAAGTAAAAGTCAAAAATAAAGTTACAATCTATATACTCGTAAGTCCCACTTTTCTTTTTTCAGAGATACCTAAGTACTTTGTTTAAATCAGTTGGATAACGAAGTGTCACATATTTTACTTATTATAAACCAGTGCTTGATCATAATTCCACCTGGTGGTAAGAAGTGATGAAGCCCTAGATGGTAAATCGCATTGTGTTAGCGTAACTAAAGCTATTCACTTTGCCTCGAAAAAGCACCCAAATTGTATCCGGACGGAAAGGTAGACAGACACCAAGGAATTATTCCATTCCTTTGTTGTACACATTATGAAAAACGAAGCAAACCATTGATGATGATATATAACTTTTTTGAGGTTGAATGATATATAACTTTCAAATAAATTTGTCGGCCACCTAATGTAAATTAATTGCACTATTCTTATACGAGTAACCATCGCCCAAGTGCATGCAATAAATTGACAAAGTTTCAGCGCAATCTGATGGACGGTATGGCAGCGCATAAAATACGAACAAGCAAACATAAAAACGAAATATCCCTCCATCCATCCATTACAGCCTATAAAAGTCCATTGCTGAACATAGGCCTTCCCCATGGATTGCCACTTAGGGAAGATTTTGCTATAGTTAGAACTCCTGGCAGGCAGGATGGCAAGCGCTGTTTTTTTATTTAGAAAGGTGTTGTTGACCATCCTCTGTTTCAGCACCCTCTGTAGTCTTACAATAATCACGGGACGATGCGGGTAGTGGATATGCTTACATCGCCACTACACAGAAATAAAATAGGTAAATATGTATTTGCACCAAAATCCATAATTGAGGTAGGTGAATTCAGTAAATTTTCGGATTAAAACTGTGCTTGAATTTATCGGTGTATACAACAATCTCATTGTATGAAATTTAACAAAAGGCTGTTTAATCAATATCTGTTTCAATAAAACGTAATAATGCAAATACAATATACATTTACTCTGTTTCTTTATTGTGCTCCAATTGTATTTATATTTTTAATCAAAAATGTTATTGCTTTCATAACAAATATATTATAAATTGTATTTTTATAAGATAAGAGCAAACGAGCATATGACTAACCCGATGGTAAGTGACTAGGGCCCCATGAACACCTGAAACTCCCCGTGCGTTGTCGGTCTTTTAGAAAGGAGTAAGCTCTTTTTCTGAAGGTCGCTAAGTCGTATCGGTCCGAAAAAAATTCCGATGGTAAACTATTCCACAGAGAGGTCGTACACGGAAGAGAACTCTTAGTGAAACGTACAGTGGTGGAGCGCTAAGGATCCAGATAGTGTGGTTGGTATTGGCAGTTCTGTCGCGATGTGCCTTCGTGAAATTTGGCGGTTGGGATTAACCCGAACAATTCCTCAGAGCACTCCCCGTGGTAAATGAGATAAAATACGCAAAGAGATGCAAAATCTCTTCACAGTGCCAGTGAATCGAGCTGATGGAAAGGACTCGGTCGTTGACGATTCGAGCCGCTCTGTGCTGAATGCAGTCAAGTGGAAAGATCTGGCACTAGGGAGCCCTTGCCCAGAGATGGGAACAGTATTCTATGTGAGGCCGAACCTGCGCCTTGTAAAGTTGCAGGCGGTGTGCCGGCATGAAATACTGTTCCAGCCTGCGTTTAGAGGCCAATTAGGCCTTCTTTTCCAAGTCACCACAAAACTGCACGTCACTCAATATGTCGACACCGAGGATTCCGATACTGGCTGAGGTAAAATAGCAACTTAACGTTGCTTTATTTCGTGTGGTGAGTGTAGAAAACCGAAGAGCCTTTTTTACTGGAAAAGAGGCAATTTATCCTAGTCCTCACGGGTGACAACGCATCTGCATTTTGAGTCTTTATTGAGAATAGATGTAGATGTCTATGGGTCCTAGCAACCGCTTACTATCAGGTGTACTGTGTGCTCGTTTGTCACCCTATCCTATAAAAAATGGCAACAAGGGGGATGTCTTGAAATTGAGGATATACGACAAAGGGATCCTTTTTAGCGGTAAACGCGCAAACTTGTGTCTTCTGAGGATTAAACTGGACTACATTTATTCGCCACCAAACCGAGACTATTTTCAGCAAAGACTTGACTTCAAGCACAAGTTTTTCCCGGTACTCGGCGGAGTTTTCCCGAGAAATATTGGCACGGGCGGTTTATAAAGCATCACCAGTGCTGTCGTCCGCATAGCAATGAATGTTAACAACTTGAAACATATCATTGATATGCAAAAGAAACAGCGTTGATGATAGCACGCAGCCTTGTGAAACACCAGCATTAATAGGCTTGTAATTGGAGAATGCATCGTCTACAATGACCTTGATGCTCCGATCTGCAAGAAAGCTGGTGATCCAATTGCATTTCTCGGGAGGCCCATAGGATGCTTCGAAAGAAACCCTTTTTGTGCTAAACCCAATCGAAGGCCTTCCCAATGTACTAATTAACGGCCAATGCCTCCCTCCCCCTTGGATTCTAGACCAGAAGATCACCAGCTGATTGACCCCGACGAAAACCGTATTGGCAGCCAATAATCAGCTAGTAATCCTAAAGGTACCGGATGAGCTGGCATTTTATAATGGATTCCATTATTGTGGAGAACAAGGAGGTGATAGCGATGGGCCTGTAGTTAGGCGGGTCTGAGTGGTCGCCTTTTTTAGGGATTGGGTGGACGAAAACCATGAAGCTAATACAAAGGGGAGACGGCATAATCAACTGTGCACTGTGATTCTAAGTAGGTCCTGACGTCATCATAGTGGGCGTGGCGTTAGTTAGTATACTGTCAGCATTCGTCCTGTGCGCTTATGTGTTGAAAAAATCGCAAATCGGTGTATTTTCGTAGTATTAAGAAGAAAAGGATGAAGTGTTGTGTTTTATTGTGTAAAAACTACTCAGATAGACGCTCTGATGTTATGTATGGCATCACATTTCATTTGTAAGTAATTTTACACCTAATTTATTAAAATAGTTCTAGAAAAATCTCTTTGCGTCGGCTTTCAAATATAGTTAAATATATTCCACACTAGATGGCGACACTTTGTGTCCTGTGAACTAAAAATATAAAGGTACGTAGAGCTCAGTAATGATAAAATAATCATACGAAGGTGCTGAAATTTGTTTTGCATTCAGACATAAAGAAATTTTAATCGCCAAAATATTATTTTTATACTTTATAACATTTTGTGGACATGCCGCCATCTACCTTCAAGGTAGCTAAGCTACATTGCAACATCGATATGGAAAGATTCGAGTAGTTTTACTATTTATCGGTAGATGTAGATAATGCAAAGTGGGCCCTCACCCCGCAAACTGTCACGCGTTGTTACATAGTGAAATTTAATTACAACGTCTCCTCTTTGTATTTACTTCATGACAAAAACCGTCTTTCATGATTTCGGAACTACGCCTAGGGAGTAGAACGCGTTAAAACCGGTTCCAACTCTGGAGCACAAGTCCTCAGCATAATTGACGGGATTCCGTAAGGTCCACTCGACTCGTCCAGTTGGTCCAGGGGCGAGGGATTTGGGGAAGCCCCCGCCACCCCTATTCGATGGACCCGAGGCGGAGGCACGCGCGGGTGTCGGCGCGCGCCCCTAAGGGCGGGGTAATACACGGGGTAGTTGAACACCTCACTACCCCGTGCAGGAGACGGGGCCCGGACAGACCGAGCCAGCTGTGGGGCTGTGGAAGAATTTGGATTCCCGCGGCCCCACGCGCACGTGCGAGGAGACACCGGGGTGGTTTTAGCCGGTAAGAGTCCGGCACGCCCCTCCGCCTTTCCCCAGGCGGAGATAGTCCATGAGGATTTCCCCCTGTAAAAAAAAGGGAGAGGAGTTTGCGAATCGAGTGCTGTGCGAACCGCACATGGAGCACTCACACCGCGGGATGGTCAGCGGTGTGCTACCCCGTCATCGAAAGTCGAGTTGGACGCAAAGACAGAGTCTAGCAGATCGGCTTTATCCTTTGCGGTATGGGTCAGTGAGTCGTCCTCCCTGTTCAGAGATGGAAGAGATGGCTGAAAGAAGTTCCATTGGACAGCCTTGGCAAGAAAACACGTGCTCTGACTTTGCCTTGGCAAAAAAATAACAATAAAAAATAAACTTGTTTTAAAGTTAACAAAATTAATTGTAGTTTGATGGTTTGATGGTGTAGTTGAAAAGGGTTCTTTCGCATTTAATTGTAACTATCAAAAAACAAAAACAAATTATATGAATAATTTAAAAGTGTGTGTTTTTGAATATTGTAACTGACCTTTATTAATTTCAACTCCAATATGATAAATAATAAGAAACAAGCGTGACGGTTAAGGCAATACCTTACAACGGGTGAAGCCCATTTCAAGCAGTGGACTATTAAGGGTTGATGATAGTAAAAATAAAGTTTTAAATCTAGTTTCATTTGTAATTCGCGAAATTATTTGCTTTTAATAATTTGGGAATGCACGAAAAATATTCTATGCGAATAAAATCACGGGCAGACTTAAAAAAGGGCTATTGAATCAAAGACTACACTAATAAGCAAATTATAGTTTTGTTGCTTTCTAACTCAACACCGTAATAATTTGAATTTTTTGTATGATGTGTATTAAAAGATTACAGATACATTATTGTCACACATGCATTGTCATCCTTGACGAATTAGACTAAAAATGCTTTACTAGTGTAGATGTAGCTGTAAGGTATTTTAATCTAATGGGTGTTAGTCTTGATATCGTGCCGCTGTTGTATTGCAATATCCTGAGTTACGAAGCTCGAGATGTATGGGAAACGCGATACTTCTTCACACGTTTCGCTGAACATTTTTCGTTGAGTACTGAGGCTAAATTTAATACCCCCTCAACAACTCGGGACCCATGCCCCATACTAGGAGAGCGTGTGATTATTCTACTCCCTTAAAGATAAAGAGACGGTATAGACTACTGCCGTCGGGGCTTATTCATGGGATAAAATACAAATTTAACAAAGTAAAAATTACAATTAGGTATATGAATAATATAGTTCAAATATACAAAATTCACTTTTTATTCAGTCAGGTTATAATTTATTTATTTTTATGTATAACTATAAAATTTGAGAAATGACAAATCAGCCTTAGATTTTTTCTTATAACTTACGAGTAAATGTGTGGTATATTTTCTACTCTACTCTACTACTACTCTACTGGCAATGATAATAACAATATTCCCATTAACTACTTCAAGTAAAGCTGATAATGTTTGTGTTCTCGACAGTTGTTGGCGGATTCGAACTTCAAAAACATTAGATGGCTACTTTTACAATATACAGTTCAGATTTGAATCAGAACTATTGTTTTGAATTTAGTGCGATAAAAACAATCGTGAGAGTCTTTTGTTCTTTTCATAACTGACCTTTTGTATTAGAGTGTTGAAAACGTCTGTAATGATTTCCTTCTAAATATTACTGTAAAATCAAACCCGTAAAACTCTCGTGTGATAGAGATATAAATTTTATTCATAGTTTTAGTAGAATTTAATAAATACAAGCTCAGAAAATAATTCTTTTACATTAAGTGAGTGTTGCGAAAACCTGCATATATAAGTTATTTTTTAAATTGCAGTGACTACAAACTTACAGTCCACCTGATGGTAAGTGGCTACTGAAGTTCAACGACACCTACAGCCAATTTTAAACAAAGAAAGCTGGCCACGGATGCGTTGTCACCTCTGACGATTAAGATGGATAATGGATGATTGGAATTGTAATTTGGCTCTCTATTGCACTGTTGTGTTCCGGACTGAACTGACTGAACAATGTTTGTCGGTAAATATGGAAAACAGCGTGTTAGTAGCTGTATTGACGAATGAATCTCTTGACAGTCTCAATTCTTAATTTTGAGCTCGTATCTGTCCTCGATGGATATGGGTTACACTCATATTAGACTTGCCATAATCGCCACAATTGGCAGGAAAATTTGTGCTGCTTCTGTGTTATTGTACTGCTCTTTGACAGCTGAAATAGGTAAGAGGATGGTAGCTATATTTCACCAAATTATTTCCTGCTCCAGCATTTTTTCAGAATTGAGGTGTGTGCCCAGCTGTGGGACATATGTATATTTTATTCTCTTTATATCTTTTAAACTCAGACCATAAAAGAAAGGCAGACGGGATACGCAGTCATTTTAAATGACGAGAAAATCATGTTCAACTTCTTAACACGCACACATCTTTCTTCTTTCTTTCTACACGAGCTCATAAAAGTACACCGCAAGACACTCACGTATGCACCTAAAACTATATTTTGGTTGAAAATGATTTTAATCTATGCATAGGTTTTGGCTTGGTTTTTGCATGCTTGCTTGAAATGTACGCATCGTGCCGTCTTTTTGTTTTGTTGGTCTGATTTTAAATTGCAAATTATGGAATATGTAACCTGCTGACTTACTGCACTATCGAGGGTTAAGGAAAACATTGCGAGAAAATGTGAATTAATCTATGAAAATTTTAAATTATACCGCATTCTAGAACTGGAGTAGCACGGTGGACTCTACTCCACTACACCCACAAAAAGGAAAGGATACAAATAGAAGGCCTGAGGCCTGGATACGACCTGAGTTCGATCATCGCCAGCATTATTACTTTTTATTTAAATACTCATTTAAAACGTAATTAATGTGCTTGTAGGTAAATCAAAATATCGTGAAGACATCATCGTGTCTGTGAAAATGATAAGGAATATTTTTGAGAACATATAAAGATCACCTAATCTCATTGGGACAACGCAGCGGGTCTTCTTTCGGGAATAGTAGACCTTTATCCCGCTGTAGTGCGTTGCTGCATTTTCATTTTAATATTTTTGAATTATCCTTTATTTTCGTGAATTCGATTAAGGTTTTGAATAAGGAACTAAATAAAGAAACAAATAATTGGGTGTGTGCAAATATCTAGACAAGGAAAGGCAAACATATTGTACACACGTAAATACAAACCAAGGGTTTATTTATATGGAAAACCTTTTCATTACACACTGGCAAAAAAAGGAATTCTTTATTCATTTATTAGTCGTCTTTTGTCTCCGAATTTCATTTATGGCAATCTCAGACAACGAAAAAATATATCTTTTGGCGAAAATATTTTATTTTTTTATATAATTCCGTAAAAAAATGCACTGCAAGACGCGTACATATGCACCTAAAACCATGTTCATTTTCAATCAATCAATTTTAAACAATGATTATTTTTTATAGATACGTTAAATGCCCTCAAAACCACCGAAAAAAATTTTCTGAACCCAACCGTCCTAGCGGAAGCACACAAACACACACACACACGCACACACACACACCCAGTGTGCTTTTAACGTTTTAACTTACATTTCACTACATCTCTCTCTCTCTCTCTCTCTCTCTCTCTCTCTGTCTCTCTTCGTGTTCTTCTCGCACCAGTTCAGAAACTTCTAGTGTTGTCCTTTTCTTAAAGTTTACGTAATCATGGCGTCATATTTGTTAGACAAGGGCCGGAGTGGATAATTGAACACTTTCCGATGCTTTAGTTTTGGCGTGCTAGTAACGTATCTATCTTTGTTTATATATACATGTTATTGGCTGCAAATGATTTCAGGTATTAGTGTACATGGGTGCGTGTTCTTATATTAAGGTGAGCATGGTTTTGGATTGGTGTTTACGCAGCGCTCCGTCTTTCTTTCTATCTTTCTAGTCTATTCTATTCTATTGTATTTAAAAAATAAAACAATCATGCTGCATTAATAATTTTGCGGTATCAACATCAAACATTTAGGGCGACCAGCATTATTAAACATGCCTCCAGAAAATTCCTAATGTGAATTACATTAAATAACGAAAGATTTTCGTCGGCTAACGAACTTGCTTGTAGAGCTAGCGCATTATCGATTTCACAGTATCCGTCTTTTGAGGTTCCATAAAGATGTCTAGTTTGACAGTGATAAATCCATTTTGATGTCCGCCAACCATTTATTAGTACTAATGCCATAGTAACGATTATACTCACATAGTTATCATTTATTGATTCATTGCAAATAATAACAATGGAAAAGTGTATATTTAAAACTGTTATTTTCTATTTTTAAGTATGCAAGTAAAGCTATAAATTTAACAGTTACAGCACAATTTAAAGATATTTTAATTTTAACGAATTGCTCAGTCTACGCTACGGAGAACATTCCATAGTTTATATTGTAGACCATTTAATGCTTCTTCGCACTCGCTATAAAAATGAAGACTAATAATTATTACGAGTAATGTATACATCTAAAGAGAGTAGGTATATATAATTAGCATACACATAATTAGCCTGGTTACAATTAGCCTAGTTCTAATTCACCTAGTAAATATTTATAATTATATCTAAGGTCTCAAAATATAGATACTAATATTAGTTCACTAGCTTTCAAAATGTGTCCCACTACTGGGCTTATGCCGTATACCCGAAGAGTCTACTGGGCTCCTCAAAATAATTTTAGTATCTTAAACATAGGGATTACTGCTTTATCGCTAAATACGTATTATTATCACTTATGCAGTTGAAATAACGAGGAACAGTATCTTTTTTGTACTACAAATTATAATACCTTCGGTATTACTACTTGCACAATTGACTATTTTGTGTTATTACTTAGATAAAAGTGAAAGCAATTTTGTGCGCGCGCGCGCGCGCGCGCGCGCGTGTATGTGTGTGTGTGTGTGTGTGTGTGTGTGTGCGCGTGTGTGTGTGCATGTGTACGTGTGTGCGTGCGAGCGTGCGAACGTGCGTGCTTGCGTGCGTGCGTGCGTGCAAGCGAGTGAGCGTGCGTGCGTGCGTGCGTGCGTGCGTGCGTGCGTGCTTGCATGCGTGCTTGCGTTCGTGCGTGCGTGTGTGCGTGTTTGCGTGCGTGCATGCGTGCGTGTGTGTGTATGTGTGTGTGTGTGTGTGTGTGTGGGTGTGTGTGTGTGTCGGCTTTATCCTTTGCGTTGTGGGGCAGTGAGTCATCCTCCCAGTGCAGAGATGGAAGAGATTGTTGACAGAAGTTCCCTTCATCAGCTTTGGCGATAGAAAAGAATGCACGGAATCCAAAGGAAGGTGAACTAGTTTCTAGCCAATGTATTCTGACTTTGCCTTGGCAACGACTCTTTTGAAGAACTTGGAGGCGGAATTATACTTCTTTTTAAGAGCGCTGCTGTTTATATCCCAGGACGCTGAAGCATCAGCCCAGGCCCGGTTGCACTCCTTTTTTATAGAATTATGGTAACAAGTAAGCACACAGTCCACCTGATGGTAAGTGGATGCTGTAACCCATAGACATCTACATCTATCCTTGATAACGAATCAAAATTCAAATGCGTTGTCACTTGTAAGGACTAAGATGGCATGCCTGGTTTCCAGTAAAAAGGGTCTCCGGTTCTCTACACTAACCATACGAAATACATTAAACATATTACAGCATTAAGCTGCTATTTTACGATGGTATTCTGTAAGAGCGTAGTCCTTCCTCGGTTGAGCCGACCCATTCGTGCTACAAATATACTACTAATATAACTGCAGCATGGCTTTACCATGTAAAAATTGTGTCATTTTGCGGCTACCATAGCGTATAATGTTATGAATTCCCTTGATGCGACAAATAAAATCGCTACTGGAATAATCCAATACCGCATTACATTATTCGTGAGCTCACTTATAAATTGGTGTTAAGCTGTGACATTGTCAGTGCTACGTGTCATTTATTTTATGTGTTGTCGGTTTCATTTATAAAAGTGAAAAATCTTTTCTAACACATATTTGCCTGTAAATCCGTCTTCGATTATTTAACACTTTCTTCTATATTTCTGTCACAAAGCAACAGTACAAACTACAAATAATCCGATAGCTTGCAGTAGGTTTTAAATGTTAGAGCGCTTTTTTAATTACAGGTCGTTGTACAATGTCTTAGTTTATTTATTTATTTTGCATAATGTGTGTGTTTTACAGTTGTTATAAAAATATAGTACAACACATTAACCATTTCTCGTGTACAAAATTATTGAATTTTATAAACATTAAGTACGATGTAGTACATTATAAATTAAAATTACAAAAAAAATACATACATTGCATAATAAATAGTAAAAAAAATTGAAAGTGATCTAATGAACAAAAACATTTACTACTATAATTTGCATTATAATATCATTAATATTTATAATTTCATGTCACATTATAATACATAATTACCAAAATATTATTATTTAAAAAAAATTTAAGATAATTATTGTTTTTCCAACAACTCGCTAACTGAATAAAAATATTTATTAACTAGCCACTTTTTTAACTCGTTTCCGAAACGCTTGCTTGGTAGTTATTTTATATTATTGGGTATTGTGTTAAACACTTTTATGCACATTGCATAGCAATTTCTATGATAATTAACTGTTTTTGGTTTTTTATCAATGACTAATTTATCTGGATTCCTTAAAGGTTTGGACTTATAATATCTCCAGCAGTTATAAACAGCTCAGAATTTTTTCACAATTTTTGCTGTTTCAAGGATGTATATGGAAGGAAGTGTTAACACTTTTCAATGTATAAATATTGGTTTGCACGATTCATGAGGGGCCATATTACATATTGCACGTAAACATTCTTTTTGCACAATGAAAACTTTATTGGTGTCTACAGAATTTTCCCATATTATTATACCGTAGCTAAGTATACAATAAACGTATCCGTAATACGCCATAAGAGCTGTTGATTGCGATTCAGTCTTTATAAGGTTCCGTAATATGTAAAAAATGCGGTCAAGTTTATAACATACTTTTTCTATGTGAGTTTTCCAGTTACAAAATGTATCCGTATTGTATAACCATAAAGGAAATTTCTTGTACTTGTTTTATTTGTTCGCCATTGTATACAATATTTAGCTTTATTTCATTATTTTTTTTATTAAAAAATTGTATTACCTTGGTTTTGCTTATATTTATGTATAGATTGTTATGTTCTAACCATTCATTTATTAATTTCAAAGAATTATTAATATCATTTACAAATTTATCGACGTCAGATTTTTTGTTATATGTCATTAGCATAGCAATATCATCTGCAAATAAAGCCAGGAAATTATTCGTTACTTAAGAGATATAATTAATATAAAATAAAAACAAAAGTGGACCAAGTACACTGCCCTGTGGCACGTCATATCTATTGATTAGGTACGGTGATTTATACTGCTCAAGTTCTTTATTATAATTTAACCTTGAAATTTCAACACTTTGTTTTCGATTTTGAAGATATGATTCTATCCAATTTAATACCGGTTCGCGAATGCCTAAGTTATCCAGTTTGTTTAGTAGAAGTTTGTAAGAAACGAAATCAAAGGCTTTACTCATATCTATGAATATTTCTGAAGTGTGATTTTTGTCATCTAAATGATTAACAATATTTTTTACAAGATGAAAACATGCACGGGTAGTTCATCTATTGCTTTGGAAACCAAATTGTTCATTTATTATTATATTAAATTTTGAGGTGAATTCTATTATACGCTTGTACATTGCTTTTTCAAATATTTTGGAAAAAATAGGCACTAAAGTTATGGGGCGATTATTACACATATGACGTTTATCATCTTTTTTATGGAGCGGTTTTACTATAGATTTCTTTAAACTATCTGGTAATTTTCCATTAGTAGAAGAAAGATTAATGAGGTAGGTTAAAATGTGTACTAATTCTGTACTGCAACATTTTATTATTTTCATGGAAACTGAATCATATCCCACTGCGTTTGTGTCATTCATCATATGACTTCAAAAAATACTGCTAGATGTAGTAGTTTTATTTATGTTAATATATTTATTAGTGTGAGATCTATTATTAATACTAATGAAATATTCATTAAATGACTCGGCGATTTTAGTAGGATCTGTAATTAATTTATTGTTAACCTCTATTCTATTTATAAATAAGTCTTTATTACCTTTATTAGATCCCTGTTTAACGACTTTCCATGCAGCTTTATACTTATTTTTGAATTTTTCACAAACTTATAGTTATTAATTTTTTCAGAAAAGCGAAAACATTTTTTAAGGAGCTTTGTGTATTTTATGTATTTAGTTTTGTTTTCATTACTATTGTGTTTGTAATATTTTAACTGTAGTTTTCTTTTCGTTTTACAACTAACCTTTAAGCCTTTAGTCAACCACCTAGGTTTAGACGGTTTGTTCAGAATTTTAATGCGCGTCTGAGTAAAGCGCAATTCATACATTAGCAGGAATAGTTCATGAAATTTATCAAATGCAATATTTATGTCATATTTATATCATTGTTCTCAATAATGATCATGTATCCTGTCACCATTTTTGTTTAAAATGGGTTGGAAACTCCCATGGGCTGCAGTAGATGAACTATTAGGTCGTTTGTCGCTCTAATATTATTAAAAAAAATGCAGATTTCCTCGCTATGTTTTCCTTCTTACCAAACCAACTTTTTATTTTTCATTATTCCGTAAAAGTCACAACTGGATACGAATCACTCTTGTTATGGGGAAGGACGGATGTGTAGGATACCAGACGATTAGCACCTTCGGACACTGCCCAACCTCGTTGATCTAAATATTTTACGTCTTACGTAAACGAGATGCTACTGCCACCTATCAGAAGCCATGAGATTTTTCTGGCGAATCGCATAGATACCAGGAGAAAGTAGCACGAAGTTTTACGTCACTAGCAAAAGTATACTGTACTCAATATTTTCAGTGTTGTCGGCGAAGATCGAGCTTGTGAAACTGGTCTTAAGTAGATCAGTGAAAATTTCAACTGTTTACTTATTACCGATCATAACATACAGCTCGCTGACATATAGACGGACAAAAGGACAGCGTATGCTTAGTAATAGGGTCGGCTGGTTACCCTTCGGGTCCGAAACCTTAAAAATAGACTTTACGTTATGCGTGGTGTAAATACATCTTCAAAATTATTACCGAAAATGTTTAAAAATACTTTTTTGTGTATTCATAAATCATTACTTTAAATCTTTTCCTTACTTTATAAACTTAAAAATAGATGTCAGAAAGAAGGTGGTAGATCGTCCGCAATGTTACTATTTTATTAACGAAATTACCTACCTCAACGATACACTAAAGAACAGTCACGTAGAAGACTCTATTACCTAAGCAATTTGCCGCTGCTTACAGATGCCCAAGGTTTTTGAGCGTGAGATTCGCAATCTGTATTGGGCAAAAGGAAATGATTATTACTACATGTAGTATTCAATATATTTTTTAAATATACTATTTATTTTAACATTAATATTTTTAAAACGTTTAATATATTGTTCTATATTGTATAACTCAAATTGTGAATTCATTTTAATCATTATTTTATTTCTTCCTGCTGTAAAGTATGTTCAGAAATACATGAAATATAATATAACATTTTAATTAACTAAATAGAAGTTTAAATACTCATATAAAAAACGAAGTTAAATAATTGATTTGAGGACACATTACATTTGGCCAAAAATTCTAACTTTTAAAATTTTTAAGTTAATTTTAATATTATAAGATATCGAAAGATCTCTCGAGAATAACATCATATAAAAATATTACTCGTAAAAATTACGCTACATAAATATAAACAACTATACTATTAAAACTATAAAGTAAAAATATACTGTTAACGCCTGCAGTTTATTTATAGGTGTAAATAAATACGTTTTGGTTTCGTAAACAAGTATTTATTAGACTATCGAAAGAATATGAACAACCGTATGTTTTCAGTACCTTAGTGGTTAAAAGCGTAATATGGAGACAATGCTAGCACTTTATTCAATACAAGATAGTAACTACATAAACACAATGAAAGCTTTTGAAAGAAATAGCGTGATTTGTAGCTCTTAAATGTTTGAATATTACTGAATTTTTATAATGAAAACTATTTTTGTCTAACCACTGGTTTAAAAATAGAAGATATAAGACTTATATTTTATAATACATTAAGATAGCTATTTTATAATACATGTTATTACCCTTTAATATTAAAACACTTTTTATTTTCAGCTTAAGTTTTTAAGATGATAAAATACAAGTATTTTGGAATTCGTTTAAAAAAGGTTTTTGGTACACAATGGAACATTAATCCTTAAGCCTGTTTACAATGTGGGCGGCAAAACGAGAATCCATAAACTCATTTTATTCTTTGCTTTTACATTTTTATGTCTTGACTGAAGGAATTAACCTGAAAATACATAGCACCGTCTTTTTACTCACACCATTGTATTGCAAACAAAGATGTATAAATAGGATATTAACAATACCTAAGTGATTTAACATTTAAGTAAAAATTTACCGAATTTTATTCTAAATGTCAAATTTTTTTTCCACAATGTTTCAAATTGTTAAGCCTATTTTCATATGTCTAATGACCTTACCAGCTAGCTGAAAGCTAAGATATTTAATCATGATAAAGTGGTAGAGTCACGCTGCAGTTATATTATGTCAAACAAAAAACTTTGTAGCTCGAATGGGTTGACTCGACCGGGGTAGGACCCTACACTCATGAAATACCAGTGTAAAATACTACTGTGTTTAGTGTGGTGAGTCTAAAGCAGATACCATTTTTACTGGAAATGAGGCATTTCATCTTAGTTCTCAAGGGTGACGACACATTTGCATTTTGTTTCTCAATTGAGGATAAATGTAGTTGGCTATGGGCCACAGCATCCACTTACCATTAGGTGGGCTCAGTGCTCTTTTATCACCCTCATTCTATAAAATATGTGAAATTCCTATCATTAATTGAGAAGAAGGACATATGTGTAACATAACTTCAAGGAAACCGGACAAATCGTATAAAACATTTCGCATTAAAGGTCAATCTTAGGGAACCGTGTACCGCTATAACAAATTTCAGCGCAATCAAATATTTATGTGTTTTCGTCCTCAAGTAAGTGATTGCCCTTTAGAGGGTTTTCACTGTAAGAATAACACTAGCATTGGAGTAATGAATTAAAGAAAATATGCAAATTACTTGAGTAGAGATTCAGCACATACAGCAGATTGGATAGGGAAGCGGTGATGAAATTTTACACATAAACACCTTCGCGTGAGTAGGACAGTTAAGCGCAGGGAGCATGACATGATTACTAAACTTAAAGCAGGCTCATCTCGGCATGTTTACAGCATTATTACAGAAGATGAATCTTGGATTTATCAATACGTACCAGAAACGAAGCACCATTTTTATTCACATTATACGTGGTAAAGCCATGCTGCAGCTATAATAGTAGTATAGTTGTAGCACAAATGGGTTGGCTCGACCGGGGAAGGACCACGCTCTCACAGAATACCAGCGTAAAATGGAAGTTTGACACTGCTGTGTTTCGTATGGTGAGTGTAGAGAACTGGCGACCCATTTTACTGGAAAAGAGGCATTCCATCTTAGTCCTGACGGGTAACGACGCATCTGCATTTTGATTCTTCGTTGAGGATAAATATAGATGTCTATTAGTCACAGCAACCCCTTACCATCAGGTGGACTGTGTGTTTGTTTATCATCCTATCCTATAAAAAACTACGATTTCACAGTTTTAAAAAGATAGGTGCAGCCAAGATTGTTATCGCTATTTTTTCACTTTGTCAGGGAATCTGGTGTCAATTCCATATAGAATTTGAAGATAAAGTATTATATATTATACAGGGTATTTTTGAAACTCTGCCGAAAACAAAGACAGATGATAGTAGATACTACACCTTAGCACATGGGTCACAAATAAATTTGATCCCGACGAAAAAAAAATCATCTTTTCACAACGTTTTATTAACTTTATTCACGCTCTATCATGTTAGTACATCTAAATGAAATGATAATATCATAAAAAAAATCATGAAAATACTTAAACATAAAACCATCAGTGGAATTACTGAATACAATACAATCAGCTGATTAAGGGTCAATGTACGCGAGAACGCAGAATTCGCAGAGGCCGTGCGCCCACTAGCCTAATGGGTCATACCATATCACAATACCTAATAATTTACAACACTTGTCTAAATACCTAACTTATCTACTTAAGCTTTTGCACAGTGGCAAAATAGTAATTTTGCCACTGTGTTTGTCTCCACGTAGCCACTTTAATTCGAATTCACAGGTAAAATAACCTAAATAACTGGTTCGATTCCCCGCTAATGAAAAAAATACTTAAATGATATGTAACCAAGGTGCACCATGTGTTTTATTCATCGTGTAGGTATGTTTATTATTCGATGTATTCAGTTATGTACCTATTCAAATCAGTTCAGTACTAAGTTACTTAAAAAAATTAGGTATGAAACAGCTTACCGCTCTAAATCCTCCGTGGTGACGTGCTCAATGAAACCAGGCACACGTTGTTGCTGGTCTAATAACCAACGGCAGAAAACTCGCCGGCGGTCGTGATCACCGGGAACTAAAGCTTGCACTTTGTACACTTTATTTGGGCGCATTCGGTTACAATTTGACACTTTGTGAACTGTACAGTATGACACACTTGTTCCATCCCGACGCCTTAACAATTTAGTGATACTACGTGTACCTAGGTTCGGATTCCGGTGAACGACATTTAAAATGCGCTCCTCCGAGCCACTTGACTTCCACCTTCTGCCGCTACCAGAGCAATGGGCCGATTTTCCAATACTCGCTGAAATGCTGCTGTTATCAGTCAGCTGGATGTCGAGCGGTCGGGAATTTCTCTCGGTAAATTCGCAATGCATGCGAAGCATTCCTGCGAGCTTCTATAAACGTACGCGTTAGGCATTACAAAAACAAAACAAGAAACTTAAAACGTTACAGCAAGAATAATATCATAAAGTAATAAATAGCAAGTAATAAGAACAATAATTTAATAAACAACACAATTAAACTGTTTCTTTAGATAGTCAACACGGAACTGTTTTAAAAACGAAAATTATTAATCAAATACGCTAAAACAAATGGGCACAATGTAAAGTCCTTGACGCACTGGAGAACCTTCCACACACCGTTAAAGCGTTATGTATGTTAAGACATCGTCAACGTTTATTATTTATAAGTTTTATCCCTACGACAAATTTTCATATGAAATTTAAAAGTTATGGTTGTATGGGTGTTTAGAGTGTCAATAAAAGTCACCAGATATAACGCACAAAACGTTTATTGTCTACAAGTACACAGAACATTTAAGAAGGCGGATAATGTACACAGTGAAAACAAAGGAAAGACAATTTAACACAGACAATAGAACTTATACACAACTCGATATGTACTCGATTACAATAATTATATTCATGAATACCTGGACAAGCGCAAGAGTGACATACGTTCTACGTCGGTATCAGCTGCGGACTGGCGGGGGGAACCCGCTCACACGCAAGTCGATTGAGGCGTGGCCGTTTGACCTAGATACAGTCGTGCCATATGTTAGCTAGCAGTAGTAGCTGTACCATAGTATAAAGACAGCTGTACGCTCACTCGCTGCCGCGCTTTGAAGTTCCAGGTTCGATATGCCTCCACATCACCCCCCTCTAGAGACCGTGATACGGGCGATAATACTCATGGAATTTTACTCTCCTTCCTGAACATTTTATTACATTATCTTTACTACAAAAAATTATTGAAATTAATAAACGTACCTAATTGGGTACTCAGTACTCACACAATTATAAACACTATCTCATCGTTATCTTTGATTTTGTATAAGAAATGAAAATTTAAACTAAAAAATGAACTTTCGATAGATCGCTCAGTGCCCTGGTTCAAGGCCAGCGTTTTTACGTGACGGGATCTATAAGCGTTCGACATCCGCGAGGATATTGACCCTATTATCAGCTTATGTAATTTTTAAGTTTCACTGCTGGTTTTCTGTTTAAGTATTTTCATGATTTTTTTTTATGAAATTATCGTTTCATTTAGATGTACTAACATGATGGAGCGTGAATAAAGTTAATAAAACGTTGTGAAAAGATGATTTTTTTTTCGTCGGGATCAAATTTATTTGTGACCCATGTGCTAAGGTGTAGTATCTTCTATCATCTGTCTTTGTTTTCGGGAGCGTTTCAAAAATACCCTGTATACTTATGTACTTATAATATACTTCAAATTATTTACTTTAATTTTCAAACATAAAATATCAGCGCAAAGGGATACAGTTTTCGTTGACGCAAGATGCGCTCTAGTTCTCTCTCTCGTTCGAACAGTCCGTAGAAGAGGTTTTATAAGATAAGGGTGACAAACGAGCTCACAGTCCAGATGAATAGAATAGAATCGAATAGAATCATTTTTATTCAATATACATTACATGTGTAATTGTTATTGAAAGTCATTTTTTACTTTACCACTGGTTCGAAAAAAAAACCCTCTGTCCTGGGAAGAACCAGCAAGAAACCCAGCGGGACAATTTTTTTAAAATAAATTTTACAATATAAATGATTACGAACTATTTACAAAATTTATTTTAGAAACTGCTTGGAAGCGACCACCTCATTCCCAGGGGTTATTATCAACCATGTATTCATTTATACTATAATAACCCTTTTTATACAGTTTCAGCTTAATAAAACATTTAAACTTGGTAATAGAGAGAACCTGTACACTTTCCGGGACCTTGTTGTAATAGCGTATACATTGCCCCAAGAATGAATTACTGACTCTGTGGAGTCGAGAAACTGGCATCACTAGCTTGTGTTTGTTCCTAGTGTTTACAGAATGTATATCACTTTTTTTACTAAAACTATCTTTGTTTTTGTGAACATACATTAAATTTTCGTAAATATACTGAGAGGCCAAAGTTAATATATTAATTTCTTTAAATTTATCTCTAAGAGACTCTCTCGGTTTTAGATTGTAAATAGCTCTAATGGCCCTCTTCTGTAAAACAAAAATAGTTTCTGAATCAGCCGCATTTCCCCATAGCAAAATCCCATAAGACATTATGCTATGGAAATAACTAAAATAAACTAATCTAGCTGTCTCGACACTAGTGAGACCTCTAATCTTTTTTACAGCATAGGCTGCAGAACTTAGTCTGCTTGCTAATTTGGATATATGGGGGCCCCACTGAAGCTTTGCGTCAAGAGTGATGCCAAGAAAAACAGTAGATACAACAGGGCTCAATTCCTCCCCATTTAAAAACACATTGGTATTCAGATTTTTAACATTCGTTGTTGTAAATTTAACACAATTAGTTTTATTTCCGTTCAAATGCAGATTATTAACGTTAAACCAATGCACTAATTTTGATATAGCATTATTCACTTCGTCACATTTAAATGATTGACGTTTAAGTTTAAAAATCAAGGAAGTATCATCAGCAAATAATACTATATCATGACTATCCCCTACAAGGTGAGGTAAGTCATTAATATACACCAGAAACAGGAATGGGCCGAGAATCGAGCCCTGAGGAACACCCATTAGTACAGGTGACCCGGAAGAACTTTTACCATTGATAATAACCTTCTGCTTTCTATTACTTAAATATGAAATAATAAGTTTAAGCGCTGTGTTCTTGACACCATAGTACTGTAGCTTCCTGATTAATGTCTCATGGTGAACACAGTCGAAGGCCTTGGAAAGGTCACAAAATATACCCAAAGCATCCTCTGAATTCTCCCATGCACAAAAAATATGTTTAATAAGCTCAACTCCAGCGTCAGTTGTCGAGCGACCCCTTGTAAAACCGAATTGATTTCCATGTAGCAATTTATTAATATTAAAAAAACTTAACATCTGATCTAAAATAATTTTTTCAAAAATTTTACTTAATGTTGGTAGTACAGAAATTGGTCTAAAATTGGCGGGGTCTATTGTACTACCAGATTTAAATATAGGTATGACTTTACTATGTTTCATTAAATCAGGAAACACACCAGATTCGACGCTTATATTAAATATAGTGGCTAGATAAGGTGCTAATATATCTATTATAGATAAAATAACTTTAACGGAAATCCCCCATAAATCTGCCGTTTTCTTAACATCAATAGCTTTAAAATATTTAACGATATCTTTTGGCAGTACTCTATGGAATTTAAAAGTATTAGAACAAGCCTTTACATTTTGTTTGAGCAATGATTCGGCGACAGTAGGAGAAGAATTTAATGATTTTGTTGTCAAAAAAGGAACATCAGTAAAATGTTTCTCAAAAGCCATAGCAACTTCTTGATCAGATCGCGTTAAATTATTGTTAATATTCAATTGAAAATCCGAGTTGCGCGGTTTGACCTTGCCCGTTGCCGATGGTAAGTGGTTGCTGTGGCCCATTGACATCTACATCTATCTTCGATTACGAATCAAAATGCAGATGCGTTGTAACCCGTGAGGACTAAGATGGAATGCCTCGTTTTCAGTAAAAAGGGTCTCCGGTTCTCTACACACACCATACGAAACACAGCAGCAGTAAGCTGCTATTTTACGCTGGTATTCTGTGAGAGCGTGGTCCTTCCCCGCTCGAGCCGACCCATTTGTGCTACAACAATAATATAGCTGCAGCATGGCTCTACCAAGTATAAAAAAGGTGTCTGAGTACTGGAAAGTGGAAGTACTCTTCATTAAGACGCATGAAACTTTGTTCTTACATAGATGTTGATGGAGCTTGAAAATATTTATTATTAAAAGCTTTATCCATCGGACTTTATTATAAGTATACCCAGCTTAAAGTAAAAACGATGAGAGAACAGGGCATGTAACAAATGTAATCACATTCATGTTATCACAAAATCTCTGCAGTGCGAGCTCCGCAGTGTAACTCACGTAGGAATCGTTATGTTTTAAACCTAAAATAAGATATTAATATAACAATGTATCGGCTTGTACTGTTTTTTATAAAACTCATGTGACAATCTGACTTACAGTTCACCCGATGGTATGTGGCTACTGCAGGGCATCGACCCCTGCAGCCAAATTCAAAAAAAGATGGCGACAGATGCGGTGTCACTTCTGATGAATGAGGTGGAATGTCTCACAGCCTGTAATGATAAGGGCTTTTTTACCTTTCAGAGTGAACACAGCAGTGCAGCACACAGTTATTTAATGGCACAGATAGGTAAGAGAGTAATAACTACCCCGATGGACTCCCAGTTTGGAGCGGATTTCTACCAACTAGTAAATATTGACACAATGCAACGAATGCAAACGTCTACGTTGTCGTCTGCTGTGGTCTGTGTACTACACCCAACAGGTCTCGGGCCTCGGGGCATCTCCCCCATTACCCGGATCTTCCTCACAGCCCATCTCTATGGGCCGGTCATTGGGAGCCGGTAATCCGGCATTGTTGGTTCTCTTGGTTGTATTAGTTAAAATTTTTAGCTAGGTCGGGTAAGTCGTCATATAGGCGACTGGTTCGACCTAGGTGTCAAAGTTGGCCTGTCTGCGGCATTGAGGGCTTTACTCGACTCTCTAATCTCTTATAGAGAGGAGTTCTCTTGGCAGAGGTCGCCCGTCCGGGAGGCGAGTGTGTAGCGGCGCAAAGTTGTTCAGGTGTGGATGTGGCCCGTTGTTTGCGCGGTCGAACATACCGCGCGTCAACTGGACCACAAACTCTGCGATCGTCTCCATTTTCAGGTTGGCTGCTATGACGTCATTCCGGACGTAGCGACCTGCACCAACGATGGTCCTTAGTGATAAATTCTGCTGGACCTGCAACCGCTGCCTTTGTCTGCTGCTCAAGAGCGCGTACCAGGCCGGAGCGGCGTATGTAATTTTAAGACGTATGTACATCTTATACAGCTTGATTTTCGTTTTCAACGGCAGCTTGGATGCCAGGACCGGACGGAGCATCGCCCGCGCACATCTGGCATTGCGGACGACGATGTCGACGTGCGCAGTCATGCGCAGCATCCCGTCAATCCGGCACCCAAGGTAGGTTATGGCCTTCTGATACGCGATCTCTTGGCCTCTTAGCTTCAGTGGTGGTGGTAGATTCCTGTAACGGCGGGTGAGTAGAGCGGCCGTCTTCCCCACGTCAAGGCTGCCAAGCCATCCTCCACTCATCCAGCCATGGTGGCAGCAGGTCCAGCAGGCGCTGCATCTTGGCAACCGCGATGTGGGTTCTTCTGGACGACGTGAAGTAGGCACTATCGTCCGCATATAGCGCCAGCTCTACGTCGTCCTCCCATTCCTGCAGTTGTCCAGCTAGCGTCGGTATATCATTTGTGTACACCGCGTACAGGATCGGCGAGAGACAGCTGCCCTGTGGTACGCCGGCTCTTATTGGCTTGACTGCGGACTCGGCATCCTCTACACAGACGTAGAAGCTTCTGTCAGCTAGAAACGACGCCACTAGCTGCAGCATAGCAGGAGGGACACTCGTTTGTTGTATCATCTTGAAGAGTAGTCCAGAGTGCCACCCCCTGTCGAACGCCTTCTCGATATCCAAGAAGACGCCCACAGAAGTTCTCTCGAAGTTGTATTCGGCCGATAGCAGGTGCAGCACTCTGGTCAGATGTGTGGCTGTAGAGTGTCCACTCCGAAATCCGTGTTGTTCCGCCCGCAGTTGTATGCACGGGCGGACTCTTCTCAGCACGATGCGCTCGAATAGTTTGGCTATGTGCGGTAGCAGCGTAATCGGCCTATAACTAGCTGCTCTACGCCTGTCCTTCCCGGGTTTTGGCAAGACGATGATTTTGCCGATTTTCCAGCTCTCCGGGAAGTGGAAAGTCCGCAGAATGCCATTGTAGAGTCATCCTATCTCTACAATTGTTCTGTTTGGCAGCTGTCTGAGTGCTGCGTTCGTGATCCGGTCGTGCCCCGGCGCCTTCCTCACTTGCAGGCGGGCAATTGTCCTCCGCAATTCAGCGGGGTAAATAAACCACTCTCCTGCAAGCGGTGGCGCGGGCGACGACAGGAACTCCTGTACGCGGCTCTCTTTTTGGGCATGAAGCTCCATGAACTCCGCACTTACTGGGTATGGTATAAATTGCTCCTCGAAGTGCACAGCTAGGATATCCGCCCTTCCTTTGGCCGCATAACATCGCTCCCCTGCGCTGTTGATCAGCGGGCAAACGGGTGATCTTATTTTGGTTAGCTGCCGGTTCAATTTCTAGAGCGACGCATCTTCCCCCTCTGTTTTCCATATGCGCCGCTCCCAGGCCTCTTCTCTGTGGGCCTGGATTGCAACCGACAGGTCTTTGGTTATGTAATTGAGTTGCGACTTGATTATGGGGCAACGCGTGCGTGCCCAGAGCTTTCTTAGTGCTCGCTTTCTCCTTATTTGTGATATAATATTCGGCGGTAGCTCTTCTCGCTTATTTGTGAGTGGAACGATCGTAGATACCGCGTTGAGGGCTTCTGTGATCGTTTTTGATATTCTAGTTGCAGCGGCTTCTATATCGTTCGCTGTATTAATTAATGTAGTTAAAATAATGTAAAGTAATGTAGGTCTCTCCAGTAGATGTTTTTGGTAGAGCCTCCAGTTGGTCTTGGTTTTAAAAGCTCTGGGAGGCGACGTCACCGCCCTGAGGCCTAAGGTAAATTAATAGCGGGAGGTGCTGTGTGTTCACGTCGTACAGTACCTCTACCACTATCGGGCAGTTAATGTTCCTAGTGACCACGATGTCCAGCACATCCGGACTCATTTCGGTGATCGGCTGGAATGTGCGTCGGTTCTTCGGGGCCTAATACGTCATAGTTGTTTATCTACGCATCGTCGTAAAGTGCACGACCCGGCGGGTTGATCAGTCTAGATCCCCACGCCGGGTGTTTCGCGTTTAGTTCCCCTGCTATAATGGTAGGTGTATCACCTTCCATTATTGTCGGGATGTCTGAGGAGCAAAATGGAGTCCCTGGCGGGCGGTATGCTGCGTAAATCCTTAGTTCCTCGCCCGCCGCCTCCATTTTTATGCCGATTGAGCGCATTGTTTGGTACTGAGGTGGTTACAGCTCTAGGTGGACGATGTCTCTTCTCACCAGGGCCGCCGTGCCTCTATAGGCGGCTCCTTGAGCGTTGACCTCGTCCCTCCTGTATATAAAATAGGTCGGCAGCTTTATGCGCGTCGTAGGTCTTAACTTCGTTTCGCCCAATAGTATTATGTGTATGTCCTACTGTTGGGCGATAGTGCGGAGTTCATGTAGCTTCTGCTGGATTCCGTCCGGGTTCCAGTATAGGAGGCGCAGGTTATCTGGATTACACGACACCACTGTAGTGCCGAACCAGCAGCTGCGCCAAAGCCTTCAAGATGACTGTTATCGGATCCGTCCCGGCTCTTATGTCCGCCAAGACTTGGCTGCCCAATTCTATCGCGATGCCAACCAATCTCTGGATGGCATCTGTCATGTCTGGGGCAGCTGTAGGTCTTCCTGTTTGTGTCGATGTTGGTACTGGCCTCGGGTGTGGTGTCTGTGCTTCTGCTCTACCTTCTCTACCTTGGGTAGAGAGTGCTCTATGTGTAGAGCGGGCTCTATTTTATGATAGAGCCCTTCCTGGGGCTCTACTCTTGTTGGTTATCTGTTCTGTAGTTGTAACCTGCGCCTGGGCCATCGGTACCGCTGGGGTAGGGGTAGAGGTTGCTGCCGCAGTCTGAGGAGGTTGTTCCTTCTTCCTCTTGCTGCGCACCTGCTTCCTCTTCTTTGGCTGTTGCCTCTCTGTAGCGTCGTTAGCGGGTGGCTGCAGAGTCGTCCCGGTAGTTGCTTTTGGAGCCACGTACGTCTCTGCTTGTGGTTGCTGTGCGGGGGGGGGGGCGGTTGCCTCCCTCTCCCTCTAACTGTTGCCCACCCGTCTTCTTGTATTTCCACTGTTCGGGGGCGACTCTGCGGGACCCCCCTAGGGGCTTCCGGTTGTAGAACCGGTAGGGTGATCCCCTGCTTCCTTGCGATCCTCCTCAAGACCGGGCAGCGGCGATCATTCGCTGTGTGGTTTTGTCCACAGTTAGCACATCTAGGTTCCTCGTCTCTATCCCTGGGGCATTTACTCGCTATGTGGTTTTCTCCACAGCGGACACACTTCACTGGCCTGAAGCAGTTGGTCGACGCGTGTCCGAAGGCCTGGCAGCGGTGGCACTGAGCTGGGACTACTCTTCTCTGCCAGGCTTCTATGGTTACACCTTTTATATACAATAGTTCGTCTATTGCATAGAGCTCCTTCAGCTTCTCCAGGCTCAGGTGGTCCAGCTGGGCGAAGTAGAGGCATCCAGGTCTGCCTCTACGTGGAGGGATTTCCTTCACGTACTTAAGAGGAAATCCTTTGCCCTGATGGCCTCTCCTATCTGGCTTGCGTCCGTGCCCACTGGTAGCCCTCAGATGCCCACTTTGGTGGGCTTGTCTTCTTCAGGGGTGTAGCAGTACCACGACATTGATGGCAGCTTCTCTGATATTTCAATCAAGTATTTCTGAATAGTCCGGAATTCTTCCGGACTTTGAGGTGTAAATCTTACACCCTTCTCGAACGGACGAGCATTCGGCGGGTGGCCTAGTTTCTTATTAAGCACTTCGAAATGCTTCGTCCAATCCGGGAGGCATTCTGCAACTATCGGCGGATAGCGTGCCTTTTCCTTGTCCGCTTGCGTGGTGGTTGCTTCCGGCGACTTGGGTCGTGGTACTGCTGGGGCAGCCACCAGTTGGGCGTAACTTGTTGATGGCCTCTGTCCGTCATCCATAGAGAGACCAGAGGGGTTGGTAGCGGGCGCGGGGGGGGATCCTCCGGCGAACGGGGGCAGGGTCGCGTACGTAGTCGACTTCGCAGACCCCCACCCGTATGATTCTTCACCTCCTTCCTCGTAGTCGGCCGTATTCACAGTGCTTCTACGGTCCGGTGATACGGGGGGGGGGGGGGAGAGTCGGTTTACGTGGACTTGGCGATTTCGGTGGTGATCTGTGAGTGGTATGTCTCGTTTGTGCTTCATCTTCGTCTGACGATGACGTTGCATATTCCGATTGGGGTACTTCCACGCATTGTCGTTTTTCGTATAACGATGCTTCTGTCTCCGGGGGGGTATGACGCCTAGTCGTTTTCTTCGCCCGCTGTGGTTGGGGCGACGGTTCCTTCCCACTCGTACGCTCAGGTACGGTGGGAGTGAGCGCAACGCTCGACGCGGGTCCTTGGGGCGACGTAGGCATCTTTTTTGGTATATGGCTAAATGATGCTACGACTGTAGACCGCTCCGGATATTGAAGGTCCTTAACTAGAAGAGGCCGGTCCAAAATACCCGGGCAATCCGGGGGTTTCCTAAACCGCGGGGGGGGGGGGGGGGTTGTTCCCCCTTCCCCTTATCTGACATGTTACAACTGTTTAGTATCTAATTGGCTGATGCTAATGATGTGACTGACACACAAGGGCACGAAACGCGCTTAAGTGCCAAGAATCTGCCTAAGGGCCGGTGACCTCGACGCCTCGCGGAGTATGCGGACTCGACGCTTAGCGGAGTATGTCGTACCGGCGGTTGCTTGGGACCACTGCTAATCCACAAACAACACACACTTAGGAGATCCTTGGTCGGTGCATGCAAACGTCAAACGTTTTTTTTTTTTTATATGATAAGGGTGACAAACGAGCACACAGTCCACCTGATGGTAAGTGGCCGCTGCGGCCCATAGACATCTATATCTATCCTCTATTACAAATCAAAATGTAGATGCGTTGTCACCCGTGAGGACTAAGATAGAATGCCTCATTTCCAGTAAAAAGGGCCTCCAGCCACCTGCACTCACCAATCGAAACGCAGAGGTAAACCTCTACTTCACGCTGGTTTTCTGTGAGGTCGTGGTACCACCCCAGTTCGAGCCGGCACATCCGTGCGACAGCAAAAGCTGCCGCGTGGCTCTACCACTGTTACGTCAACTTAAAGGGAACCACGATCCCACCAGGGTTACACAACCGCGTGTTCAATTGACTCTCCTCAAGGCACTAGTCCCACTTGACTTGTTTATCGGAGGGCCGTGTGTAAAAATGCCTTATCTAATCATGTGCAATTCATTCATTATTCCATTGTAACATCGTAGGATACTTACCTATATTCACTTTGTGTTAAAACTAATTTTGAGAAATTCATCCATAAAGCCTCGATTCGAAAACAGAATCTTAATAAACTAATAATTTAAAATTATAAATTTTGTACAACCGACTTCAATATAAATTATTAAGAAAATCTCAAAAACTATTGGACAGATCTTGATTCAATTCATGCAGGACAACATATGAAGCAGCAGCTTTTATATATAAAAAGAATCATCGAAATCGGTTCACCCAGTAAAAAGTTATGAGGTACCACATAAAAAAAAATATAGGGTCGAATTGAGTACCGTCTCCTTTTTGAATTCGCCAGATAAAACGAAATGGTACTCACTAACAACTTAGGTCTTAAAATTTTATAAGGTACTTAGAATATTCACTGTCGGGACTATGCAAATTTAACCGCTTTATTAGCATCGAAAGTCTGTCATGACCCCGCGAATAAAATATGGCAACCGTAACAATCACTTCCGTTTCTTGCAAAAAGATTCATAGCTTTTCAATTTGTCGAATAAGGATATTTTTAAATGAGACTAATTTTTACGGATTTTATCGCTTATAATTTAACTTTTTAATTCCCGAAATTTCGGGTGCTTTACAGCACCCATAGTCACGGGTATTGACGTAGACATAGACTGAGGTTTTTGACGACCCTATGTCATAGTTACCCGGCTACCTTCAGTTTTTGAATATTAATTTTTGGTCCCATCTATGAAGAATGAGCTTACAGCATCTTGAATTCTTACAGTGGTATGATTGGGTTTGGATTTAATTTTATTATTTTTAGGATCCCAAGCAGATGGTAGCACCATCCATCTTCCCTATTGAAATTAGTCTTTTTTTTATAATTTCAATAACCTCGTGAACCATCCTTGGTAGGAATTGGTGTTATTTTGCAAGGATTTGTGATATATCAAATATAATGTAATGGCAGGGTCGATCTATAATATGTTCACACACTGCAGACTTATAAGAAATCATTAAGGATATTTTTGTCCGACTCCATCAAGGACGCAGCATCTGAATGACTAAAGCTATTAACCGCACAATAGATATTAAATAAGTTTACTTAATCATACAATAAATGCAAGTTCACGCGCAAACGGATATATTTTATAGTATCATTGTGTGACGCGTCATAAAAAAATAAAATAAAATAAATAAATATAACAGTGGTAGAGCCACGCGGCAGCTTTTGCTGTCCAGAATACCAGCGTGAAGTAGAGGTTTACCTCTGCGTTTCGCTTGGTGAGTACAGGTGGCCGGAGGCCCTTTTTACTGGAAATGAGGCATTCCATCTTAGTTCTCACGGGTGAAAACGCATCTGCATTTTGATTCGCAAACGAGGATAGATGTAGATGTCTATGGGCCGCAGCAGCCACTTACCATCAGGTGGACTGTGTGCTCGTTTGTCACCCTTATCCTATAAAAAAAATAAGTGCTAACGTCGTGCTCGCCTAACTGCTTACGTCGTGTGGCGTGTCGTCCAGTCCCTTTTAAAATGGTAGAAGAGGACAATTTTTTAAAGATCTAGGGAGAGAAACTAGCATACAGTTAACCTGATGGTAAGTGGATGATGTGGCCCATAGACAGCCACGTTCATACTCAATTAATCAAAATAAAGATGGGTTGTCACTATTGAGAACTAAGATGAAAAGCCTCGTTTCCAGTAAAAAGGGTCTGCGGTCCTCTACACAGTGTCCAACTGATGGTAAGTGGATGCTGTAGCCCAAAGACATCCACGTCCATCCTCGACTAAGAATCAAATTTACGTGGTAAAGCCATGTTGCAGCTATATTATGGTTGTAGCACAAATTTTAGTACCACGCTCTCACTGAATACCAGTGTAAAATAGCAGTATAATGCTGCTGTGTTTCGCGTGACTAACTAATATTTTGTGATAAAAATGCTTCATTCATGTACGTTTTGTATTACGGATCGTAAGGAAATACGACTTAATCTAATTTAGATACCTGACATTACTCGGAAATATGCACGGCTTGCAAAGAGCGATTATTCAAACTAGAAATGAAACGCACACTCTATTCACATACTAGAATCCAAATTTATAACTTGTCCTCAATTATTTGTTTAAATGACATTATTAAACAAAAGCTCGCTTTCTTATTAATTGCTGGAAAAAAATAAACTAGACTTGACGTATATTTATTCAATAACATCACATTTATTAATACCTTTAGGATTTTGCGCATGGGATTTGAGCACCATAATTCTGAAGAAGCCGCCTACTTTGACCATTCTAATTTGCTAGTCATACTTTTATTACATATTATTCTTACTTTACTTGAAATGATAAGTTTATCTTTTGTTATTTTTTTAAATTAGAAAAATGGTATTAATATTAAAGTTTTTTTTTAAAATTAATTTATATGTTGTAATTTATCTCGTTTACTTTGAAGTTAATACTCTCCAGCCAACATTTCTTTTGTTATCAAAGCAGTGAACATCTAAAGAGTCTTCATGCGCAACGTCTCAGCTCAAGGCTAATGAGTGTTGCTGCAACATGCACTGCGACACTTTGACGTATTTAAAGCCTTTATCACGAGCAAAAATATAATTACTAAAACTCTTATCTTGTATTTTTCGTTCGAGCTAATTTATTCATACAAATGCAGCGTGTCTCTACCATGTAAAATATATATTTCTGCAAGTTTGCAAACTGACCCTCTGTTTTATAGCTTGTTTCATAATTTTTGATGCGTTGCTAAGTTCCGTGGTATAAGTAGTAAGATATGCGTAATATGTGTATGGTTCAATTGCAAATTTTGAAAGAAATTGCTTCATGAGGATCCCCCTTATGAGTTCTCTGGGGAGGCCCATGTTCAGCAGTGGACTTTTGATATGTTGTAACAATGACGGTTCAAGTATGTATATCTATGGTGAACATACCCAGTTTAATAATGAGCTTGCTCATGCTTTGCTGAGCCTCGAAACTCTATTTTGCCATATCAAAAATGACCGGAGGTTTAATTATTTAATTATCTATATATATTTATATATTATATATTATAGTAAGATATACGATATATTAATACAACTTATACCACGGACCTTAGCAACGCATCAAAAATTATGAAACAAGCTATAAAACAGAGGGTCAGTGTGCAAACTTGCAGAAATATATATTTTACATGGTAGAGACACGCTGCATTAGTATGAATAAGTTAGCTCGAACGAAAAATACAAGATAAGAGTTTAAGTAATTATATTTTGCACATATTACGTATGTGTATGGTTCAATTGCAAATTTAAACAAAAAATGCTTCATAAGGATCCCTCCTATGAGTTCTCTGGGGAGGCCTATGTTCAGCAGTGGACTTTTGAAAGGTATGTTGTAACAATGACGGTTCAAGTATGTATGGTGAACATTACCCAGTTAAATAATGAGCTTGGTCAAGCTTTGCTGAGCCTCGAAACTCTATTTTGCCATATAAAAATGACCGGAGGTTTTATCCGATCTGTTTTTTATTTCAGTTATAGGAATGAACAGCTCGATAGTTATTTTTTATTTATAAACTGTATTGCTCTGACCATAAAGGTTACAAATAGCGGCCTTAATGCCAATAAGCATTCTCTACTAGTCATATCTATGGAGTATTGAAAAGTTAGTGGCAGTGACTTAAATATTTATATAATATTATAATATACATAAATAGATATAACACATATGTATAAAAACCCTATAAGATTTATAAATTACACAAATACGTATGAATACAAACAAATACATAATAATCCAATTACTTATACCAATTATTCTTAACCCACATGCACACACATATATATATATATATATATATATATATATATATATATATATATATATATATATACACATATATATTATAACTAGATAAAGGTAGCAGTACTAATTCATATTATATAGACGACGTTATTTTCGAAAGATATTACCGAACCAATCTTTTGAAGGCTTCCTTATTTGGTGCTTTCCTTATGTCTTCAGATATAGAATTCCGGAGTAGTGTAGTTTTAACAATAAAAATATTGCCGATAAAGCATATTTTAGATCATATCTATTTGTTTTACAGTGCTTTTACCAATAACGACTGTGCTGTACTTTAACTATATGTATACTTGTACACGCAATGCAGTTTTATTATAATTGAAGCACGAATGAGCCAGCTCGACTGGGGTAGGCCACACTCTCACAAAATACCATCGTAAACTAGCAACTTAATACTGCTGCGTTTCGTATAGTGAGTGTAGAGAACCGGAGACCCTTTTTATTGGAAATGAGGCGTTCCATCTTAATCCTCATTGTTGTCCACACATTTAAATATTGATGCTAAATCGAGAATAGATATAGTCTAAGGTCCTCAGCGTCGACTTACCATTAGGTGTTTGCTTGTCAAACTTATTATATAAAAAAAGAGCAGAGTCGTCCCGGTAGTTGCTTTTGGAGCCACGTACGTCTCTGCTTGTGGTTGCTGTGTGGTGGGGGGGGGGGGGGGGGCGGTTGCCTCCCTCTCCCTCTAACTGTTGCCCCACCCGTCTTCTTGTATTTCCACTGTTCGGGGGCGACTCTGCGGGACCCCCCTAGGGGCTTCCGGTTGTAGCCCCGGTAGGGTGATCCCCTGCTTCCTTGCGATCCTCCTCAAGACCGGGCAGCGGCGATCATTCGCTGTGTGGTTTTGTCTACAGTTAGCACATCTAAGTTCCTCGTCTCTACCCCTGGGGCATTTACTCGCTATGTGGTTTTCTCCACAGCGGACACACTTCACTGGCCTGAAGCATTTGGTCGACGCGTGTCCGAAGGCCTGGCAGCGGTGGCACTGAGCTGGGACTACTCTTCTCTGCCAGGCTTCTATGGTTACACCTTTTATATACAATAGTTCGTCTATTGCATAGAGCTCCTTCAGCTGCTCCAGGCTCAGGTGGTCCAGCTGGGCGAAGTAGAGGCATCCAGGTCTGCCTCTACGAGGAGGGATTTCCTTCACGTACTTAAGAGGAAATCCCTTTGCCCTGATGGCCTCTCCTATCTGGCTTGCGTCCGTGCCCACTGGTAGCCCTCGGATGCCCACTTTGTGGGCTTGTCTTCTTCAGGGGTGTAGCAGTACCACGACATTGATGGCAGCTTCTCTGATATTTCAAGCAAGTATTTCTGAATAGTCCGGAATTCTTCCGGACTTTGAGGTGTAAATCTTACACCCTTCCCGAACGGACGAGCATTCGGCGGGTGGCCTAGTTTCTTATTAAGCACTTCGAAATGCTTCGTCCAATCCGGGAGGCATTCTGCAACTATCGGCGGATAGCGTGCCTTTTCCTTGTCCGCTTGCGTGGTGGTTGCTTCCGGCGACTTGGGTCGTGGTACTGCTGGGGCAGCCACCAGTTGGGCGTAACTTGTTGATGGCCTCTGTCCGTCATCCATAGAGAGACCAGAGGGGTTGGTAGCGGGCGCGGGGGGGGGGGGTCCTCCGGCGAACGGGGGCAGGGTCGCGTACGTAGTCGAGTTCGTAGACCCCCACCCGTATGATTCTTCACCTCCTTCCTCGTAGTCGGCCGTATCCTGTCGGGACTATGCAAATTTAACCGCTTTATTAGCATCGAAAGTCTGTCATGACCCCGCGAATAAAATATAGCAACCGTAACAATCGCTTCCGTTTCTTGCAAAAATATTCATAGCTTTTCAATTTGTCGAATAAAGATGTTTTTAAATGAAACTAATTGTTACGGATTTTATCGCGTATAATTTAACTTTTTAATTCCCGACATTTCGGGTGCTTTACAACACTCATAGTCATGGGGGGGCCTGAGGTGTTTGACGTCCCTATGTCATAGTTACCCAGCTACCTTCAGTTTTAGAATATTAATTTTTGGTCCTATCTATGCAGAATAAGTTTACAGTATCTTGAATTCTTGCAGTGGTATGCTTGGGCTTGGATTTAATTTTATTAATTATAGGATCCCAAGCAGATGGCAGCACCATCCATCTTCCCTATTGAAATGAGGATGTTTTTTTTTAATTTCAATAACCTCGCGAATCCTCTTTGGTAGGAATTTGTGTTCTTTTGTAAGGATTTGTGATCTATCAAATCTAATGTAATGGCGGGGGTCGATCTATAACATGTTCACACACTGCAGACTTATAAGAAATCATTAAGGATATTTTGTCCGACTCCACCAAGGACGCAGCATCTGAATGACTAAAACTATTAACTGCACAATAGATATTAAACAAGTGTACTTAATCATACAATAAATGCAAGTTCACGCGCAAACGGATATATTTTATAGTATCATTGTGTGACGCATAATAAAAAAATAAAATAAAATAAATAAATATAACAGTGGTAGAGACACGCGGCAGCTTTTGCTGTCGCACGGATGGGCCAGCTCGAACCGGGGGTGGTACCACGACCTCAGTGAATACCAGCGTGAAGTAGAGGTTTACCTCTGCGTTTCGCTTGGTGGGTGAGTGCAGGTGGCCGGAGGCCCTTTTTACTGGAAATGAGGCATTCGATCTTAGTCCTCACGGGTGACAACGCATCTGAATTTTGATTCGCAAACGAGGATAGATGTAGATGTCTATGGGCCGCAGCAACCACTTACCATCAGGTGGACTGTGTGCTCGTTTGTCACCCTTATCCTATAAAAAAAATAAGTGCTAACGTCGTGCCCACCTAACTGCTTACGTCGTGTGGCGTGTCGTCCAGTCCCTTTTAAAATGGTAGAAGAGGACAATTTTTTTAAAGATCTAGGGAGAGAAACTAGCATACAGTTAACCTGATGGTAAGTGGATGATGTGGCCCATAGACAGCCACGTTCATACTCAATTAATCAAAATAAAGATGGGTTGTCACTATTGAGAACTAAGATGAAAAGCCTCGTTTCCAGTAAAAAGGGTCTGCGGTCCTCTACACAGTGTCCAACTGATGGTAAGTGGATGCTGTAGCCCAAAGACATCCATTTCCATCCTCGACTAAGAATCGAATTTACGTGGTAAAGCCATGCTGCAGCTATATTATGGTTGTAGTACACATTTTAGTACCACGCTCTCACTGAATACCAGTGTAAAATAACAGTTTAATGCTGCTGTGTTTCGCGTGACATACTAATATTTTGTGATAAAAATGCTTCATTCATGTACGTTTTGCACTGTATTACGGATCGTTAGGAAAAACGACACATAATCTAATTTAGATACCTGGCATTACTCGGAAATATGCACGGCTTGCAAAGAGTGATTATTCAAATTAGAAATGAAATGCCACTCTATTCACATACTGGAATCCAAATTTATAACTTGTCCTCTATTATTTGTTTAAACGACATTTTTAAATAAAAGCTCGCTTTCTTATTAAATGCTGGAAAAGAATAAACTAGACTTGACGTATTTTTATCAAAAACAATGTTTATTCAATAACATCATATTTATTAATACCTTTAGGATTTTGCGCATGGGATTTGAGCAGCATAATTCTGAAGAAGCCGCCTACTTTGACCATTCTAATTTGCTAGTCATACTTTTATTACATATTATTCTTACTTTACTTGAAATGATAAGTTTATCTTTTGTTATTTTTTTAAATTAGAAAAATGGTATTAATATTAAAGTTTTTTTTTAAATTAATTTATATGTTGTAATTTATCTCGTTTACTTTGAAGTTAATACTCTCCAGCCAACATTTCTTTTGTTATCAAAGCAGTGAACATCTAAAGAGTCTTCATGCGCAACGTCTCAGCTCAAGGCTAATGAGTGTTGCTGCAACATGCACTGCGACACTTTGAAGTATTTAAAGCCTTTATCACGAGCAAAAATATAATTACTAAAACTCTTATCTTGTATTTTTCGTTGGAGCTAACTTTTGATATGGACTTTTGATATGTTGTAACAATGACGGTTCAAGTATGTATATCTATGGTGAACATACCCAGTTTAATAATGAGCTTGCTCATGCTTTGCTGAGCCTCGAAACTCTATTTTGCCATATCAAAAATGACCGGAGGTTTAATTATTTAATTATCTATATATATATTTATATATTATATATTATAGTAAGATATACGATATATTAATACTACTTATACCACGGAACTTAGCAACGCATCAAAAATTATGAAACAAGCTATAAAACAGAGGGTCAGTGTGCAAACTTGCAGAAATATATATTTTACATGGTAGAGACACGCTGCATTAGTATGAATAAGTTAGCTCGAACGAAAAATACAAGATAAGAGTTTTAGTAATTATATTTTGCACATATTACGTATGTGTATGGTTCAATTGCAAATTTAAACAAAAAATGCTTCATAAGGATCCCTCCTATGAGTTCTCTGGGGAGGCCTATGTTCAGCAGTGGACTTTTGAAAGGTATGTTGTAACAATGACGGTTCAAGTATGTATGGTGAACATTACCCAGTTAAATAATGAGCTTGGTCAAGCTTTGCTGAGCCTCGAAACTCTATTTTGCCATATAAAAATGACCGGAGGTTTTATCCGATCTGGTTTTTTATTTCAGTTATAGGAATGAACAGCTCGATAGTATTTTTTTATTTATAAACTGTATTGCTCTGACCATAAAGGTTACAAATAGTGGCCTTAATGCCAATAAGCATTCTCTACTAGTCATATCTATGGAGTATTGAAAAGTTAGTGGCAGTGACTTAAATATTTATATAATATTATAATATACATAAATAGATATAACACATATGTATAAAAACCTATAAGATTTATAAATTACACAAATACGTATGAATACAAACAAATACATAATAATCCAATTACTTATATCAATTATTCTTCACCCACATGCACACATATATACATATATACACATATATATTATAACTAGATAAAGGTAGCAGTACTAATTCATATTATATAGACGACGTTATTTTCGAAAGATATTACCGAACCAATCTTTTGAAGGCTTCTTATTTGGTGCTTTCCTTATGTCTTCAGATATAGAATTCCGGAGTAGTGTAGTTTTAACAATAACAATATTGCCGATAAAGCATATTTTAGATCATATCTATTTGTTTTACAGTGCTTTTACCAATAACGACTGTGCTGTACTTTAACTATATGTATACTTGTACACGCAATGCAGTTTTATTATAATTGAAGCACGAATGAGCCAGCTCGACTGGGGTAGGCCACACTCTCACAAAATACCATCGTAAAATAGCAACTTAATACTGCTGCGTTTCGTATAGTGAGTGTAGAGAACCGGAGACCCTTTTTATTGGAAATGAGGCGTTCCATCTTAATCCTCATTGTTGTCCACACATTTAAACATTGATGCTAAATCGAGAATAGTTATAGTCTAAGGTCCTCAGCGTCGACTTACCATTAGGTGTTTGCTTGTCAAACTTATTATATAAAAAAATTATACTGAATATCATGAAGATAAGGAAGTCTGTATATTTAATTATACAGACTTCCTTATCTTCATGATGTATTAAAAATCAAATTAGGAAAAAGGAAATCTCAGAGGAAAGGAAGAAACACTAAAAGCTTCTATTAACTAACCTACTAAGTGATAAATTTTCTTTTTCTGCTTAGGAGTCTGTCTGGATAGATATACTATTTCTGCCGCCAAATAGTGGTGCTTGTGGTTCTGAGTTCTGAAGGATAAAGAAAGCCAGTATAATAATAGGCTGTGGGGCGTTCCGTCTGAGTCTTCAGAGGTGACAACGCATATGTAGACTTCTTTATTCGAAGCTGGCTGCAGGTATCAATGGACCGTAGACACTTACGATTGTGAACTGTAAGTTCGTTTGTCACTTCAGTTTAAAAAAAATCAACTTGTGATTTCACAAAAAATGCTGGCTCCAACTCAATATATCTAGACGTGGTGGTACCTAAGAGTCAATACTTTGATTCGCTTACTAGGCTACGCAATCGCACCACCAGATATCTCTCATCTTTGACGCTGCCCCGACATCTCTTTGAGTACTTTACCACTGCCATATTCTTATATCTCTTGATAATTATTCCATAAAAGTCACCTAATGAAAAATTAAAAAACGGAATTGAGTAATGGTTTCTCATGTTGCATCTAAAGGTACGTATCTTCAAGTTCCATTAAATATTATTTACAATTTTTCGTAGAGCCAATATCTCTCTGACGAAAAATAGTAAAGAAGATTTCTTCTCACGGATACATTTCTCCATAAAATAAACCTAGCAAGCTAACAGCATAGCAAAGTGGCGAAGCAATCAGCTTTGTAGCGGTTTCTAACGGAAAAAACACTTCAACATAGGAGGTTCAGATGCCTGGGTGATTAGTAATCGATCACTGAAAACAGAATTTGAAAATTCGAAACCGTTCTCGAGATAATCGTAGGACAGACGGACAGACGGACGGACAGACAGACGGACAGACGGACAGACGGACAGACGGACAGACATCGTGAAATCAATAAGTGTCTTCGCAAGCTTCGCCACTTAATAACTATAACATGTCTACGCATACCCACCTCGTGAGTGTTAATACGGGGTATATGGGACCGTCATTGACTAAATCCCAACGGAATTCCACGATGGGCAGACTGGGAAGTTTTCTCACATGTCCATAGCTCACTAGTGCTAGCCACCTCTTGGCGGCCCTCATGGTGTTTGAAGAGTTCAACTCAACCACCACTTCCTCCATAGATAATACACACCGAAACATAAGCGCGCCTTCCTTAAAGAAGGAAAAATAATGTTACTTTTGTATCTCATACAATACTGCCATTTTTTTTTGAATCAAATATATGCTGTTTTGTTTTGTGTTCCAAATATAAAGTTTTTAATGAGTCTTAATTGCAGTTGAGAGCTATTATTTTAGGAGGTAAGTAGTATGGAAATACTTAGGAGATAAGTTTTTGTTCGGGCACATACGTGAAGGCTCATAATAGCAATTTTTTGTTTGAAAAAGTTTAAAGTGCTTGTAACAAACTTTCGCTAAATATTCCTGAAACAATATGGACACTTTACCTTTTGTACGAAATTCCAATTAAATATGATTTGATTTTAGACATATTTTAATTTAAGCTTACGATCGTACAAACTGAATTTAACAAATCGTACGTTTTTTATTTCTGTATATGAAATATTAAATACTTATTCATACCTTTTAAGAAATCAATCACGTTTTGTGTGTATGTGAATATATTTTGAACTAAAACATTAAGTTAATTTCTATTTTTGTTTTTTATTTTAATTAACAATACCATCTATTCCTATAATCTCTCGATATATTGCATGGGTAATTATTTTTGGAATTGTTTACCACCGGCGATTTTTCCGGACCGATACGACTTGTGGACTTTCAAGAAAAGAGCTTACACCATTCTAAAAGGCCGGCAACGCATCTGCAATTCCCTTGGTGTTGAGGTTGTTCTAGGGCGGCGGTAGTCACTTACCATCAGGTGAGCCGCATGCTCGTTTGCTCTCTCTTGTATAAAAAAAAACATAATTTATACATATTAATTAGAATTAAAAAAAATATATTTATTAGAATAAACCCATCGGAATTATTTCAAAATACAACTTCCCAATAATATAGACGTTTATTATTAATTATTTCAGGAAGTGATAAACACGTTGTGATGTAACAAACAGCGTCTTTCTCTTAATAGTGCAAAGAAAGAGATGTTCTGCAACAACCTGTATGTATAAGCTGGGCGCAGGCATCACATTCCTGATAGGATTGCTTGAGCAGCGAAGAGTTTAAAACGATATGGCACTGCCTGTTGATGGGCGCGTATTACTTTATTTAACTCAATATTAACATTTAGGATTACTTACGATGTTAGGGTCACAACCGAGCACGTTTGATGATCGAAATTGGGTTCTTCAATATTAATCAAAAATGTAATAATTAATGACCGCTATTTTTTTGATTATTAAAAGCCTGTCATTATCCTACAAATTTAATTAGTGCTTTTTTATGTGTCAATTGCGTCGAAAAAAATAAACTAGCGATAATAGTTCCATCTATCTTTGAATATAAAAACAGCCACCCCGAAATATGTAACGTATGCGTTACTTCTAATTGTCTACTAGAAGAATCGATATTATTTTAGCTCCTGCCTAAAGGAAAGAGTAGCATCAACAAATTTCTTATAGAATTAAGGTCGATGAAATGGTCGTTATGATTTTTTTAATATTTAAATTTTAGAACACAAACGATTTCTACACTGGAAAAACTATTTTACGGAATTCAACGGGTTTATTTTTCTATTTTCCATTTTAATATTATTTTTTATTGTCCTTAGTTTAACCCGAAACTTTGGGAGTTGAAATAAATAAAATTGAAAGCGATAAAATACATAAAAATAGTTTTATTCAATCATAAAGCACAAATTTAGAGAAAGAGATAAATGCATGCATAAAACTGCGCACACCATTTAGGCAGTGTTGGCAGACTGCCATTAATCCAAATGCCTCTTTATGTCAGTGACCCCGAAAAGAATAATGATTTAGTCAATCTCAACCTTTAAACCAGCCGGTATTTGAAAACTGTCAACTATGTTTCTTAGTATATTTTTTTCATAATTTCATTATTCGCCATTCAAGACTACCACTGAACAAGGGTAGGGTTCACAAAATTTGTACTACAACGACAAGACATGATAAGAAACTGAGTTGCATGCAACACACTGGAAATATTTTCACCTTACTAGTGTTGCCAGACCAAAATGGTTGAATCAAATTGACACATGACAGATGTATTCCTATGAAGTCCTATGATGTTTCTGTGAGGCATTCCATCTTGGTCCTGAAGGGTGACAACATATCAAAACTCTTCTTTGCTTAAAGTTCGTTGAAGGTCTCTATGGGCCGCATTATTTTTAACATTAACATTTTTATACAAATAATAAAATTCTATAATAACAATATAAAAAGAATACTCAAAGAAGACAATCGTTCTTGGGCCCACTAGAAATTTTACAATAATTTAATTATTTAAAGAAATAAAAATAGATTCTAATTTATTATAGTAAATTGCCTAAAGATTTTATAAAAATCTAACCGGAATCATAAAAATCTAAAAAATAAGAGTTGTTTTGTTTTGAAATTCCTGTTCTGATTAATGTATTATGAAAAAAAAATCCGCATTTTGCAGTTTGTATAAACAGTTTTTTTGTTCAAAGATAACTTAGTACCTATATACATCATATCTGTAGTTGTATTTTAATTATTTATTGCTAGTAAGAACCCACTGAAAATGTGGTGTTTATTTCTATTACTAAAAGTATTAATAATATCATATAACATAGTTCAAAGTGAACGTGGAACAAAACGTATTAAAACCCCCAATTTGTCATTGACTTCCGGGTCCGAGTATTACTTTATGCATTGACGTTCGTTACGTTTTTTTTTATAGGAGATGGGGCAAACGAGCATGCGGCTCACCTGATGGTAAGTGACTACCGTCGTCCATGAACAACTGCAACACCAGGGAGGGAATTGCAGATGCGTCGCCGGCCTTTCAAAAAGAAGTACGCTCTTTTCTTGAAGGTCCTTAAGTCGTATCGGTTCGGAAAAATCGCTGATGGTAATCGATTCCACAAGGAAGTCGTGCGAGGAAGAAAACATCTTCTAAATCGCACAGTGGTGGACCGCCAATCATCCAGGTGGTGTGGATGGTATCGCGAGTTCTGCCGCGATGTGCGTTCGTGAAATTTGGCGGCTGAGATTAATCCGAACAATTCCTCAGAGCACTCCCCATGGTAGATGCGAAAGAAAATGCATAGGGATGCAACATCTCTTCGCAGTGCCAATGAATCGAACCGATCGGAAAGGGCTCGGTCGTCGACGATTCGAGCCGCTCTGCGCTGGATGCGGTCAAGTGGAAGGAGCTGACACTGGGGAGCCCCTGCCCAGAGATGGGAACAGTATTCCATGTGAGGCCGAACCTGCGCCTTGTAAAGTTGCAGGCGGTGTGCCGGTATGAAATACTGTCCCGCTCTGCTGAGCACGCCAAGCTTTTTAGAGGCCAATTTGGCCTTCTCTTCCAAAGTGATTACGAAACTGCACGTCACTCGATATGTCGACGCCGAGGATTCCGATACTGGCTGAGGCAACTAGGGGAGTGCCTTGAAACTGAGGAGATACGACAAAGGGGTTCTTTTTAGCGGTAAACGCTGTACGTTGCTGTTTGTTACTTGTTCTTTGTTTATTTGCGATTTTAGTAAAACAGCTTCTGCCAGAATATAATAATATTTAAATTGTACAGTGAAATTTCAACGCAGTGTAAGAGGTGAGAATTGTATCGTTTTAAGGCTCAACAATACGAAACCTAGAATAGATTGTAATGTTTAAACTTTTATGTAAAGCTTTTAAAAAGTTACCTCGCAAACATCCGCTCGATAAAATAAAATGATGTCTCTTACCTAGTATGAAGAGCACCTCCCGTCCTCCCTCAATTGCGTATACTATCCCCATCACCACTTATCCCAGCACCACTACTCCCAATACCACTGCACTAGAAAAGACATACCACTGGCGACAATACGACATGTGTTTCGCCTCTACACGAGGCATCTTCAGGTGATGTAGACTCTGCAATGGCTGACCGCTAACTGAGCGGCGAACCAAAACAACTGCTCTTTATACAGACCGCTGACGCAACCGCTCCCTGCTTAAGGAGCGAGTAACCGCGTCATGCGATAAAACATGCGACCAATCACTGCCGGACTTACGCAGCTATTTATAAAATTAAAAAAAAAACGCTACCCAACGCCCGCCTACCCTCCAACTACGCAACCAATCGCCATCATTATTAAGTGGGAATAGAGGGAAATTGAGGCAGAAGATAGACAGCAGCATTAGGAAGATGCTGCTGCCCTTTCCAGACGAAAAAACTACGGTTGCCAACCCGCTCGCCAAGCGTGCAACTATGGCAATATACCCGCCATGATTAAAGTTACGAAGAGATCGCCCCAAGTCCTTGGCGTCCCGCTATTCGTGGCTACGGTGGCGGCCACGGCTACGGCGGGGCAGGTGGTGCTCAGAATCTCCGGTGGATGTTCGGTTACCACCTAAGACTGGCCTGGCAACATATAACGCACGCACCCTGAGTACTTACGAGGAGATCCTGGAGCTGGAAGAAGAGATATAAAAGTTGCGCTGTAATATTATAGGATTATTTGAGGTCGGACGAGAGGGGAGGACATGGTAATCCTCAAATCCGGCAACTTGTTCTATCACCGGGAGGGCGACCATCTGTCCAAAAGAGGTGTCGGATTAATCGTTCACAAGTCTCTCATTAACAACGTTGTAAAGATTGAGATTATGTCGACGAGGGTTGCGTACCTTATTTTTAAAAATCACCAAACGGTATTCGCTGAAGGTCATACAGGTTTACGCACCAACCTCGGCACACGCCGATGAGGAGATGGAGGAAATGTATGAGAATATATCTAAATCCATGCTTGCCTCCAAAATCCACTTTACGTTGTTGAAGGGAGATTTTAACGCAAAACTAGGCACAAGAGAGAACGGTGAGCTTAAATTAGGGAAATTTGGAATAGGGCAACGGAACCCAAGGGACTCGCAACTGGCCGACTTCATGGAGAAAAAATGACTCTTTATGATGAACTCTATCTTTTAGAAGCGGCCCCACAGGAAGTAGACCTGGTTGAGCCCGATGGTTCGACTAAAATGAAATTTACTTCATTATGACGACCAGACGACAACTGTTCAGTGATGTCTCTGTGATCGCGTGGGTGAAAAGTGGAAACGTTCACCGAATGCTTAGAGGCACACTGAACCTAGCCGTTAAGTTGGAGAGGTCTCGTTTAATGAAGTCAACGCTCCTTCCCACTTGTGATCTAATATAAAGTCCCGAAACCTTTCAGCTCGAGTTACGAAACAGTTTTCAGTGTCTAGAAGACTGTAATGAAGTGAATGATATGAATGACAAGCTCGTGGAAACTGTCCATGCGGTGGGAGTTGTTTTGCTAGACCCGCCGCAGAAGAACACAAAAACTCTCCGATCACACTCTTAATTACACTATTACACGGAAAATTAAGCTGCAGTCTTCAGTAGATTTGACAGCATACAGACAACTGAAAAGATAGATCTTCAAAAGCATGCGGCGGGGCTAACGCAGCTTTAATACTGCTCGTATTGAACAAGCGATCGAACGGAACCAGTGTTCCAAATTCTTTGACAGAGATCTGTCTGCCAGAAAAAGGTCTTCTGTTGAAGTTGAAGACTGAGTGTAGCAGCATCGTTTCCGGATCACCTGAGATTTTGAGTGAGATTGAGAGGTTCAATAGGCAACTGTACACATCATCGTTAAAACCGCACGCAAGTGTGAGTACCGATCCAAGAGCAAGTCTTATCAAACACTATTCCGATGATATTTCGGACATTAGTCTGAGCGAAATTAGAATGGCTCTCCAGCACCTTAAAAACGGAAGGCCCCAAGCGAGGAGGAATTACAGCGGAGCTTCTTAAATCGGGTGGAAAACTGGTACATGAATTCCTTCAGAGGCTCTTTAATTCCTTCCACCATGGTGGTATTACACTGGAGGCGTGGAGCAGAAGTGCGGTGGTCTTGTTTTTCAAGAAAGACGATAACGCTCTCTTGTAGAAATACAGATCGATTTCCCTTTGAGCCACGTCTACGTGCTGTTTTCTAGAGTCATTTTGAATCGTCTCGCATTTTTACATGACAACTTCCAGCCTCCCGAACAAGCCGGTTTCTGAAAAGGCTTCAGCATTATAGATCGGAAAATTTTACAGAAGTCCGAGGGGTACAATTTGCCACTATGTCTGGCGTATATGGACTATGAGAAATTCTTTGATTCCGTCGAAATTTGATCGGTGCTGCAGGAGAGGCCTATGTTTAGCAGTGTTCTGTTGTAACGGTGATGTATAATGATCAATTAAATTGTTCAAATAATTTAATTTTTGATACTAACTTGGCCTATTTCTATTTTACTGTGTGCTTTATTTTCTGTTATATTACGTTATATGTGTAATTTATAAATAAAAGTCGAGCACAGTTAAATTTAATGCTCTGGCACCTTTTCTTACCCCTTGTAATTGACAATCTCCTTCTAATTTCTAATTTCTATTTCTAATAATATCATAAATGGGTTAGTATCGCTAGATATATTTTGACTATGCTTGTGATTTATTCTTGTGAATCAATCAACACTTAAACAAAGGCCCTACACCACGCTTGTTTCTCGTGTTTAATATCATAAATATATATTTACTAAGTCATTTTGGTTTGAATGGTTTTTGAGATGTATACTTGCTAATCAACCAATTCGTATTAAATGTCCTGACACTACATCTATTTGTCAGTGCTACTTTAAACACATTCACTGTACTGTTTGCAGACACAGTAGTAAGACACTAACATTAACCCACACATCGGTCACGGGACAGTAAAGTAACGACTTTGACAATGATGATAATTTTACAATAATAAATTCAGTAACAATACTGTGATTTCCCTGTGATATAGAATAAGGGTGACAAGCGAGTACACTGTCCACCTGAATTCTGTGGCCCATAAACGTCTACATCTATCCTCAAATAAGAACCATAATGCAGATGCTTTGTCACCCCTGAGAACTAAGATGAATTGCCTCGTTCACAGTAAAAAGGATCTCGTTTGACTGGCATGGCAACTATGGCAAATATCCCCCCTAAATCTAAGGGGAAGGCCTATGTTCTGCAGTAGACTTTAATAGTCTGTAATGGTAACGGTAATTTAACAAATTAATACGTTATAACAATCTTGTTATTTTGGCTACAAAGGTGCTTTAGATGTAGAATTGCTAATCAATCAATACATATTAATATTATGTTACGACACCTCAGATGTCTGTCTGTGTTATTTTTGATAAACGACTTTAAATAATAAGATGATATTTATACAATAACTAGGCAGCTGCCCAGGCAGACGTTGTTCTGCCCTTTCCGAAGATTCTTCTATATATATTTATAGTACATTGCGTACATCTAAATTAACGCAAAAATTCTCGACACTTAATCATGCCCACACTTTCTTCTTTATTTCTTTTAAGCCCCCTAAAAGTTCACTGTTGAACGCACTCATATGCACCGAAAACCATGTTACTGGTTGCAAATTATTTGAGATACCTAAGTTGATGGGTGCCTGTTTTCACAATGAGCATAGTTTTTGTCTACATTTTTATTCAATTGAAATGTATGTCTCAGTCTTTGTTTATTTCTTGATGTGTGCTTATCAATGCATCACAATAAATAATACAATTAAGAATCAATACATATGAATTACCGCCGTCGTTTATTCGTGAATTGTTTTCTACAATTATTACTACAATACTCTTGAACCCACCAAGTAGTATTTAAGATTTTGAAGAACCTATAATTTTTATACTTTTTATTATTAACAGTGCACTATCACTACATAGAATATTGATAAAAACCACTATAAAGTTGCACGTGTAAGATGTTAGGTTATAGTGAAATTGCCGTTTGATCGATCGTTTCTCAGTATTCTTGTTAGATATGACAAAACTAATATTACTAGCGTACTCTAGAGATTACAAGGAATAAATCGACTTGCATTTCAATAAATTACGCCACAATTTTTGGTGGGACCATTCTCCATACAAAAAGAAACTGTCTCCTTTAAGAGTAAACAGATAACTGAGATACTGTTTCAAAATGTACCATATCAACATAATGTGAAACTTTCATTATCCTTACTCTACTCATGATCGAGTTACCGGTTACTGAAATAGTCATCACATTCGTATTCCACCACATAAAATTGTTTTTTTTAATCATCTTTTACTGACTTCATACTGCTCTGGAAGCGCTACCCATTGGTACCAAGAAAACTAGTAATGCTAATTCTTTTAAGGGCCTATAGTTCGACTACAATTAGTTCGAGTATTCTGTTACAAGAATAATTCCACCTGATTTATTAATTATAATGTATGTATGTATTATTTATTATAACATATATCCCTTGTTATTTTATTTTTGGACTGTATTATTTTATTTCTTATTTTGTATATATGTATATATATTATATAGTATATGAATATCCGTTTATATATATACTTTTTATTAATACGTTGTTATATAGTTGTACACGCCCCTAGTTGCCCAGACAAAGGTCGACTGTACAGGGGCCCATCAGCTGCAGATTCGACGGGCAACCAAGGGTGGGGGGGGGGCTAAAATATCCTATGGATATTTAGTATATAAGGGCTACGTAACTAATACGAACTTACCGGGTTCCGAATCGAGGACCGACACCAAGGCGCGGTCAGGCGTTAAGTATGTGCTTGTAAGTTTGTGTTAGAAAGTGTGTATATGTAATCCGACGTAACCCATTTAATCGGCAGCAACCCTGACACCCGGCACCGCCCCACGATGTGGTATCACTCCAGCGACGTCACCTCGATGTCACTCAAGTCTAGCGTCACTTAGCACAAATCTATAATCTAATTCGAATGCTGTTTCTCGCGGTCACAAAGATTTAGCGTTTTAACCGAAAAAGGAAAATGTTACTACCGAACTATATCAAATGCCACACGAGCAAAATTAATATTGTCAAATGCTCTTCAACAGGCAATAACTATACAAATTGACGTAAATTACTTGCAAACGAAATTAAGTTAATCACTCAACTCAACAAAACCCTCGTCGTTACGTAAAACGTACTAACAAAAAGCGACTCAATTAGAGGTTATTCGGTATGCGACCACGCGGTTCGAATAGCTTCACTGCATTATATTCATATCATTATATGCATTATTTCAGTTTATCAACTTTATTATACTCTATTTCAATCTATCAACTTTATTGTACATTTAATTAACTTCAAATTCAACAAAATCAGCGTTTATCAAAATTAAAACAACTGACTCGCTGCATAACTAATGAACGGTCGATCAAAGTTCAACGTTCCATACTCATACACAAGCTACAACTCGTCGGCGCAAATTAATGGCAATCAGTTACTTTAATCACTCAAAACTCAAATTAGGCCTCTTGTCACGTAACGCTCAAAACAGATACTCAATTCGAGGCGGTCTTAACCGGACCCAAACCTTCGATAGTAAATTAGACGCGCACAATTACTCAAAACTCAGACCATCAAAATAAACACTGGCCGCGCGCAACCGATCCAGCGGTAGCAGACAATACAATGTCTCACGCGTCGAGCTACTGACCGCTTGGCCCAGAGACCCGCCCGAGAGAGGTAGCCAGAGGTGACCTTTACAAAGTCAGTGGAAGGACGCGTGTTGAATGCAAATTTCAAGTGCCAATATTTGGCCTTAACAATAGTAGACATACAATACCTACGTATTTTATTAATTATATTCTATCTATCTACATTTTATTGTATCTTAGGTCTTTATTACTCATTTTATTAAGTGAATTGTTTGTACCTGCCACAGTTTCTCAAAGCATCCAGGGTTGACTGGTAAAGGATGTCATAAGGCATTAAATTCGTCTTTTATAGTTATTTTATTAAGTAAATTGTTTGTAGCGACTACAGTTTCTCAAAGCATCCAGGGTTGAGTGGCAAAGGATGCCATAAGGCATTAAATTCGTCCTTTATAGTTATTCCTTATTATGAGTTGTTTTAAGTTGAAATAAATATTTTTTTAAGTTATTGGCAGGTATATTTTTAAATCTTTTTTTTGTTAATTTTTACGAAGAAAGTTAAGTAACTAGGAATTTCTCCTGTGTCATGGAGATGTTTAATATAAATTAATTGTATATGAAGAAAAATACAAACCCGAAATAATTATTTCTACATACTACCATTTGTACATATTGTCACATAATTAGTGTGTATAGTTGATACAAAACACGACACAAGTACATTTACGTTGAGTAGTAGTTCATTTTCATTTTAGGCATAAGTGGCAAAATACATCAGCAGCGAAATTAAATGATCTAAAATACCGATGAAAAGAGCGCGTCCCCCGCATTTATACAGGTTAAACTCCATATCCTAATTTAATGAGGAAAAGCGCGAACCTTAATGCGATAAAATGTCACTGCTTTGTTAATTAATTTAAAATGAAAGCTCAGTAATTAAAATTATTAATCTTTATACTGATACTACCTACAAATATTGCCTCAAAATAGGGTTTCACTAAAATCTTACTCCATAAATCCTGATAATATCATTGTATCATAAATATTAAAGTTTATTTGCAAATTTAAACTTTAACGCGTTCTTCAAGCTGGAATCCTCCCCAACGATATTCTTAATTTCGCTGAACATAAGACTGCTCTGTGTCTGCTGATATCTACAAATATTTCATCAAATTAGAATTAAAGCCAGCAAAGTCTTTGTGGACAACGTCAAAAGTCGAAAGTTGCAGCTTGTGACAACGCCCTCATACTTTACTCGTAATATGCCGCGTATTACACTTTAATACGCATACGCGCCTAGGTGGCGTCGTTCCGTACTTTAGTCCAATAATAATTATAACACGAAGGCTAATACGATAGTCCACTTTATCGTATTATTCGGGTCGGGTGTAGATTTACCTCTTGGTTTTATCACAAAGGTTTAGTCACAAAACATTTAAAAACCAGTACCCAATCATTTCACACATGTATACTTTATTATCGATTAATCGTTGTCATGTATTTTTTGTTATTATGTTATAATTAAATGATTCGCTGCGGCATCGGGTTGAAAATACTGGATGCACATTGAATAAAACTATTTTTACGGATTCTATCGCGTTTAATTATCTTGTTTTTTTTATTGATGCCCACCGTTTTGGGTACTTTACAGCACCCATGGTCACGAGTGGACTGAGGTAATTGACGTCCCGACATCAGAGTTAACCCGGAGTATCTTCAGCTTTTTTAGTTATTATTTTTAGTCCGATCTACTGAAATTATTATGTATTGAAGTCTTGCAGTGGTATGCTTGGGTTTAGTTTTAATTTTATTAATTACAGGATCCCAAGCAGGTGGTAGTACCCAGCTTCCCTCTTCTTCTTCCTTCCTTCTTCTTCTTACAGTGGTAGAGCCACGCGGCAGCTTTTGCTGTCTCACGGATGGGCCGGCTCGAACCGGGGTGGTACCACGACCTCACAGAAAACCAGCGTGAAGTAGAGGTTTACCTCTGCGTTTCGCTTGGTGAGTGCAGGTGGCCGGAGGCTCTTTTACTGGAAATGAGGCATTCCATCTTAGTCCTCACGGGTGACAACGCATCTACATTTTGGATAGATGTAGATGTCTATGGGCCGCAGCAACCACTTACCATCAGGTGGACTGTGTGCTCGTTTGTCACCCTTATCATATAAAAAAAAATTAAAATTAGAATGTTTTTTTTAATTTCAGTAGCCTCAAGTATCATCCTTGGCAGGAATCGATGTTCTTTTGCGAGAATTTGCGGTTTATCAAATCTAATGTAATGGCTGGGGCCGTCTAGTATATGATCAGAAACTGCAGACTTCCTAGAATGTTGGTGTTTCATGTCAGCTATCTGTTCTTTTACGCGGCGTTTGATGGATCGCTTTGTTTGCCCTATATATGAGAGACCACATTCACAATCAAGCTTGTACACTTCTGCATCTTGTAGAGGAATATTGCACTTGACGGATGGTAAGAACTGACTAATCTTCTTCGGCGACTTGAAGAATGTTCTAATAGAAGATTGCTTCAATCCTGTCTGTGACACCTCTGACATATGATAGTACAGCAGGCACGCGCTCGAATGTGGCCGACTTTACTCGATCACTGTAACGTAGGCGCGGGACCCGCAGCTTGTTGTCGTGCAGAAACTGGTTGACGTGCTCAAGCTCGGCGGCCAGGTGTTTGCTGTCACAGATCCCTCGTGCTCTGTGTAACAAAGATTTCACACGGTAGCTAACTGTGAAGGATGATGGTAGGATTCGCCGTTTAAATATCGGTTTGTATGGGTCTTTTTTTATACACAGTGTGACTTATGGTGTTGTTAGGATTTTGAATGACTAACACATTAGGAAAGGTAAAGAATTATTTGCCTCTAACTCCATAGTAAATTGAATTTTAGAGTTTATGAAATTAAGATGTTCTAAAAATGCAGTTACTTTGTCTGATGGTAAAATTGGGAAAGTATCGTCTACGTACCGCTTGTAGAACCTTGGAGTCACTGATGCAATAAGCAGGGCTTTCTCTTCAAAGTCCTCCATGAAAATATCGGCGACAATGGGAGATACCGGTAAGCCTATCGCAACACCATCTACTTGCTTGTAAAATTCTTCCTTCCACAATAGATAGCCAGATGTAAGGCAATGTCTGAGTAATATTGCATATTCTGCTAGCATGCTGTTTTCTTCTAGTTTCCTAGTTAAAATTGAGATGAAGTATTTAACAGATAGGCATGTAAATAGAGACTGAACATCAAAACTGACCATGGTTTCATTGTCTTACTGACAATGAAACAATTGTCTTTTACCTTACTGACAAAATGGTATAAATCTATAGTGTGTGCTCTTGTGTATCCTCTGAGTGATGATAGTATTTTTGATAAGTGTTGAGGCAATCTGTAAACTCTGACTCAATACTCGACGTAATGGAGCGTTCGGTTTGTGTATTTTAGGTAACCTATACAACTTCGTTGGTTGGGCACACGCAGGTATTATCGATATAACGTCTAGATTGAATTTCTCGGAATATTTGTTTATTAGGTCGTTAGTTGTTTCAAGCGTATTAGTGGTAGGGTCTGTTTTGATCTTTACGTATGTACTTTCATCCGATTAAAGTTGTTGTATTTTAAAATTGTAATCCGACGTATCCATTATTAACGTAGCATTACCTTTATCTGGGCGGAGAATCGTGAAATTTGGTACCTATCACGATTCTTCCTTTCAACTTGATTATATACACTGACAAAGAGGGTGGTATGCGGAAATCGAATCGTGCCGGGAGTGTTGTACTGAAATTGTTACAAGACTTCGAAAATGAGAGACGAATAGTGGTAGTTGACAATTTCTACTTGTGGATTGGGCTTCCAGAGATTTTGATCAAGAAGAAGACATTTATTTGCGGTACTTCATAGTATTATAGCATACCAAAATCTGTTATAAGTACAATGTTAAAGAAAGTTCAAATTATCGGAAAAAATGAGTGCTAAAGGAGTTCGCAAATTAAATATTTTGATAAACGGCCTGTGTTGATGTTGAGTACGTGTAAAAATCATAATGATTCTTTAAAATGTACTGGAAAAAAATATAGAGGTACAGACGATGACATATTGAAACCTTAATGCGTACTGAGTTACAATAGTTATAAAAAAGGAATTGACTATCGAGCGATCAAATATAAGCTTATTATTCTACTTTAAAACGAGGCATTAAGTGGTACAGGAAAGTCATGATGGAGCTACTATTTGGTACAATTTAACAAATGCTTGGATTGTTTATAACATATAAAAATGAAAAAAATAAATAAAAGGGAATTTACAGAGTATGTTATAGAAAAGCTCACGGGGAAACCTCTGAAAACTAAAAAAAATTACAACAACAAATGATTCAAACTCGGCTTCATATACTGGTCATAGCTTCAAAATGGGTAGCAAAAAAAGAAATTGTTCTGGTTGACACGATAAACTACGTAAAACTTTAAGCAGTAAAGAAGCTAATAATAAGGTTAAAAATATTAAAATTATGTATATGTATAAGAAAACATTGTGTCGCGAATGTTATAACAAAAAACATTCTTCGAATACTGTGTCATTTTCATGAATAAAAACTACAACTTTGATCTGATAATGATATCGATGTTTTATTTGTCCATCCAGATACATCCCCGATTTATATCGATAAATATTACCGATGAGTACGTTTACCGGGTAGAAAAGATCCAACGCTTAAAACTGTTAGTTACACAAAATGTACTAATCCGATCTACTTACGAACTCTTACGTTATTTTAGCTGTACACCCATTATTTTGTGGATAATATATTTAAAAAATAAAATTGAAGTAAATACATTTTTACATAGATAATCATATTTTTACAACAGTAAATCCAACGGATCATTTAGACCTGATAACGCACTTAAAAAAGTCAACATAGGATCTTAAGGACCCGGCACAGCTATAAATTGATTCAGGCAAAAATCTAACCGCAGTGAACGTGTAAAGTTTTGAAAAATTCAGGATTCGTTCATTATGTAAATCAGTGAATGCAAATAAAACTAATGGAAGTTTTTTTTTATATGATAAGGTTGACAAACGAGCACACAGTCCACCTGATGGTAAGTGGTTGCTGCGGCCCATAGACATCTACATCTATCCTATATTACAAATCAAAATGTAGATGCGCCGCCACCCGTGAGGACCAAGATGGAATGCCTCATTTCCAGTAAAAAGGGCCTCCGGCCACCTGCACTCACCAAGCGAGGTAAACCTCTACTTCACGCTGGTTTTCTGTGAGGTCGTGGTACCACCCCGGTTCGAGCCGGCCCATCCGTGTGACAGCAAAAGCTGCCCCGTGGCTCTACCACTGTTAGAACGTAACTTAACTTACTTTAGCTTCAATCAATTCAGACATCCAACTACACCGATCGTGAAATAGATGTGATAGGACATACATTAGAAGGTTTAGAAAAAGCAAAAGAGAGATAATATTTAGATATGGCTGTCACCATTTTTTAATTCTTTTTTTTATTCATTTACATAATGTAGTATGTACATTATTTTCAAAACGAAGCGTCTTCACCTTTTCATATGAATATCTCTTGACACTTTTACGTCCATCCGCAGCCTAGCGAAAACTGTTTGTTTTTCGAAGTAAGGGTGACAAACGAGTACATAATCCACATAATCGTTGGTCGATGCTGTTGCACATATAGACACCTACATTTATGCTCGATTGAAAATTGTATTTCCTGTGCGCTGCCATCCCTAAGGCTTCAAATCGTAACCATTAAAAATATCTCTTTTTCTTCATCTTCTTCATCAGCCTTTATAAGTGCACTGCTGAATATGGGTTTTTTTGGAGGAAGGATTTGCCTTAAGCATCACTATTGGCAGACAGATTGCCGATCATAGTACCAGAAGTGCCGCAACTTTAACCTTATCCATTGTTCACGGTTTCAGTAATTCTAATTTACACCCTATCTACAGGCAGGGTGTAAATCAGAATTACGATATGATTTAATGCCATTGATCGAAAGCTACGATGTATTTTTGGCCTTAGCCCTTAGTCTCCTCCATAGTTTTATGACATCTGCGGGACGAAATGGAGTAATGGATTCTAATACTCACACGACTAAGTTTATTGTTTCTTCAGCATAAACCTCTTATTTTATTGTTTATTTATTTAGCTGGCTATCCCATATTGTTGTCTCCTGATTTAATGAATCCAAGCCGAAATTTTGTATTTTTGTGGGTTGTATATTTTATGCAGTGCTACAAGAATATTGACAAATCAATCGGTTCAAGGACATCCTAATATTAATTAAAATAATAAAAATTAAAATTTTATAACTCTATCAATACGTCAATATTCTATCGCCTCGTTATCATCATCATCATAAATACAGCCCTTCACAAGTCCACTACTGAACATAGGCCTCCCACAAGGAATGCCACAAAGCACGGTCCCGAGCCACCTGCACCCATTGACTTCCCGCAAATCTTAACAGGTCATCACTTTGTCTAGTGCCTTTTTTTCCCCATCGGTTGTCGGTTCTTCGTAGTATATGGCCGGCCCATTGCAACTTCAGCATACTAATTCGTTATATATATATATATATATATATATATATATATATATATATATATATATATATATATATATATATATATATATTATATATATATATATATATATATATATATATATATATATATATATATATATATGTATGCATGTGCGTAGCTTGGAATGTGGAATAGATTCGCTTCAAATTTTGTTTTAAACCAGGTCTCAGTGAGGACCAAAAAATGCACGGTGACTCCCACTGTCTTTAAAATACATTTTACTTCGTCAAATTTACCAGCTGTTCGAATACTTTTTACGTTGGCGTAGAAGAACTTAAGGGAGGATTTATTTACGAATATGTTTTGGTTATCATATTTAATAGAGTGAGAGTTAGACACGTTATTATCCATTATCGGTTTTTGGCTGAGTTTTAACTATTCGTGGCACACCTTTTATATATTTTATTGTGACGTTAGACTCACCAGACTGCTCGCGTTGTATCAACTCGGCTTTTAAGTTTTTAAAATGTTCTTTTTGGCTTGGTGTTTGATCGGCATATAATCTGAGACCGGCTTGTAATTTCTGTTTATTCCGTAATAAGTACCTTACAATGTCCGAAGAATCGAAAAATACTTTTATTGGACGAGTTTTATTATGGAAGTATTTTCCCAATCTTACAGTTTTCACAGGTTTTGGGCAATCCGTTTTAATTTGTGTGAATGTATTAATAACTTCGTTTAAGTCGTGTTGTTGTCTCATGGTTGCATCTTTATTATTTAGTTCCGGAACTCCAAGCAACACGACGTTTTTCATGTGTTCACAACGGTCTTGAAATTCTCTTATAATGTTTTCATGCAAATCAGTATGCGAAGGCCCCACCTCATGATTTTTCAATAAGCTGACATCCTTTTCAAGATTTACGATTTTTTTGCTGTATTTCAGAGTTCTCGGTTTTGATGCTGGTTAGTTCCTTATGTATATTATCATACTTTAGAGATAAGTTTTCAGTTGCCGTTTTTAAGGTTTTTATTTCATTTTTAATTTCATTTAAATCTTGACGTATGTTTATGGTATCCTCTTTTTGTGCTTTAGCAAAATCTTTGAAAAATGCCATTATTTCCTCGCGAAACGAATTTATCTGTACATTTACTTGATATTCGAAATCCGCATGCTTTCTCTTTCTTTGGTTTATAAATGCATTATTCTCTTCCTGAGTTAGTGAATACAGGTCTGGGCTTGAACTGTTTCCACAACCACTCATACTTAAGCCGCTTTTCGGTGAGTGTTTGACACTCATTTTATTATATTCTGTATGTCGTTGACGTGTAGTATCTTAATTTATTTAATAATGTGTTAATAATGTGGCAAATAAATAAACAACTCAGATGAGTACTTGGGTGGTGAGGCAGGATTGTAGCAGTGACGTCGCACGATTAAGTATGTGTCGTAACAAACTCGTAGTCGCGAAAGTCGTAGCGGACTGCCACGATGGAGCGTAGTGCCCTTGAGTCACTCGATGTGGTTCGGCAAAACTCGTGTCGCAGGTCGCAGCGAGCAGTGCGCTGAGGACACGTCCCCGATGTAGTTTCTAGTTATCTTGTGTGAGGTAGGTCATGGGTGCTTACGATTATTTGCCTTCTAGTGGGATATTTTTCTCATATCTCGGGGGAGTGCAGATTTATCGAAACACTTTTTGCAGCACTTGATACTTTCTATGTGTAAGTTTATTTTAACGGTAAGTTCACTGGTAAAAGAACACTGCACATTTATTCGAGGTGATATTACGGAGCGCGGCCGTTAATACAGGTGTGTCATGTGCGAGCGCGAACTGTACTTTTATTTTAGAAAAGGATTTAGGGTTCTGCGCAAAAAATTTAAAACCAAATTACACGCGGGCGAAGTTGCAGGGTATAGCTCGTTACTAATAGAAACCGTGCCGTATGAGAATCTATCTTTTAATAAAATATCTAAAAACTAGTTTCCTTACTTGCACTAATAACGGCGCACAGGACCCAAACCCTATCAAAAATAAATGTTCAAAATATAAGAAGTTCACTCGATGAAATTTCTACTAATGTCCCAATTTGACAAAAAGTTCTCGTGTTAATTCTAATCAACCACCCTTGCTCTTCCATACTTTAGAGAAAGACCCGAAATATGTCAGGCTAATTTGATTTCCGAATACTTACAAATTTACCAAATATCTGCTTAATAATTACACTACCCTCTTTATTAGTACAAATGAGCCCCATAATAAGGTTTCTGATTAAACGCTAAGCAGTTGGATAAAGACTTGGAAGTTAGCGGGTTGATGTTACTACATCTTGCGCGCATAGTGCTAGGCACGCCAGCTAGCACGCAAACTAGCTGTCAACTAAAATATAATATTATGGAAAACTGCCTGCTGGACTGGTACATCCACAATTCTTGCGAAGTTCTTTAATAGTTCTTTATTGGATAATATCAAATAATACCTACTGAACTGACAGGCACAGTTTTGCTAAGAGTTTACTAATTTATTTTTATTAAATATGTATCATTAATAACGATAATCGTTAGTCATAATAGCAGTGTATTTTTGTGTACACTTTATGGTGATTATTATTAAAATGATTTAATCCATGAAATATTAATTTTTTTTCCTCAATACTTATATTTGTTAACTCTCAATATCTTCCTGTGTTATCTTATCTCGAGAACGAAATACTGAAGCATAATTAATGATTAAACGAACTTACCTGTAAGTGAAGTTCTATCATAATTATGTGAGGTGTTTCATTCGAAGAGATTAGCATCCCTCCCGCCCTGTTTATTTTTAATCCTCAAATTGTGAAATATCGTCTCGTTTCTTTACTCTGAACTAAATGATAAATCGAGCACAGTGCAACCATTCAGTAATATTAATCTACCGTCTTGTTTTATTTTTTACTTTAAACTAAGTGCATAGATGGCGACATTGTATGTGGGACTACTTGTGTTAACTAATCTCTTCGAACGAAACACCTCACATAATAATATTGGAACTTCAATTAGAGGTCATTATCATCATCTTCATTACAGCCTTTCATAAGTCCACTGCTGAACGTAGGCCTCCCCCAAGGAATGCCACAAAGCACGATCCTGAGCCACCTGTATCCATCGACTTCCTGCATGTCTTACATAGGTCGTCACTCCATCTAGTGGGGGGTCACCCTACAATTCACCTACCGGTACGAGGCTGCCACTCGAGAACCTTTCTTCGCCATCGGTTGTCGGTTCTTCGAGCTATATGGCCGGCCCACTGCCACTTCAGCTTACTAATCCGTTGGGCTATGTCGGTTACTCTGGTTCTACTGCGGATATCCTCATTTCTAAGTTTACCACGCAGAGAAACCCCGAGCATATCCCTCTCCATAGCTCGCTGAGCGACCTTGAGTTTCCTCATACGGCCAACAGTAAAGTACCACGTCTCAGATCCGTAAGCATCACTGGCAACACACACTCGTTGTACAAACTACTTATGAGGTGTTGAGGTATGTATGGATAGAAGATGTGCCGTAGTTTCCCGAACGCTGCCCAGTCGAGTTGAATCCGTCGATTGACCTCTCGGTTGAAGTTGGACTATTTGTTTCAGGTTATATTCGTCAACAACTTCGAGCTTAGTGCTCCCAACAACTACCGGAACAGGTGTACATGGATGTTAAACATGATTTTTGTTTTGTCCATGTTCATCTTAAGACCTGTGCGTTGTGAGACACTATTGAGGTCATTGAGCATAGTGCTTAAGTCCTGCACTGATTCTGCCTTAAGTACTATATCGTCGGCTAATTGACGGTGAGTGATGTACTCGCCATTGATGTTAATACCGTATCCTTTCCAGTCTAGAAGCTTGAAAACGTCTTCCAATGCAGCGATGAAGAGTTTCGGGGATATAACGTCACTCTGTCTTACTCTGCAGTTGGATAGGTTTCGTGCTCTAGTTCTGTACTCAGATAGCCATCGTAGCCCTACTGTAGAAACACTTCAGAACTTCGATATACCGACAGTCCACTTGGCCCCGCTGAATTGACTGCAGCACCGCCCAAATTTCGACGGAATCATATGTTCGAAATCTCGCCTCGTTAGGTATTATATTTTTGTGAAACAATTTCAACTTTTAAATTTGGCTTTGGACCTCGTGGTTTGCATCCCTCTGTCGCCTCTTACGACACCCACAGAACGATTTGAGGTAGTGGATATTCTTACATCTTTTATTTAACAGATATGCGGGTTTCGTTACGATGTATTATTTCACCGACGATCATACAGTAAATCAGTGCTCAAAATGGCAGTTAGTAGTTTCAATGCTGGTGATCAAACTTGGGTTGCTCACGTACAATGAAATTTACGGTGAGTATTTAACCCCAGATCTATCACACTTTTTCCTAATTTAGGTTTAATCTTTTAAAGATTTTCTTGTGCATAAACAAAAACTTTAAGTGAAATAACAATTAAGTTTTTAAGTTTTCATTTTTATAAAAATGTTACCATTACACTAGGATTTTCCCCTGTACCGTGGAGGCAGTTTACAAAGATAAATTGCACAAGGACAAACATCCAGAACCAGAAAAATGTGTGGCAATTATGACAATATCCCTACTATAAAGTAATCATGGTGGTTGTTTAGTGGTACCTACGGTCTCAAAATGCTGCTTTATAGCTTTTTTTCTTCTTCCTCATATAATAAACGTTAACCCTACACTAGGATTTTCTCCTGTGTCGTGGAGGCAGTGTACAAACATAAATTGCACGAGGACAAACATCCAGACCCGGAACAATTATTTGTAGGCCATACAAATACTTGTTCCGTGCGGGATTCGAACCCGAGGTCCCCAGCGCTGCAACTCATTGCTAAGCCAATGCGCCACGGAGCTGTTATTTTAATTCACGCAAATTAGATTTTTTTCGGTCTCTTTCTTCAAAAATCTAAATGTATTCCTCTACTCAATACATTTTGTTCAGTCTGAATCTTCGAAATATTTCATGCCAAATTCGTTGTCCTTTGTGTCATTTCCGCAAACTTTGGGATTACATTTCGATGTACGATGTTCGTAAATCGTCTCACAATAGCCAACTTTAGACTTCCTCTGATGTTAATATTAGTATAAAAACTTTTTTATTTCTGTGCGAAATTTTTCCTTTTGTTAATAAGTTTCATTTAATCAAGAAAATTATATCAAGTAAGTAATAAGGCATACATCCCGCAGTGGTAGCCTCAGTCAAAATATTCAATGCGCTTATCATATGAAGTATTTTGAATAAATAATATTTTGTGTCTATGTGGTCGGTAGATTGTATGATTCATGATCAAACGAACTTACCTCAAAACCTAAAAACGAAATTGTACCAACCAGTGCGTGTTGCTAGTGATGACTTACGGATCTGAGACGTGGTCCTTCACTGTTGGCCGTATGAGGAAACTCAAGGTCGCTCAGCGAGCTATGGAGAGGTATATGCTCGGGGTTTCTCTGCGTGGTAAACTTAGAAATGAGGATATCCGCAGTAGAACCAGAGTAACCGACATAGCCCAACGGATTAGTAAGCTGAAGTGGCAGTGGGCCGGCCATATAGCTCGAAGAACCGACAACCGATGGCGAAAAAAGGTTTTCGAGTGGCAGCCTCGTACCGGTAGGCGAATTGTAGGGTGACCCACCACTAGATGGAGTGACGATCTATGTAAGACATGCAGGAAGTCGATGGATGCAGGTGGCTCAGGATCGTGCTTTGTGGCATTCCTTGGGGGAGGCCTATGTTCAGCAGTGGACTTATGAAAGGCTGTAATGAAGATGATGATAATGACCTCTAATTGAAGTTCCAATATTATTACGAGTATGTGAGGTGTTTCGTTCGAAGAGATTAGTTAACACAAGTAGTCCCACATACAATGTCGCCATCTATGCACTTAGTTTAAAGTAAAAATAAAACAAGACGGTAGATTAATATTACTGAATGGTTGCACTGTGCTCGATTTATCATTTAGTTCAGAGTAAAGAAACGAAACGATATTTCACAATTTGAGGATTAAAAATAAACAGGGCGGGAGGGATGCTAATCTCTTCGAATGAAACACCTCACATAATTATGATAGAACTTCACTTACAGGTAAGTTCGTTTAATCATTAATTATGCTTCAGTATTTCGTTCTCGTGATTAGATAACACAGTAAGATATTGAGAGTTAACAAATATAAGTATTGAGAGAAATATCCTAACAGAAATGATTGATAATGGAAAAAAAAAATATTTCATGGATTAAATCATTTTAATAATAATCACCATAAAGTGTACACAAAATACACTGCTATTATGACTAACGATTATCGTTATTAATGATACATATTTAATTAAAATAAATTAGGAAACTCTTAGCAAAACTGTACCTGTCAGTTCAGTAAGTATTAGTTGATATTATTATGTCATCATTTTTATTTTCAAATAATTGAAGTAGCCTAGCGCCGTGTATTAGTTTAATGAATAATTAGTTGGTCTACCACGTAACTACTGTACGCAACACAATAAATTAAACAAATATGTGATTATTAGAATTAGCAATGAGATTATGAACAATGATTAGATACTAGAATTACTAGATAATAGTAAAATTATTAAGAATTAGTATGATTTTTAACTAAGTTCGTTTCATAACTATAAGATTAAATTGTTTAGAAGTGCATATGTGTGTACTAAAAGAAATAAACAAAGCAATTATTAAGACTGAAATTAACGTTAAAGTTATTTAATGTCCTGTTTAATTAATGATTTCTTATATTGACGCGAACACTACACATTGAATAAAACTATTTTTTACGGATTTCATCGCGTTTAATTTACTATTTTAATTCCCGACGTTTCGGTTGTACTACCCTATGTCAGAAGAGTCACAGACAAGATTGGCTACATTTTGAAGCGAGCTTCTATTAAAACATACTTCAAGCCGCCGAAGAAGATTAGTCAATTTTTACCATCCGTCAAGTGTAATATCCCTCTACAAGATGCAGGAGTGTACAAGCTTGATTGCGAATATGGTTTCTCTTACATAGGACAAACAAAAAGATCCATTAAAACCTGCGTGAAAGAAAATATAGCTGACGTGAAACACCGACGGTCTAGGAAGTTTGCACTCTGTGAACATGTTCAAGATCGTCCCCGCAATTACATCAGATTTGATAGATTACAAATCCTCGCAAAAGAACACCGATTCCTACCAAGGATCATACGCGAGGCTATTGAAATTAAAAAACATCCCAATTTCAATAGAGAAAATGGATGGGCGCTGCCATCTACTTGGGATCCTTTAATTAACAAAATTAAATCCAAACCCAAGGATACTACTGCAAGACTTCAATATACTGTAAGCTCATTCTGCGTAGATCAAACCAAAAATTAATATTAAAAAAACTGAAGGTAGCCGGGCTAACTGTGACATCAGGACGTCAAACATCTCGGTCTCCCCGTGACCTTGGGTTGCTGTAAAGCACCGGAAACGTCGGGAATTAAAATAGTAAATTAAACGCGATTAAATCCGTAAAAAATAGTTTTATTCAATTTCTGTTTAATTGTTTAATAAATGTTGATTTTTACAAAAAAATGTCTCTTTTTAATACGTTTCACCAGAAATTAACTCAATTAAAATTCTTCAAAAAGGCTTACCCATCTTAAAAAAACGAAAAAGTTTTTTCTAAAAAGTCTCGAAGTCCCGGGAATTCCCAGGTCTTTGATTATAGGCTGTCCTGTGTCCCGGGACTTTGAAATTGTCGGGAGTTCCCAAACCATAGGCTCTAGATTGGTAGACTCATTAAGAAATAAACAATAATTGGTATTGATGCCTGATAAATGTTATTATTCTTGCAAAAGTTATACCATATTTTCAGACATGTATCATATAGTTTCATAGAGATGGCCGAAAGATAAACCAATATAATCGGAATAGATATAGGGAGAATGTTTCTTTTCAATAAAGAAGCCCGCATAAAACTCCGGCACCCAGGGTAATACGCTCATTAGCTGGTAGTTTCTGGAATGAGAAATAATTAGATCTTTAAAAGAAATTGAAATCAGTGGCCAAAATAGAGCCCAGGAGCCGAATAAACAGGGGATACCTAGGCTGTGATAGCCATGTCTGTATTATCAGTATACCCTAGCTTTAACGCTAATAATACATTTTCTTAATGTTTTAAGAACAATTGAAAAGAGGAAACAAAGCATTGATAGTATAGGCATCAGGATCTTTATGTAATAATATAAGTATATATTTAGCATATTTTTTTATTTATACAGCTAGCAAATATGTAAATATCTAGTACACAAAGCAAAAATCAATTCCGGCCGTTTTTTTTTCAATTTCTTGCTTGAGTCTTATTAGTTGTTGGCAGTAGAAATCCGAAGCGATGGTTTTGCCCGGCGATAAAAGCTCATAATAAAAGACACCCTTTTAATCCTACTATACACACAATATCACCTTACTGCGTATTAATCCGGGTTTCGTTACAGTCTGTATAGCTTGCCTACCCTTTTCATGATCTTTTTCGTGCGCTCTTGTCGTGGGCAATTCACTTTTCAATATCAGTTATCAATCTTTTCAAAAATGGTTCGGTTTCATTACTTTTCCATAGAGATTCGCAAATGAGTACACGATTCATTAGGTTTCTTTCCGTAAGCTCGTGTGGTACCCAAATATCGAGCTGTATGGTATAGTCGGACTTTTTCAAATGGGTTAAAACTGTTTTGTGGTCAATTCTCATTTCCTCAGATATGTTGTGACTACTAATATGCTGATCTTGCTCCACTTTTTCAAAAATAGCATCGGCTTTACCCGTATAAGGGCGACCAGAGCGAGCTGCATATTTGACATCAAAATTTCCAGATTGAAGACGTTCGAACCAACTTTGTGCTACTTTTACTGACACTGCATTAGGTATATAAACGTCACAATTTTTTTTCGCGGCTTGTGTCGCATTTCTCCCTTTTTTGTAATAAAACTTCAGAATGTATCGAATTTCTTCGTTAGATTCACTCGTTTTGGCGGATAGAAAACAATTGAATAATGGTGGGAAAGTGTTGTTTAGGTATTTTTTTATTTTTCTTTTTCTTAATGTCTTATGTGTTGATATTAAAACCGGCCAGATACAAACAGTACAAGCAAAGAAATTTTTCTTTAATTTTGTACAAGCATTATTATATTTATATAATAACAAATTGATATAATGTTTGTTGTGATCTTTGCACGGCTAAACTGCCGAAACTATATCTTTTTCATTTGTGGTATATGTATCTTCGGTTTTCAAACTGTGCTACATTGTTACGTATATTAATGTGATTGGTTTTATTTTAATTTAACGAATGACGAAGCCACCGCTTGTCATATTGAGGTAAAGGCACCTTATTGCGAGGAGTTCTAAAATTGTCATCATATTCCGAGGTATTTAGAAAAACTGCGGTTATGAACAATTTCTAAGCTCTATTTTTTTGCAAGACCTCTTATTCAATTGATAATATAACTTTTAAAATTGATGACATGATGGACTACTGTGTATAATATATACTTAAAATTGTTGTTCAATTTTGCATCAGTAGCTATTCTGAACCCAAACTTAATACACTTTTGACCGTGTGCACGTGAGTACCATGTTTTTCTAAAAAGTGATATTTTGGTTATTTTTGAATCATGTATGATATTATTTCAGTAAAAACTATTTCAAAGATTATATTTTTAATAAACACTTAGAGCAATGCTGCAGCTATATTAATTGCATAGTTGTAGCACGAATGGGTCGGCTTGACCGGGGAATACCACAATTTTACAGAATACCAGCGTAAAATAGCAGCTTACCGCTGCTGTGTTTCGTAAGGTGACTGTAGAGAACCGGAGACCCTTTTTACTGGAAAAAAGGCACTCCATCTTAATCCTCACGGGTGACAACGCATCTGCATTTTGATTCGCAAACGAGGATATAGGAGATATAGATGTCTATGGGCCACAGCAACCACTTACCATCAGGTGGACTGTGTGCTCGTTTGTCGCCCTATACTATAAAAAAAGATTATGAGGATGGATGCCTACATACAATCAAACCATCTATTCCCACACATTTTCACATGCCAACATGACAGTGTAAAGTTAACACTTCTGGAAAATTTGCTATAGCTGTAGGTTTTGTTAAGAAAAATTAAAATTGATCAACAACACCTTACCAATTAACTAATTGCATTATTAAGAATGAAGTAAAGTTGTCAGGTCTATATTCGCGAGAATGATTATTCACATTTTTTAAATTATTATAATTTTAGTATTAGGATAATGAACAACATGTATTATTCCTCCAACTTTTTTTTGTTTGTACTTTGTACAATCGAAAGGAGGAACCAACAACATCGAAATAAGTATTTTTACATCGGAATAAGGTGCCTCCAACTTCTTTTCATATTTAATTAATTTAGAATACAAACCAAGATATAATAGCCAAACCTATTGTCTATTTCAAGAGTAGAAATAATGATTCTGATAAAAGTAGCTAAACCTTCAGAAGGATACAAGAAATGCTTAATTTTTGATTTCCTTTCGAGTTTTAGTAAAAATACCGCGGAAATAGGTGCCCTTACCTCATATTTCTGGACACCAGGAAGCCACAGCGCTTGAGAGTGAAATATTTTAACCGCAATCAAATGATAAACTATGAAACAAATTGTCAAAATGTTATTCCATTTTAGATTTCAGGTAAGCTTTTTGAGTTAAGCGTAAGCTTCTGTATTAAAACATTATAACAACAAAAAATTTAGGTTCTTCGAATCATTTAATAATACCGTATATTTTAGGTAAAACGGAAATAAAATTGTAACAAATTAATCTGCATTTTTAGTCTTTTAAGCCAATTCTTTGATTCATCATCATTATGGGCTGCATCACAACTCCACTGCTGAACATAATCTTTTAGTAATCCCACAAAGTTCATAACTCCATCTAGTTAGAGGTTGCCCTACAATTCGCTTACCAGTACGCGGAAGCCACTTAAGAGCCTATTTTCTTACGTGGTTTAACTTTGAACCTAGCCCTCTGCATAGCTCGCTTAGTGACCTTGAGTTTCCTCATATGGTCAGGAACGAAGGACCACGCTCAGATTCATATATTATCACTAACTTGACAACTTGACACGTGACAATGCACTGGTTGTACACACTTGTTATCAAGTTTTTCGATTGATGTATCTATCGATTGACCGCTCGGTCGATGTTCAACTTACCTAGTCCGATAATTTCTCCTATGTAAACATACTCGTCGACTACTTCAAGCGTAGCGCTCCCAATAACTACCGATGTGACGTTGACGTTAGACATGAATTTTATCTTGTGTATTTTTATTTTAAAATCTATCCGTTGGGAGATACTATTGAAGATATTTAGCATAGTGATGAGACCCTCCAGCGATTTCGCCATAACTCAATCATCGATGGCTATATCGTCGTCGTATTTTTAGCTTGTTAAATAACTAAGCGTAGATAGTGATAGAAGTGTATGGACAAATTTCCAAATCCATAAAACAAATATGGTACATCCACTATATAATCCAATTTATTGTGTAGTCGGGTATTGTAACCCTGCTGAGCACATAATGGAAACCGTAAATTAACCACTTAGTATAAGATTAACACTTTCACTGTCCGGTTTCCAGACACAATAGTAAGACAATAGCAGTGCCCTATATGTAGTGCACGGGACAGCAAAAGGGTTAAATAATAGTATTTTTATATTACTTGCGAGTCATCGCATACTAATAATATATATTTAGTAGGATTGTGTAAATATATTATATATTGTATATATAAGGCTTATAAATAAATTACGTTGATTACATCATTGAAAATTTAAGACTTAGTAAACTAACTTCCAAGATACGAGTTTTTTAGTTTGGAACTAGGAATGTTTCCTAACGATAAATTTCTTATACGAATTTCGTACATAGTCTTAAATTCAAACAAAACCACGTGTAAACTTATTTTGTTGCTTTTACTTATAAAATAATTGTGTATGAAACTTTTTAGTCAGAATGAAAGGGATGGAATAATTTTTTTAAATATAGATTGAAAATCATTATTGAATTTTTACTGTCTAATATAAAAAATAACGTAATGTTGCAATTCAGTTAAATAATTAAAATGGAAACCAATATTTACGGATACCTAATATATATAACAGTTGCCTATTTGCTAAAAATATATTGTGCATCCCTGTCAACCGTCTTCCAGCAACAATTATTAATAACCTTATTCGTTTTGGACGTATAACATATATACTATGGAAATGAATAAAATTCATTCATTACGTTGATTATATAATAAAAACTCATTACATTCAATGTATTGATAAGAATATTTGGATTATGGAAAATACATTTATAAAACAGCAAATATTATATGATGAAATTAATAAAAAAAAACTACCAATTAACTTCAGTTTAGTTTATTGTAGACGTTATAGCACACATACACACAGTCACGCACATCCTTGGTGTATAAAGCCCGATTCAAATGTTTTAAAACATTTTTCAAACATCAGAATCGGGCTTTGAGCATCTTAAAAGGTAAAGATATTTAAAATGTGGACTTTAATAGGATATGTAGTTTGCTATAAATAGTTTCCATACATTTACAAACTTTTCCTAGTGAAGTCTTTTTAGTATAAAAGACAATTTCTCATTGTAGCCTTTTCTTCAAAAGTACCTCGGCGCCAAAAGAGATGAATATGTGTCACAAAGATGAATGTTTTCTTTCAATTCCCCTCAGCTATTTTCAAGATGCCCTAGTACATATAAGCCCTTAGCCTTTAGAAAATTTAATGAATCTTTTCTTAATGCTAATAGTTGATTAGATGTTTTAATTTACATAAGAAAATGTGTGCTACCTAATGCTATAAATTTTTAAACTTTTCGACTTCAATTTATGTTTATGTACAATATTTATTATAATAATAAAAATAGTTCTCATACAGTCTTAGCACTCGCTAGAGTTATATGCTCAGACTTTCAGCGAGAAAAGAACCAGCCCTCTTATCACTTGTGGTTGTCATTGGTCGGACTCGCGGAGACGGCGAAATACTTCCACTGTGATGGAAGGTACCAGGACTCCGCTTCCCATACGTTCGCGTTATGTCCAGCGTCGGAACGGGAATCGACCATCCTGGGGAACCGGATCGGACAGAACCTCTCCCTACCAGCAGTCGTGTCAGTGATGTTGAGCTTGGAATCGGCGTGGAAGGCCGTAGCCACTTTTTGTGACTCTGTAATGATTCAGAAAGAGTCTGCTGAACGAGATCGGGAGACACGCTCGGAGACGAAATCGTCAAGGCTTCCGTCACGCCCGTTCTCTCGAAAACGGTGTTCCCCTACCAGAAACGCCGCCTCTGGGGTTACGGGCGCTCGGGGCGGGGGCCCGGAACGTCTAACAAATAGATCCCCGAGGAGGACGGTGATTTAGAAGTGGTTCCAAGCACCGTGGTAGTACTGCGAGGGTGCTGAGGGCAGTAAGGACTGCCCCAAGACGTACTTTAATAAAGCAAAGCGAGGGAAGGGCCCTGGTTGCGGTCCAAACGGAGATCCCAGGACACCTCGTATACGGTCACGGTGACCACCATGGAGTTTTAGCCGGTAGGAGTCCGAGATAACCTTTTCGAGGATTTCCCCACGAAAAGAAGGCGATTGCCATTGGTGATTAGAGGGCTGGTTATATCGTTTCTTTATAAACTTAACCGCAAGTGGACGCCACGGACCGATAGTGTCTACAACAAATTTTGAATTCTTAACTGTTCGGATATATGCTGTTTATCGCATTTTATTTTAACGTAATTTTAAATATCGACGTTTCGGGTACTTTACTCTACCTGGTCTTGGTGATTACTACGAAGTAGAGCCATGTTGCAGCTATAATATGGTTGTAGCACGTATAGGCTGGTTCAACCGGGAAAGAACCACGCTTTTCCAGAATAGTAGCATAAAATAGCAGCGTCCAATAATAGTGATTCTGATAGTGAAGAAAAAGAACTGAAGATCTTTTTTACTGGAAACGAGGCAATAGTTCCTCAGGGGTGACAACGACAATGCAAATTGATTCTTGATCAAGGATAGATTGTAGATGTCTATGAGCCACAGCATCCACTTACAACTGGACTTTATAGTGGACTGTATGATTGTTTATCACGCTTATTCTATAAAAAAAAACCTTTACAGTACCCACAGACCAGGAGTGACTGAGGTTTTGACCCCGGATATCATAGTTTACTCTGGTTATCTTAAGCTATTGAATATTATTTTTGTCAGATTTACATAGAACGAGCTTAGCTTGTAACATAAATTATAACGAGGCCTTCTGTGCTTTAATTTTTCTTGTTGCTAGATCTACCGGGTTGTACCGGTTACCGGGGATGGACACTAGATTTACAACATCACTCATGTTCTGCTAGTAAAGCTGCAGCACATAATTCCAATTTAGGAACAGATATTTCCTTCAAAGGTGCAAACTTAGTCCTAGATGCAATTATCATTACATTCATTGCCGCGTTATTTTAAAATCTAATAGTTATATTAAAATCTTATACTTCTTCAAAATTGCTGGACCATTTTTACATTTCGAATCCCCCTTCTCTTAGTATCATTTTAATTTCTTCGCACATTTTAATTTTTTTTCTATATTTTCATTCCCAGACATTAAATCATCCACGTAAAAGATTTTTTTTACCGATGTAGTGTCAGAATATTCTACCGCTTCCTCCTCAGTAGATTACTAGTTTCATCATCCAAACGTGTCCACTCCAAAAAACTACTTGCTGACTAGCTAACGCTACCTGATAAAATCCACCCAAGGTTTATGTACTGGGCGACTAAGTCACCCGGCCCCCTTATCAAACTTGAACCAACTATTTTACAAAACATCAGCACCGAGAAGAATGTCTATTCTACTCGGCGTGTGAAAATGGGGATCAGCTAATTTCATACTTTTAAGCTGAGGTCAACCATTCAACACATCAGTCGTTAATCGTTAATAAATGTTTTAATATAATATACCACTAATCTCACAGTTCCTTACGTATATATTGTTCATAATAAAACATAACTAACACTATTTTGTTCGTTTCATATTTTCACATTTATTTGCAGTAAAAGTAGTTTAATCTTTATTCACTCCTTAAATATTTTCACTTTTAATGTCTTTTTAACAAATCCGGATCGTTTGGACCATAAGTTTAAAGCGTAAGGGTATATATATTCGTACAACATGTAACTCGGAAAAGAAACTACGTGTTTATGTTATGACCGTTTACTTGAGAATAAAATGCACGCTATGCAGTTAATGTCACCTTGCGATCTTGACAGTACGTAAGGGTAATATGGTCACCTTAAGCTCTACCGACCTATACAACTAGGAGGAGAACAGAGACAAAAACACAAAACCGTATACTAATATATTAAGAAAACATAGCAAACCAGTTTTGGAAGTAATTAGGAAAACTTCGAATAATCAACTTAAAAATACTAACTACACTACACAATACTAAAATCGACTAATATATTTTCTGTACATCAGCGCCCTTTTGACCTTTTATTATTTTATTGACTGAGAAGAGCTATCGTATCAAACAAGGCTTGTAGTTTTTTTTATATTCTACTAAGCCAGCGCTTATCTACGATCCCACCTGATGGTAAGTTGTGATGTAGCCTAAGACGGTGAAGCGCACTGACTTAACAAAAGCCTATACACTCTTGCCTTGAAGACACCCACACTGTAATCGGATGGAAAGACAGATGCTGGCAACTTATTCCACTCCTTTGTTGTACGCATGATGAACGACATGGCGAACCGTTTGGTTCGAATGCGTGGTAAGTCAACAACGAAAGGGTGGAGACTGGCCGAACGCCTGGTTGTCCCATGGTGGAAGGGAGAGAAAGGTATTAAATTATGTACTTCCTGCGCACACCCTCCGAAATGCATCCTGTAGAAAACCGAAAGGCTGGCTATTTTACGTCTGTGTTCGAGGCTGGTAAGATTGGTTTTAACCAAATTCGCGTCACCAATAAGCCTCTTAGCACGCCTTTCCATTGAGTCCAAAGCTCCTAGGTGGCATTTTGCATCACCAGCCCATATATGGCAGCAATACTCCATGCACGACCGGACTTGCGCTTTATATAAAGTAAGCAGCTGTCCCGGCGTGAAGTATCGCCGCACCTTTGCAAGGACTCCCAGCTTCCTTGCAGCTGCTTTGGCCTTGGGCTCAATGAACCGCCCAAAGTTCATATTTGAGGATATTCCAAACCGTAACAACTGAAGGTGGTCGATTTCAGTAATACATTTCGGAAAGAAGGAGCCAAGGTGAGCTGGCTCCTTTTGGCAGTGAAGAGACACACTTGTGTTTTAGAGGCGTTGAACTTCACAAAATTGGCATCGCCCCAATCTGAGACTGCCTGTAATGTGAGATTCACACGCTATACCATAGCTTCTCTTTCGGACTGGATTTGATCCCGACTGGCCCGAGGATTTGTATGGTATCTCTCAACAACTGTGCTAACGTCTGCATACCCATAGATACCGGGCATAAGCAGATCATTTATATGCAGCAGGAAGAGAGTTGCGGAGAGAACGGACCCCTGAGGAACACCGGCGTTAGTCGCCGTAGGATCGGATGAGCAGCCATCGACAACGACCCGGAGAGACCGTTCACTCAGAAAGTCTTTTACCCATTCAATCAGACCAGGGGATAAGCCGTACACTGGAAGCTTACCCAAAAGGCTATTGTGCCAAACTCTGTCAAAGGCCTTCGAGACATCAAGAGAAACAGCAAGTGCTTCCCCACTGTTCTCGAGTGCCTCGCCCCATACGTGTGTGGTATACAATAGAAGGTCCCCAGCTGACCGATTTCGACGAAACCCATATTGCCGGTCACTAAGGAGATCATTCTGTTCTAGGTATGCCATAAGCGGGCATTCAATATACGCTCCATAATCTTGCAGAGTATGGAGGTAATTGAGATTGGACGATAATTGACAGGGTCGGCGAGGCTGCCTTTTTTTGGAACAGGCTGCACGTTGGCCAGCTTCCAGGGTTTTGGCACTATTCCAGTACTAAATGAGAGGCGGAACAAGCGTGTCAACACAGGAGACAACTCAGGGGCACAAGCCTTAAGACTATGGCTGGTATACCATCTGGTCCACTAGCTTTAAAACTGAACCATTCCCAATCCGTGATACGCGGTATGAGTAGCAAGAGTTTTTGCAATGTTTTATTCACTTTCTATGTTAAAGCATAATAAGCATCCAAAAATTAGCAATAGCGTGCGTTAATGAGTTCTTAGTCTACAGCAAAACGTGATAGAGACTGATATTTTAAAAGGATGAAGCGCAGGTAATAGCGTTTCTCTATCCCCATTACATAGCTCCCATTCATTTTATATAACGATACAATAATAAACAAGGCAAAGGGTCAAACGCAGTCTATTTTAGGCCTGAGACATGAGTGTCATTTATTAAAGGAACCAGTCCTTTGTGGCCTTTTACATTGTAAAGATTGAGAGTGTGTCGGCGAGGGTTGCGTACCTTATATTCAGAATCACCAAACGGTATCCGCTGAAGGTCATACAGGTTTATCACCAACCTCGGCACACCCCGATGAGGAGGTCGAGGAAATGTATGAGGATATCTCTAGAGCCATGCATTCTTCCAAACCCACTATACGGTGTTAATGGGAGACTTCAATGCAAAACTAGGCACAAGAGAGAACGGTGAGCTGAAAGTAGGGAAATTTGGAATAGGGCAACGGGACCCAAGGGCCAGCAGCTGACCGACTTCATGGAGAAAGAGGGACTCTTTATGATGAACACTTTCTTCCAGAAGCGGCCCTACAGGAAGTGGACCTGGTCGCACCCCGACGGTCCGACAAAAAAGGAGATTGCCTTCATTATGACGACCAGACGACAACTGTTCAGTGATGTCTCCGTGATCGCGAGGGTGAAAACTGGTAGCGATCACCGAATGGTTAGAGGCACACTGAACCTAAACGTTAAGTTGGAGAGGTCTCGTCTAATGAAGTCAACACACCGTCCCACTCGTGCTCTGTTCCAAAGTACCGAAACCTTTCAGCTCGAGTTACAAAACCGTTTTTAGAGACTAGAAGACTGCAATGAAGTGGACGATATGAATGACAAGCTCGTGGAAACTGTTCATGCGATCGGAACTAAGTTCTGCAAGACCCGCCGCAGAAGAACACAAAACTCTCCGATCACACTCTTAATTTCATGGCTGTTAGACGAGAGATGAAGCTACATTCTTCAAAAAATTTGACAGCATACAGGCAACTGAACAGACAAATCTACAAATGCATGCGGCGGGACTTACGCAACATCAATACAGCTTATATTGCAGAATCGATCGAGCGAAACCAAGGCTCCAAAGTCTTTGCCAGAGATCTGTCTGCCAGAAAGAGCAAACTGTCAAAGCTGAAGACCGAGTGTGGCAGTATCGTTTCCGAGACACCTGAGATTTTGAGTGAGATTGAGAGGTTCTATGGGCAGCTGTACACGTCATCGTTGGAGCTACACGCAAGTGTGAGTAACGATCCAAGAGCGAGTCTTATCCGACACTATTCCGAAGATATCCCGGACGTCAGTCTGAGCGAGATTAGAATGGCGCTCTAGCACCTTAAAAACAGCAAGGCCCCAGGCGAGGATGGAATTACAGCGGAGCTTCTGAAAGCGGGTGGAAAACCGGTACTGGAAGGCCTTTAGAGGCTCTTTAATTCCGTTCTCTATGGTGGCATTACACCGGAGGCGTGGAGCAGAAGTGCGGTGGTCTTGTTCTTTAAGAAAGGTGAAAACGCTCTCTTGAAGAACTACAGACCGATTTCCCTTCTGAGCCGCGTCTACGTGCTGTTTTCGAGAGTCATTACGAATCGTCTCGCACGCAGACTTGACGACTTCCAGCCTCCCGAACAAGCCTGTTTCCGAAAGGGCTTTAGCACTATAGACCACATATGTACCCTTCAGCAAGTTGTACAGAAGTCCGAGGAGTACAATTTGCTACTATATCTGACGTATGTGGACTATGAGAAAACCTTTGATTCCCTCTAAATTTGGGCAGTGCTGCAGTCCCTTCAGCGGTGCCAAGTTGACTGTCGGTATATCGAAGTGCTGAAGTGCTTGTACAGTGGGGCTACGATGGCCATCCGAGTACAGAACCAGAGTACGAAACCTATCCAATTGCAGAGAGGTGTAAGACAGGGTGATGTTATATCCCCGAAACTCTTCACCGCTGCATTGGAAGACGTGTTCAAGTTTCTGGATTGGAAAGGATACGGTATTAACATCAATGGCAAGTTCATCACTCACCTTCGATTAGCCGACGACATAGTCCTTATGGCAGAATCGCTGGAGGAACTAAGCACCATGCTAAATGACCTCAATAGTGTCTCCCAACGGATAGGTCTTAAGATGAACATGGACAAACCAAAAATCATGTTTAACGTCCATTTCACACCTATGCCGGTAGTTGTTGGGAACACTAAGCTCGAAGTTGTTGACGAGATGTTTACCTGGGACAAATAGTCCGACTAGGCAAGTCCAACTTCGACCGAGAGGTCAATCGGCGGATTCAACTCGGCTGGGCAGCGTTCGGAAAACTACGACACATCTTCTCGTCAGACATACCTCAAAACCTGAAAACGAAACTGTACAACGAGTGCGTTTTGCCCGTGATGACTTACGGATCTGAGACGTGGTCCTTCACTGCTGGCCGTATGAAGAAGCTCAAGGTCGCTCAGCGAGCTATGGAGAGGGCTATGCTCGGGGTTTCTCTGCGTTATAAACTTTGAAATGAGAATATCCGCAGTAGAACCAGAGTAACCGACATAGCCCAACGTATTAATAAGCTGAAGTGGCAGTGGGCCGGCCACATAGCTCGAAGCACCGACAACCGATGGGGAAGAAAGGTTCTCGAGTGGCAGCCTCGTACCGGTAGGCGAAGTGTAGGGTGACCCCCCACGAGATGGATTGACGACCTGGTAAGACATGCAGGAATCGATGGATGCAGGTGGCTCTGGACCGTGCTTTGTGGCAATCCTTAGGGGAGGCCTATGTTCAGCAGTGGACCTATGAAAGGCTGTAATGATGATGATGATGACCGTATTTTTTACCAACCATTGACTTTTTTTTATAGGATAAGGGTGAAAAACGAGCACACAGTCCACCTGATGGTAAGTGGTTGCTGCGGCCCATAGACATCTACATCTATCCTCTGTTACAGATCAAAATGCAGATGCGTTTTCACCCGTGAGGACTAAGATGGAATGCCTCATTTCCAGTAAAAAGGGCCTCCGGCCACCTGCACCCACGGTCGTGGTATACCACCCCGGTTCGAGCCGGCCCATCCATGCGACAGCAAAAGCTGCCGCCTGGCTGTACCACTGTTAAAATGACTAGATCCATTTCGACAATCTTTATTGTAAGTAATTTTTTTGCGCAAATCCGAGTACCTGGTGTATTTTAAAAAAGTTTATTTATTCTAAAGTAACGAATTAAGTTAATACTATTTCTCTTTATATAAAAAAGTATCGGGACGTACTCGACCGACAAGAGCTAAGCAGTCAGAGGCGCGAGTACGCACACCCCATAGCTCTAAAAACCTCAAAAGAGGGGACATGATGATTGGTAACAATACCAAATCATAAACAAACACCTTCCTCATCCTCATCTTCATTGCCTTTTCCTTGTTTTTAAATAGCTCGCCACCTGAAAGGCCTGTGACATCACGGAATTTTTGGAATACGGATTTCAGGAAATTAGATAAAGTTAGCAGTAGAGGTTGTGAGGACAGCTAGGTTTTAATAAATATATTTACCGTGACAGCCTTTCAAAAGTTCACTGCTGGACATACACGATCCCTAGACTGCCTAACAGGGGAATATTTGCCATAGTTATCATGCTTGTCTACTGCAGTTTTTTTATATGTAGTTGTTATAAGGTAGTCGTTATTACTCATCTCCTGGTCTGTTTCATCTCTTATAATACCAATGGGAAAATGTGAAAAGTGGATATTCTTACACCGCTAATACACGGTAAATCTATTTAGTGATGGATTTTCTTATGCCGTCACAACTTACGACTGCTTGCTTTACATTTTGTATAATACGGGCAATCTAAGTACAATTTATCAGTATTTAAAAGTAGTGTTACTACAGTCTTACCAGACTGAAATTTTAAACGTTTTTTATCACGGCAATAAAAGATAAATATAACGAGTAATTATAATAAAAACATTCACGTAAGATGTCAATAAATCGTAAAGTGGAACAGCGATACCGTGTGAAGTCAGTGAAGTGAAATACTATTATTCTGTTGGTTCTACCATAACTCTTTATTATCATTTTCTTCAAACATGTAGGTAGAGAGATACTATTAAAGATATTTTATTTTTGTATAAAAGGTTTCTTCCACATTAAAATTTTCTCCTGTATTGTGGGGGCAGTTTACATACATTAATTTTACAAGGACAAACATCCAGACACAACAATTCTTTATGGGATAATGGTTACAAACAAACACAAATTTCACCTATTCTCGATTTACGAATCAAAATGCAGATGTGTTGTCAACCGTGAGGACTAAGATGGAATTCCCGGTTTCTAGTAAAAGGGGTCTCCGGTTCTCAACACTCATCATCGCTGGTATTCTATGAGAGTGTTGTCTTTCCTCGGTTCTTATTTATAGGCCATACAAATACGTGCAGGATTCTAACCTGCGGCCCTTATCGCTGCAACTCATTACTAAGCTACTTCGTCAAGGAGAATGAGATTTTGAAATTTGAAATTTGAGGTTGGAAATTTGAGACTGGATCTAATTTTTCTACTAACTCTGTTACTTTAAGCTATTAAAAAGTCTAGTCAGTAATCCGCAATGTAATATCCGTTTTTTTTTAAAACAAGTTTGAATGAAAAATGAGCACTGTGCAACTTGATCTGGGAAGTTATTGTTAACTACAGATAATTAATCTATTAATGTAATCCTGAGCAGCTTCATTAATATTTATGTCTACCAGACAATTTGGAAGTCTGTTTCTTACGACTTCGCCTGGAATATATGTGATTTACTATCTAATTTTATACAATAATTTACCAGAGTATTGCGTGTTGGTCGTGCGTAAGATCTGCTCTTTTACGTACTTATGATTTACAGCAACATTATTTTTAACCATGTGTGACATGGTGCTATGCCATTGTAAGGTTTTGTAACAAGAAAAACGTCTAAATAATAATCTTATCTAATCCAAGTTTATAATATTACATACTAAGTGACTAATGGGAACGTAGTGTATTATTTGACTATTTACAAATAGAAATATCTGAAAAAATAAACATAGAATATATTGTATTGAATTTTTCTTTACGAATTTTCACATTGTGAACGTTCCGAAGTTATAAATACTTAACATCTTGCATATACACTAAAGAGAACAGTGCTTTGTACTGTTGCTGTTGGCATTTTAATGTAGAATACTTGACAAATTTCTTGCGTACTCGAAACATGACATAAAACAAGATACAGAAACAGTCTTATAATGAGTTCATACAAACATTCTACATACTCCATAATTTTATGAAATATCTTACAGTAGACCCACAAATGAAAATTTATTAAAAAGACAAAGTTAATGCATACATTACTCCTAGTAATGAATAAAATAAATAGTATACAAAATTTTACCTAACTTTGATTAAATAATGTTATAAATAAAAATAAAATAATACAATAAATAAAAATAATACATAAAATAATTACATATAGCATATATATACTAATAATAATTTAATACGTAGTATAGATAACAGTATAGAATAGAAATATAAAAGTACAGAAGAATCACTCTCTGATAGCAAACTAGCGAGTTTAAACCTAGTAACAACGCCGCTAATGTTCGTAATACTTTGAACACCTCGGATGCGACCGTCCTTAAAATAGCCTACCGATTGCTGCGGCGTGCGTATTAAAGCAAAATTCACTTTGCTAGAGTCTGTATTACTTAGCCCGTTACGCTCTTTTTTTATATAGTATAGGGTGACAAACGAGTACACACTCCACCTGATGGTAAGTGGCTGCTGTAGCCCATAGACATCTACATTTATCCTCGTTTGCGAATCAAAATGAAGATGCGTTGCCACCCGTGAGGACTAAGTTGGAATGCCTCGTTTCCAGTAAAAGGGGTCTCCGGTTCTCTACACTCACCATACGAAACACAGCAGTGTTAAGCTGCTATTTGACGCTGGTATTCTGTGAGAGCGTGGTCCTTCCCCGGTCGAGCCGACCCATTCGTGCTACAACTATACTATTAATATAGCTGCAGCATGGCTCTACCATGTACAAAGTTACGTCTTTTGTTAAGGCTGCTCCTACAATGGGATTAAGTGTAGTGAGAAAACAAATTGAATCCTTTAATACTAGTTGGTAGTAGAATGCACCGAGGTGTTATGCAATGTATTAGTAATTTGCTGATAATAAGAACATTATTGTTCAATGTGAGGAATGTTAAAGGTATTACTTACTACTACCACCTACTGGTACTTTATTAGTATTATGAGCTATGTGTTGCCAGTAGAGTAGATAGCATCACCCCATTTCTGCCTGCGGGTGTCGTAAAAGGCGACACCATTCCACATTGAGACGCGTGATGGTCGACTGCAAACCCGCTCCGTATTAAGAGAACTCTGTGTCCCAGCGTTGTTTTAATATTTAGGCTGATGATGATGATGATGAGTTTACGTTTTATTTAAATAAAATTGATAACAGTTTTAGATAGCTTGAGTATATCATTTGTACATGAAAAAATGGTACATGCCAAGAACAGTAGGTTATAAAACTTGTGACATTATAGCATATAGAAAATCGAAAACTGCGAAGCTGTGGTCGGGTCGCAAATCAAACAACAAATTTGTAACTACGGCGTCAGTAACTAGGTGCCTAAATATTTCTATGTCTACCTATAAATAATTATAATATTTTACCTTTCGATATCCTTAGAAACTATAAAGTATGATTAGTCGATTTTCCTATTGTTATTTAAGTACCCATATGCTATGCAGTTTGGTTTTTTGAGTTGAAAACTTAAAAATAAATATCAAAAGTGCTTAAATGCTTATAAGAGGAAATACTTTTTTGTTAACCTAGAGTGCGCCTCACTGAATTAGCCTCTTGTAGGCGGCCGCGCAGCGTAGGTATATTTTCATGCCTAAATTGCAGAGTGAGACAGGCGTGCCTTAGTTGGTTGCGAAACTGATATATTCGTTCAAATTTCTTGAGTCCAAATATGAAACGAATACACTGATAGTGTAGTAGTTAGTTTAGAGACGGTATGAAAATATAAGACATTATATTAAAGTAAAATATTAGTAAATTAAATAAATAATCAAAAGTTACTAAATAAGTACTGTATTTTTTCCTATTTAATGAAAGCCATTGGCAACCACGAAATATCGTGCAAAAGGAGAAAAGATGCAAAGCCATATGCACACTCGAGCGTAGCGATAAGTTTTAATTTAGCGTCCTTGCATGATTTATCTAATTAATAATAATTACGTAGGCTCTTAAAACGTCGGCAAGTAGTCATAGAACATCAAAGAAGTGCAACTCCTGTACGTAGTATTATTATTTATTCTGTGGTTTAGTATAGTTGACCCGACTGGGGAAAAACCACGCTCTCACAGAATACTAATGTAAAAGAGCAGCTTAATGCTGTTGTGTTTCGTATGGTGAGTTTAGATAATCGGATACCTTTTTTACTGGAAGCAAAACATACCATCTTAAGAAGACTCATTTAGATGTCCTTAGGCTAAAATATCCACTTACCATATGGACTATGTGTTCGGTTGTTACCCTAAATCTATTAAAAAGCTATTATTACACAAGAAAGTGGTAAAAATTAAAAATATTATACAACAGACTTCAAAATAAATAAAATGAGAACATCATCAATTTAGTCGAAGTCATTAAAATACGCATTATTTAGGATAACTCAAAAACTGCTGACTAGATCTTGATAAAATTTATATGTGACCACATGAGAATTACAAGCTTGCAAAAAGCATTAAAATCGGTTCAACTAGGAAGAAAAAGTTCTGAGCACACATAAAAACTACAGTCAAACTGAGTACCTCCTCCTTTTTGATCTCGGTTAACATCCATGTAGTATGTATTTAAAGTGTTAACTGCTAGCAAGTTATATTGCAACCACAATTTAAATTAATCAAGATCATGTTGGGCTTTATTAATGAAAGACGATGTTGTGTAACCATTAGGTATATTACAGCTCTTTAATTATTATTAATAATTACATTGGACTGCTTTGTGTCTTGTGGTCGTAAGCGCACTGCTGATTATGAGGTCCTGGATTCGGATCTCAAGTAGGACCAAAATCAGTACCTGACATCTCAAGAATTGTTTCAGATTGTCGGCCAAAGGGCCATGAGAGTGAGGGAATAGAGAGTGCATCTGTGCTTGCACATACACTGACACTATAATCCTGTCCTGCACAGATGGCTAGTTTCCTTTGAGAATGGCCGTCGTGACTAAAATGTCTTGAGAACATTATTATCATTATTGATTCTTACATTCATTTATGAATTATCCTGTACGACTAGTTTTAGAATTTCTCAAAACAAAAAACCTGTATAGGTTATAGCAGCAGAGCAGATCAATACAACTGTCGTGTTTTTATATTTCTTACATTATTTTTCCCTGGATTCGTTTCAAACGGAGAAGTAAAAGAAAAATTTAATTGTTGTCTTACATACAAAGAGCTTCGCTATTACATCCTTAAATTGTTCTAATTCTTATTTTTCACCAGCTCACAAAAATCTACTGGTAGAAAGCATCACCCATTGCAGGGAGGGTTTACCTTAATGTTCACGGCACAATAATAGATGTCTCGCACCTTTGACGCTACTTCCCGTGTCTGACCTAGACATTATAATATTACATCTACCATAAATGTGTTGGCTATACCGCCACCTATCGGAACTTATAAGAACTTTCTGGCATTTTCCATTGTCGCCTCTATTACACCCGCGGGGTGTAATCATGTGATTGATTCTCTTAAGCTCAATCTTAAATCACGACACGGAACAGTTTATGTACAAAAATGTATGTAATATTGTTCAATACATAGGTTGAGATTAAATTGTTTATTATTTCGATTCTTCAAACCTTACAAACGACCTTTTAAAAACAATGTTTTCGTTACGGCCTCGTCACTTTAGTTCTATTTAGGCCACACTCAGATAACACAATATGGCTGTATCAACATTTGCTCTTTAGAACCTTTATTCTAGACTTACGTTTGACTCTTCATTTATAAATTAGAGAGTTTAGGATTGATTAAATTAAATTTATTACTTATTTTTGAAGTTATGCTCAAATGATAGAACCAAACAACGATATACCTATATAGGATATTTCATCAGGATGCCAGGATGTTACTACAATTATTGGGGGCTGTTCTGAATTCTGCTTAACAGGACAAGGTCGCTACTCGATACTCTGTTCACTTTCGAAGAACGGAGATACCCGATTCGCAACAAAATCATCATTGCAAAAATCAAAATTCCTAAATCATTATTATGCCATACATTTTGTGGTATAAAAAGTGTGTGTACCTACACAATTTTATACCACAAAAAATATCGTAAATATATACATTAAAAAATACCGGCCCAGTGCGTGTTGAACTCGTGCATGAAGGGTTCCGTACCATCGTAATACACGTTTTAAGTAGAGGAGTCCTTTTTAATTTTTAATTTTCGATGTATTTTAATGGTTGTTGCTATAGCGGCAACAGAAATACACATTCTGTGAAAATTTCAACTGTCTACCTATTACGGATCATGAGATACAGCCTGCTGACAGACACAGGAAACGGAAGGAAGGACAGCGGAGGCTTAGTAATAGGGTCCCGTTGGTTACCCTTTGAGTACGGAACCCTAAAAAGAGCTTTACTTGAACATAAAATACTATGAAAGTTTACGATATTGTGCGAAATACTATGATTAATAATTATACGTCATACTGTGCTAACATCACATCTTTTGGTCTCCAAATTTTTAACATAAAAAGCCCGCAACTTTTCGATTTCTGCTACTTTAATAAATATTTATGGTCTCAAGTATTCCTCCCTACTTATTTCTTCCTACTTTATACGTAAGACTAAATTACTCCAACTACGGTCATTACCTCGTACGTTAATGTTGAGAACGCAATTTGGAGCCAATCCAGAATTGCATTCGTCGGCTAATCAAGAGCACTAAACTGTTGGTCGCATTTCTACACCGTATTATATATTATGTGTAATATGTATTTTCACGGCTAAACAAGTAATGAATCATTGATAATGCTAGGTTTGACAAAATGTAACTTTAGAATAGTTCACTTGTTGAAAATTTTGCACATTTCAAATATAATTTTATTGTATTTTTTTCTTTTCGAAATTGAACTATCAACCATGAGTTCCAAACACAGACTAAGAAGAGTACATTCCAAATAATAGTACTCTATGGACTCAGTTTTAAAGTGAAACAATTTAACCCTTGGACAAATTCGTATGATAATTTGTGAACAACATCATGTTGTTAACAAATTATCATACGAATTGCAATCTAATGTCATAGTTAAACTGGGCTACATAATGTACCTGTATCAGCATTATAAACACTTTAGTATTTTAAAAATCCTCGTCAATTTATAGAATGCTTACTGTTGGTCTCTCTCTCTTGCTCTTTCTCTCTCTATGCACTAAAGAACAAAAGAAAGAGACATTTAAGGAGATAATTAATACCTTATTTTAGTAAACTTAGCGCCTGAAGAGCTTATTAACAGTTTAAGACAGTCAGTTATTAATTTTAGTCCTATCTGCGTAAAATGAGCTCACCGTAACATAAAGTCTTATAGTTTGGATGGTTCCAAATAGCTACTACGAAACCATATGTTGGATGCCACTAATTTTTCCCAACATTCAAATTCAATTTATAATTGAGTAAACATTAGTTTTGTAAAGTTTTGTTAAGTGTAGGGCGTCCCCCCACGAGATGGAGTGACGAACTGGTAAGACATGCAGGAAGTCGATGGATGCGGGTGGCTCAGGACCGTGCTTTGTGGCATTCTTTGGGGGAGGCTTATGTTCAGCAGTGGACTTGTGAAGGGCTGTAATGATGATGATGATGATGATGATGTAACATTATTTTTGCTTCTGAAATTCCTGAAATAAGTGAATTTATACTATTTCACACACATTATTTATCTTATTTCGATCGCTGCTGTAAACGTATTTACGTTAGTAATTTTATTTGAGTATCTACAGGCACTATATTTACTACAACAGTATCATCTTTTTTCTTAAAGCATTTTCTAGACTCTTTATATTTCGTTTGTATCAATAACACTCATAATTTACTCGGATATTTATTAAAAATTATGTAAAAAGTCTGGTTTTGTTAATCAAACAGAATAATATTCTTTATTGATAGTGGGATTTTTCATCGTTTACTATTTAACATGCTCGAGTTGCTTTCAAAATATGAAAACCGTAATCGCATAAAATCTTTGTTATCAATAGGCCTGTTGGTCTAGTGGTTAGTGACCCTGACTGCTATGCCGGAGGTCGTGGGTTCGATTCCCACCCAGGACAAATGTTTGTGTGATGAGCACGATCATTTGTTCTGTGTCTGGGTGTAATTTATCTATAATATTTATGTATTTAGAAATATATAAGTATGTTTATCAGTTGTCTAGTACCCATAACACAAGCTCTGCTTAGCTTGGGACTAGATGGCGTTGTGTGATAGTTGTGGAATATTATTATTATTATTATTAATACCCAAAAAGTATCGATCCCAGAGTGTCTATACTACTCAAAATTGAAAGAAGAAATAAGAAATTCACTCAATGTATCGTGTCCTTAGTATCGAGTATCAAAGCACGTAGTACCGATACTTTCCCTGTTTTAGTACTATCTACTCAAGAGCTGAATTATTTTTTTCTAAATGCCGATATGAATTTTTTCATCAAAGCTTAATTTGCTTAGACTCCACAAGTGGACATGGTACCAGAGAATTATTCTAACCGGCCCATGCGAAAAAAGTCTTAAATATATTATATATTGGTAAATCCAATTGTACATGCCTTAAGGTGGCACAAGTTGCGGGCTCGAACTCACTGATGGGCGTAGCCAAAAAAGCACGCTATCTCACCTGGCATCGTGCCCGACAGTAATGAGCATGTATCAGTAATGAGCAATTAGACGCTAGTCTTCACACACGTCTTTTCGAACGGCGTTCCAAACTGTTCGAACAAATACGAAGTTACACGAACACGATGCACATATACATACCGCCCTATAATATCCAGATCCCTTCAGCCGTTCTGGCGTGATTGAGTAACATACATCCATCCACCCTAATATCCAAACATTCGAATTTGTAATATTTGGATAATAATTGTAATTAGATTTACCCACCTGTAAATTGTTTTCAAAAATACTTACTTTCCTGTCTTATTACTTTTTTTTATATATACTCAATATCACAAAATGTTTTTATTAAGACAAGTGACAAGACTGTTTCTTAGTACCCGGCGTACCTACCTAAAGTTTACATTTTAGGGTCCACGACGCGGTGACGGTTTCTGACATTTTGTTGCATTGTAAGTTGTAGGTATCTAGGTAATAACAGTAGGTACCTATGATAATCCAACATAATATACCTAGTTTGTCCGCCGCAAAAGTCGTCGAATAAATAATTAAACCATTTAGTCGAATATTAAATATTAGAATTAAAGAAAACGAGGCCAAACTCGGCACATCTAGTTTCCCTCGTCAAGGAGTTCCAGTATACCGATACGAGATACCGACACACCTTCAGGTCTATAAAGTCCCAGACGTATAAGTATATTTATTTATATATAAATTGTGCGTGCTTTTAGCGAAACAAAATATTGTAATAAAAATACGTGGTTAGAAAAATATTAATAAATTCTTACCTTGGTATGTATCAAATTTGGTTTTTAGAATATTTTGTATTTCCACGGTGATCGAAATTTTTTAGTGTGTGCCGCTGTACTAAACAACCACTCACAACGGCATTGGAGGCTGGAGTAAATAAAGTACTCCGTGGCTGAAGCTCGGAGTGCGGCTTCGGCCAATTTAGTAAAACAAATTAATATAATAAATTAATATAGCCTCATCAATCCAACGAAAATTTCGCCATTTTAGAGCCGAAAATTAATTATAACTAAACAAAACAAGCCGTGTAGTAGTAGTCAAGAATATCCACTATCCCATATCTTCCCGTGGGTGTCGTAAAAGGCGACAAAGGGAAACAGGCAGGAGATGGGCAGCAGAATTTTCCTGATTATAATCAAAATTACAAAAAAAAAACTGCGTGGCAACTATGGCAAATACCCCCCTATGAAGAGAGTAACAAAGAGACGGCCCTCAGTCCCCGGCGTCCCCGCTATTCCTGGCTACAATGGCGACCATAGTAACGGCGGGGCAGGGGGTGCTAAGAATCTCCGGTGGAGGTTCGGTTGCCACCTTAGACGACTCGACCTGACAACGTACAACGCACGTACCCTGAGGACTGACGAGAAGATCGTGGAGCTGGAAGAAGAGATAGACAAGTTACGCTGGCATATTATAGCATTATCCGAAGTCCCCAGAGAGAGGGAAGACACGGTAATCCTCTAATCCGGCAACTTGCTCTATCACCGGGAGGGCGACTATCTGTCCCAAGGAGGTGTCGGATTAATCGTCCACAAGTCTCTCGTTAACAACGTTGCAAAGATCGGGAGTGTGCTGACGAGGGTTGCGTACCTTATACTCAAAATCACCAAACGGTATTCGCTTAAGGTCATACAGGTTTACGCACCAACCTCGGCACACCCCGATGAGGAGGTGGAGGAAATGTATGAGGATATCTCTAGAGCCATGCATTCCTCCAAATTCCAATATACGGTGTTAATGGGAGACTTCAATGCAAAACTAGGCACGAGAGAGAACGGTGAGCTGAAAGTAGGGAAATTTGGAATAGGGCAACGGAACCCAAGGGGCCAGCAGCTGGCCGACTTCATGGAATAAGAGGGACTCTTTATGATGAACTCTTTCTTCCAGAATCGGCCCCACAGGAAGTGAACCTGGTCGAGCCCCGACAGTTCGACAAAAAATGAGATTGACTTCATTATGACGACCAGACGACAACTGTTCAGTGATGTCTCAGTGATCGCGAGGGTGAAAACTGGTAGCGATCACCGAATGGTTAGAGGCACACTGAACCTAAACGTTAAGTTGGAGAGGTCTCGTCTAATGAAGTCAACGCTCCGTCCTCCTCGTGCTCTGTTCCAAAGTCTTGAAACCTTCCAGCTCGAGTAACAAAACCGTTTTCAGTGCCTAGAAGACTGCAATGAAGTGTACGACATGAATGACAAGCTCGTGGAAACTGTCCATGCGGTCGGAGCTAAGTTCTGCAAGATCCGCCGCAGAAGAACACAAAAACTCTCCGATCACACTCTTAATCTCATGACTGTTAGACGGGAGATGAAGCTACATTCTTCAACAGATTTGACAGTATACAGGCAACTGAACAGACAGATCTCCATATACATGCGGCGGGACTTACGCAACTTCAATACAGCTTGTATTGAAGAAGCGATCGAGCGGAACGAAGGCTCCAAAGTCTTTGCCAGAGATCTGTCTGCCAGAAAAAGCCAACTGTCAAAGCTGAAGACCGAATGTGGTAACATCATTTCCGAGACACCTGAGATTTTGAGTGAGATTGAGAGGTTCAATGGGCAGCTGTGCACGTCATCGTTGGAGCCACACGCAAGTGTGAGTAACGATCCAAGAGCGAGACTTATCCGACACTATTCCGAAGATATCTCGGAGGTCAGTCTAAGCGAGATTAGAATAGCTCTCCAACATCTTAAAAACGGCAAGGCCCCAGCCGAGGATGGAATCATAGCGGAGCTTCTGAAAGCGCGTGGAAAACCGGTACTGGAAGGCCTTTAGAGGCTCTTTAATTCCGTCCTCTATGGTGGCATTACACCGGAGGCGTGGAGCAGAAGTGCGGTCGTCTTGTTCTTCAAGAAAGGTGACAATGCTCTCTTGAAGAACTACAGACCGATTTCCCTTCTGAACCGGGCGTACGTGCTGTTTTTGAGAGTCATTACGTCTCGCACGCAGACTTGACGACTTCCAGCCTCCCGAACAAGCCGGTTTCCGAAAAGGCTTTAGCACCATAGACCACATACATACCCTTCGGCAAGTTGTACAGAAGTCCGAGGAGTACAATTTGCGACTATGCTTGGCGTATTTGGACTATTAGAAAGCCTTTGATCCCGTCGAAATTTGGGTGGTGCTGCAGTCTCTTCAGCGGTGCCAAGTTGACTGTCGGTATATCGAAGTGCTGAAGTGCTTGTACAGTAGGGCTACGATGGCTTTCTGAGTACAGAACCAGAGTACGAAACCTATCTAATTGCAGAGAGGTGTAAGACAGGGTGACGTTATGTCCCCGAAACTCTTCACCGCTGCATGGTAAGACGTTTTCAAGCTTGTGGACTGGAAAGGATACGGTATTAACATCAATGGCGAGTACATCACTCACCTTCGATTTGCCGACGATATAGTCCTTATGGCAGAATCGTTGGAGGACCTAAGCACTATGCTCAATGACCTCAATAGTGTTTCCCAACGGTTAGGTTTTAAGATGAACATGGACAAAACAAAGATTATGTTTAATGTCCATGTCACACCTATGCCGGTGGTTGTTGGGAGTACTAAGCTCGAAGTTGTTGACGAGTATGTTTACCTGGGACAAATAGTCCAACTAGGTAAGTCCAATTTCGACCGAGAGGTCAGTCGACGAATTCAACTCTGCTGGGCAGCGTTCGGGAAGCTACGACACATCTTCTCGTCAGACATACCTCAAAACCTTAAAACGAAATTGTACAACCAGTGCGTGTTGCCAGTGATGATTTAAGGATCTGAAACGTGGTCCTTCACTGCTGGCCGTATGAGGAAGCTCAAGGTTGCTTAGCGAGCTATGGAGAGGGCTTTGCTCGCAGTTTCTCTGCGTGATAAACTTAGGAGGATATCCGCAGTAGAAGTAGAAGTAACCGACATAGTCCAACGGACTAGTAAGCTGAAGTGGCAGTGGGCCGGACATATAGCTCGAAGAACCGTCAACCGATGGGAAAGAAAGGTTCTTGAGTGGCAGCCTCGTACCGGTAGGCGAGGTATAGGGCGACCCCACACGAGATGGAGTGACGACCTGGTAAGACATGCAGGAAGTCGATGGATGCAGGTGGCTCAGGACCGTTCTTTGTGGCATTCCTTGGGGGAGGCCTATGATCAGCAGTGGATTTTTGAAGGGCTGTAATGATGATGAATGATGAACGAAACCAAAATTAAACTGCCATTTACATTCCATGGATTTCCACATGACATGATGATGATGAATAGACTAAAAATAGATTGAGTTAAACAATTGATATTTTCAAAAGTTATCGTGTTTACTGCACCATGCAGACTAGATAAATCCACACCATAAGCCACTAAAATACCTTTTTTATGTATAAATAGCAATTAATCGATATTAAAAAATATTAATAAGTTCAGCAATCATTTATCTTTCTAACAATGTGCTGTTTATATAATACATATGAACAATATGATTACTAGATACGATTTCATGCGACAAAACGTTGGAATCTTAATTTCAGGCGCTAGTATAACATACCTACGCGCTTTACGCTTAAAGCATGTAATAATAAGATCGGGAGTAGGCTACCCATTGAGGTAAAGGAACATAGATTTCTTCGAATGAAACTGAATAATTGGAGAACTTCGTTGTAGTATTATGTTCAAGGACCGACCATTGATCCATAACGATACAGCCTATAAAAATTCTACGGCTGAACTTAAGCCTCCTATAGCTTGTTTCAAAGAGTGGATATTTGAATTTATCGAAGACGTGTCGCATGAAATAATGAAGAAGTCTCTATTATTTAATATGCGTTTGACTTCGGCTCGGTATGACCACCGTATATTGCACCAGAGTTGTACCGATCGATTAAAATGGCTTTAAAAATACACGATACCCAAGAAGTTTAGCCGCGTAATGACAAAGTAGGACGCAAGAGCTGCATTGATATAATCTTTACCTACTTCTAGTGTGAGCCGTGGTAGCTCAGATGGTTAGCGCTCGCTGTTAACTTCACAGTACTCGAGCAACCCGGGTTCGATCCCCGCCGGCAGAAGTGAAATTGTTAATTGCAATTTTATGTTCTGATTTACTAAGTGCTCGGCGGTGAAAGAAAACATCGTGAGGAAACCTGCATGTCTGAGAAATAAGAAAAAAAATAATTCGCAGACCTGTGAAGTTCGCCAACATGCATTGGGGCAGCGCGGCGGACATTTCCTTGCCCTAAAACCCTCTCAGAAATGAAAGGAGGCCTGTGCCCAGCAGTGGGACGTAAATAGGCTGCTACTTTACTAACTTCTACTTCTAGTGCTAGATCGGGAACACCTTTGAGATTGTATAAATTATGTTAAATATAAATAAATATGAACCTTATCGCTTGGTATTAAAAATATAGGTCAAGTTGGTCCAATACTATTTCTAGCCGATAGTTATTACTTTTTTATTATTAAGGGGGTTACTGCCATGAATGTGTAATAACCGCCTAACGTTAAGTCTTCATTAATACATCGAAATCATTGCGAAATAATCGCACCGGCTCTACCATGGCATGTGTGGTAACTTCAAATCGGAGCTAGATTCAACATTTTTGCAATTTTGTAACGGTTATTTTTATAAATCAATCAAGGCTTCATTTGATGTTAAAATAGTAAGGCCATGTAATGACATCACATAAACATTCATAAACCAATCAATTTGTCACAAGCATATAGACTCGTTCCAATAATTACATAAAAGGAGTTTGCAGCTGTTATTTATATATTTTAATAAATATTGATTGAAATTTTAGAGAAACATCCATATAGGTAATGCAAAAACTTGCTCCAGCTAATACTAGAGCTAGTGGCTCCCCCCTAAACAGGTTCCCGTCTTAGTAACCGTAGCTTTGTCACCCACGATGAAATAAGAAGAACTGGCTGACTCGAGGTGAAGGGCAGGCCCGAGGTGGCCACTCCGAGTAAGCTTTGCGAGCTCACTTCGAATGTGTGTTAGTGAACTACGGTGAGAGGGGCGTCCTCTTCTCCTATCGCCACAGCCGAGGTGAAATTGCGGAGGACGAGGAGTGTTGGTATTACAAGTCGCCACTCGCCCTATCCTTCGCAAGTCTGGCGGGGCCGTACTATTGATGCGGTGGTGGTGGGGCTGCCGGGGGGAGGAGTACGGTATTGCGAGGCGCCGCTATCCATACCCACGCTTCGCAACCGAATCTTGGCAGGCGGCTGAGCCATAAACCAGATCCGTGCTTGCCACCGTGAGGCGTACGCATTTCGTACGCTACGCAGGCATTTCCCCATGTGAATAAAAAGGGTTAGTGGCTCAACGCGCCGTTATAGCCAAATGCAGGGCTAATGCATTGCTGCCAGTCGTCATGTTAGTATATTTTATGTATTATAACACAATAAAAAAATTAAAAAAAATATTTTTACAAAGAGATTTTTAAAAGAGTTACAGTATACCTTATTACGACATTAAGTTCAATTTTCCGTAGAACCTTATAATACTTGAGAAGTGCTTTTAGCCGGGACGGAAGATGTGATTTAGATGTGGACAGGCGTGTCGCTGCCGGGAACAAAGTCAATGGTGCCCTGACTGCGTTAGTCAAAAGGCAAGGCGTAGTGAAGAGTGCACGCCTTGCAATACATAACGCAGTGTTGGTACCGACTTTGTTATATGGCAGCGAAACCTGGGTATGCCAGAAGAAGCATAAAAGCAAGTTGAATGCAGTGGAGATGCGATCTCTTCGTAAAATGTGCGGCGTTACCATGGCCGACCGAAAGCGAAACGAAGAGATTCGCAATATGGCAGGTTTGAAAGATGACCTTATAACAAAAATTGATAAGGGCTTGCTTCGATGGTTTGGGCACGTTGAGCGAATGAGTAAAGACCGAATGGTGAAGAAAATACAAAGTCAGGTCATAAGTATTGTCACACAGTAAAAAACTTTTCTTTTAGAATGCTGGCCACAAAATAGTTTATTGAATTCGAATTTCGAATTGTTCATGAAAATAAAACTGTATACTTTTTAGAATTTTACTCATTTTTAAATATGGAGTGGACGCTTAAAGAAGACCGTGTTGCAGTTATTGCGTTGCATCGTTGCGGTTACGCGCCAATTCAAATTTTTGACATACTGAAAATTTGGAATATAACCAAAATATTCGTTTATCGTACCATCAAACGATACAATGAAGACTCTAGTGTAGATGACAGGTCAAGAAGTGGTCGCCCTCGGTCTGTTAGGACTGCAGCAGTGATAAAAGCTTTGAAGGCGCGAATTCAAAGAAATCCCAAACGTAAGCAGAAACTGTTGGCCCTTCAGATGGGGTTAAGCAGAACCACGGTGAAAAGGGTGTTAAATGAAGACTTAGGGCTTCGGGCATATCGAAGAAAAACAGGACATCATTTAAATGCTCGTCTAATGGACCTGAGACTGAAGAGATGCCGCGCTTTGTTGAAGCGGTACGCGGGAAAAAATATCGGGAAATTCTTTTTTCGGATGAAAAAATTTTTCCGTAGAAGAGAGCTACAACAAACAAATGATAAGGTGTACGCACACAGTAGTGAAAAAGCGAGCAACCGTATTCCGCGTGTCCAACGAGGTCATTTTCTATCCTCGCTCATGGTATGGTTGGGAGTTTCTTATTGGGGCTTAGCAGAGGTACAGTTTTGTGAGAAAGGTGTAAAAACGAATGCAGTTGTGTATCAAAATACAGTCCTGACGAACCTCGTGGAAGCTGTTTCTCATACCATGTTCAATAACAGGCACTGGGTATTCCAACAAGATTCGGCGCCAGATCATAGAGCGAAGAGCACACAAGACTGGCTGGCGGCGCGTGAAATCGACTTCATCCGGCACGAAGACTGGCCTTCCTACAGTACAGATTTGAATCCGTTAGATTACAAGATATGGCAACACTTGGAGGAAAAGGCGTGCTCAAAGCCTCATCCCAATTTGGAGTCACTCAAGACATCCTTGATTAAGGCAGCCGCCGATATTGACATGGACCTCGTTCGTGCTGCGATAGAGACTGGCCGCGCAGATTGAAGGCCTGTATTCAAAATCACGGAGGTCATTTTGAATAAACTTTAGTGTCATAAGAATCTATGTTTTGTTAAGTTCATTTTGTTATATAAATGGTTACATAATGAATAAACTTGTTTCAATTATTTTATATTAAACATGTGACAGAATTTATGACCTGACTAGGTATATAGCGCGAAAGTTAATATTAAAAGGTGTCGAGGTAGACCGAGACTAACTTTCGAAGACCATGTGAGCAAACTGCTCAAAGAGGGGAGGGTTAAGATTACTCGGATACCTAGACGTGCATGTATGAGGAGATAATGAATCTGAAAGAAGCGAAACAGGTATGTAAGGATCGTGACACTTGGCGATCTGTTCTCTCTGGCTACCCCGTCAGGGATTGTGCGTGAAGATAAGTTAAGTTAAGTTAAGTTCCGTAGAACCTTTACCCTAGACAATGGGTGTCCTCTAAAGATTTCTATGTTCTTTACTCTTTTACTTCCATGTTAGTCCAACTACCACTTTTGTTAGCGACTATTCTGTTATTCGTTTGGTATATTTTTCTTATTTTATCTTGTCTGTCCCTGCCATCTCGCTTATGGAATTTAATATACCTTTATTAAATTCTTGAATTTCGTAATTCCTTTCTGGTCCTCTGATTTTCTCTCTGATTTCTCTTAACCCGAGAGTGAAAGGTGTCCCTTTCTTTGATTTACTTTCTAGTAAACTTTTTCATATTCATTCGTGGTTGTGTTAGTGCATATATCTGACATCCACATATAAGCATATAAGCATGGCAATAGGCAGATATATCCTTTTCTTTTTACTCTAATGCACATTTCTTTATTTTTCATTATTTCACTAAGTGATCTGAATTTTTCTAAGTATTAGTAACCCATCGATCTATTTCTTCGTGCATTGCGTCAGCTGTAGACTGTACAGACATTAAATGTTGCAAGTTGGGATGCTCGTATATGTAGTAAATTTGTTGATCATTTTGTGTTATATTTTATATGATAGGGTGCCAAACGAGCACACAGTCCACCTGATGGTAAGTGGTTGCTGTGACCCATAGACACTCACCATAGGAAACACAGCACTGTTAAGTTGCTATTTTACGCTGGTATTCTGCGAGAACGTGGTCCTTCCCCGGTCGAGCCGACCCATTCGTGCTACAACTATACTACTACTATAGCTGCAGCATGGCCCCACCACGTATAAATATTGTCCGTTTGTAAAAAAAAAATGTTATTATTTTAAAAACTTTTATTTAACTTGCAATGTTTGTGTGTTTGTTAGGGTCTGACCTAGCAACTGAGTTTTGAAGCAGTTATCCTCAACCGATTGAGCTGAAATTTTGTATACTTGTTTAGTTTGGATGACAATGTATGGTTAGAACTAACCTTTGTGTATAAACAAGAATACAACATGTAACTTGATATTGACAAAAGTAAGTAATTTTAAGAAGAAAAAAATGTTTTTTTATATAAAATAGGTAAATCTCACGACAAGCTTTAATGATTTCTTATATATACGTGATCAAAATGAAAAGACTGAATGAATTTAAAGTTTATTTTCAACTATTTAGAGCATTTAAATGAAAGCTTGTTTTTAAAAATGATTTTTTACTATTAATTTTTTTGTTTTAATAATGAAACAGACACAGAAACAGAAACTTTTTTATTCAATATAGGTTATAAATAATACTTATTGAAAATCACTCACTGAAAATCATTACTGATTCGGCGGAGTCGAGCAACTGGTACTACTAGCTTCACAGAATGAATATGGCTTATATTTGCAAAACAACTTTTATTTTTATGTACGTACATTAAATTTTCTTAATTTTTGAGAGACCAAGATTCCAAAAAAATTGTGGTATTGACAAGACTCAGTTCATCCCCATTTAAAGTTACATTAGTATTTAAATGTTTAACATTTGGAGTCTTGAATTTCATACATTTAGTTTTAGTGCCATTTGAATGCAAATTATTAATATTAAACCAATTTACTTATTTAGATATAGCACTAGTTACTTCTTCATATTTTAGTAATTGTCGTTTTAATTTGAAAATTAAAGAATTTCATCTAATAAATACTCTGAAATAATTTAATAAATGATCATTTATTAGTTATGACTTTACTCTATAAAATGTTTATGGGACGCACTAGAAGAAAAAAATATAATATATCTTTTGATATCACCAAAATAAATGAAATACGCAAACTAACAGCAACACCACCTATCACGATGTGCCATCACGGGGCAGCATCTCTGCCACGTCACCATCAATCTGCTTTGATTTTACTATTTAATACAATAGAACTGCGATAGAACTAAATGAAAATTCTACCCCGCTTCGTATCAGTCAAGTTATATGTCTTTAGCATATAACTCAATGTCGAAGCGTAAGGTCGTTCAGCGAGCATTGCAAAGAATTATAGTCGGGATTCCTCTGATAAAGAAGATATGTTAAAAAAGGAAATCTTCTGGAGAATATTTTTTGGTAAAAATTGGTGTTAGTTCGCGAGGATTTGTGGCTATCAAAATGTGATTTAATGGTATTATATAATGTTTGTGATGAGATGAAATGTAATAAGTTAGATAATAAGAAAATGTACACTCCTGCTTGAAGCATGACAAAAACTGACTAATTTTCTTCAGCGAGTTTTAGTATGTTTTTCTTTATTAGACTGAAGTTACAAACACACTTAAAACAAACCTGATGTTAATTGTCTACTACAGTCAATAGACATCTGCAGCCATCTTCAAACAAAGAAGGCTACAGCTGTGTTTTCACCTCTCAGGACTAAGCTGGAATGCCTCACATTCTGTTTTTATACTGGCCTAGCTTAAGAACTGCTATTTGACAACAGAAATTAGTAAGAAAGCGGTACCTCCCCAGGCGGACTCTGAGACTAAAAAAAAGTTCTAATACCTGTGTTGTTACTCAGCAAATTACAGTTGTTAAATCTTCCATGATACATGAGAAAATCCTAGTGTGGAGGTACGAACAGAGATGTTACATATTAAAATAACGTGCTAGTGTACACCAAAGTAAAGCCAAAAATTGTACCAGAACTAAAGTTTTTTTTTATAGGATAGGGTGACAATCGAGCACACAGTCCACCTGATGGTAAGTGGTTGCAGTGGCCCATAGACATCTACATTTATCCTCGTTTGCGAATCAAAATGCAGATGCGTTGTCACCCGGGAGGACCAAGATTGAATGCCTCCTTTCCAGTAAAAAGGGTACCTGGTTCTCTACACTCACCATACGAAACACAGCAGTTTTAACCTGACCCATTCGTGCTACAACTATACTACTATTATAGCTGCAGCATAGCTCTACTACGTATAATTCCTAAGGAAAACCAAAATAGATGTGATAAAACAAACCAAAATTACTTGTATTTTCGCTGTTATTTTTGGTATTTCTATACCGCTAAAAATATAATGCGTGAGAGTATTTTTATTTATTTTCTTATAATAAGCATCGTTTTTTCTTCGAATAATATAAACGCTTTCTCTCCGAGATACTTACGTGTATCTGTAAATGTCTCAAGGGAATAACTTGATCGATAGTCGAGGATGGTCTCTCTCGCCCCGACATTCCTTTGGCGATTGTATATGAAAGTATTATAAGTTATTTCAAGTTTGTGTGATTTATCGTTCCAGAATATCATATGATACGTCATGTGATTTTGTAAATTACTAAATAAGTTTTGTTTGATATATATTAATATTATATTGCTTGTTGTAATACTTAAGGCACGATATTTATACGTGGTAGAGCCATGCTGCAGGTATTAGTATAGTTGCAGCACGAATGGGTCGACTCGACCGGGGAAGGACAACGCTCTCACAGGATATCAGCGTAAAATAGCAGCTTAACACTGCGGTGTTTCGTATGGTGAGTGTAGAGAACCGGAGACCCTTTTTACTGGAAAAGAGTCATTTCATCTTAATCCTCACGGGTGACAAAGCATCTGCATTGTAAATCTTAATTGAGGATAGATGTAGATGTCTATGGGTCACAGCAACCACTAACCATAAGGTGGACTGTGTGCTCGTGTGTCATCCTATTATATATAAAACAAAATTCCCTTGTAGTGGCGGGCTGGAATGCCCAATACCTCGTTTCTTCCCGTGGGTTTCGTAAGAGGCAACAGAAAGAAACTGAGGTAGAAGATGGGTAGCAGCATCTTTCTGATAACAACAAAACTGCGGTTGCCAATCCACTCGCCAAGCGTGGAAACTATGGCAATATACAATATACCCCCAAGATGAGAGTTACGAAGAGACGGCCCCTAGTCCGCTTCGGTCCCGCTATGCTTGGCTAAGATGATGACCACGGTGACGGCGGGGCAAGGGGTGCTAAGAATCTCCAGTGGAGGTTTGATTGCCACCTAAGATGACTCGACCTTAAAACATATAACACATGTACATTAAGGACTGACGAGAAGATCTAGGAGCTTATCATTTTATTTTATAGGATTATCCAAGGTCCGAAAAGAGTGGGAAGACACGGTAATCCTTGATTTCGGCCCAAGTTATTTTTTTATAGGTTAAGGGTGACAAACGAGCACACAGTCCACCTGATGGTAAATGGTTGCTGCGGCCCATTGACATCTACATCTATCCTCTATTACAAATCAAAATGCAGATGCGTTGTCACCCCGTGAGGACTAAGATGGAATGCCTCATTACCAGTAAAAAGGGCCTCCGGCCACCTGCACTCACCAAGCGAAACGCAGAGGTAAACCTCTACTTCACGCTGGTATTCTGTGAGGTCGTGGTACCACCCCGGTTCGATCCGGCCCATCAGTGCGGACAGCAAAAGCTGCCGCGTGGCTCTACCACTGGTGTTAGATTTATCGCTATAAGTCTTTCGTTAAAAACATAGTAAAGATTGGGAGTGTGTCGACGAGAGTTGCGTAATACCTTATACTCAGAATTACCAAACGGTATTCGCTGAAGGTCGTACAATTTTACGCACCATCTCGACACATCGCTATGAAGCGGTGAAGAAAATGTATGAGGATACCTCTAGGGCAATGCATTCCTGCAATCCCACTATACGTTGTTAACTTCAACGCAAAACTGGCACATAACGGTGAGCTGTAGGTAAGGAAATTAGGAATGGGGTAACGGAACCCCAGCAGCAGCTGGCGGACCTCATGGAGAAAAAGTGACTCTTTATGATGAAATCTTTTTCCCAGAAGCAACCCCACAGAAAGTGGAACTGGCCGAGCCCAGTTTCAACAAAAAATTAAAATGATTTCATTCTGACGGTTAAACGGTAACTGTTCAGTGATGTCGTCGTGATCGCGAGAGCGAAAACTGGCAGCGACCACCGAATGGTGAGAGGCACACTGAACCTAATCTTTAATCTGGAGAGGTCACGTCTAATGAAGTCAACGCTCCGTCCCCCTCGTGCTCTAATCCAAAGTCCTGAAAACTTTCAACTCGACTCACAAAATCGTTATCAGTGCCTAAAAAATTGCAATCATCATCATCATTACAGCCCTTCACAAGTCCACTGCTGAACATAGGCCTCCCCCAAAGAATGCCACAAAGCACGGTCCTGAGCCACCTGCATCCATCGACTTCCTGCATATCTTACCAGGTCGTCACTCCATCTAGTGGGGGGACGCCCTAAAAATTGCAATGCAGTGTACGATATGAGTGATTAGCTCGTGGAAAGTGTCCATGCGGCCGGAGGTAAGTTCTACATGGAGGAGCCGCTAAACAGGTTGGACAGGTTACTTAACAACTGTGTACGATTCATATTTGATCACGTTTCAGAATTTCGCTCTCAGTTAAAGTAGTTTACTGAACGCCAGCACAAAGATTTCCGAATCCTGTCCACCCTGTTTTCAGTTCTTAATGATTCTACCTTAACCTTTTGTCTAAAAGAAAGATTTCATTTCCGTATTGACACTCATTCTCTCAGTGTCCGTCCTTCACACAGTTTATTACTGTCTACTCCTCTCCACCGTTCTGGGTTTATGTCAAATTCTTTCACAGACTTTCATTTCCCTCTAGAACAAATTGCATATTGAAGTGCGAATAATACCTGTCAAAAATGTTTTTAAAAGAAAACTATACGAGCATATCCGTAGCCTACAAAGTTGAGTCAACTTTATACGTTTATGGTTATTTATATATATTTATTTAGATATATAGGTATAAATATGTGCATTTATTCATATATGTGTATTAATGATATATATTTTATATATATATGTAAAAATGTCTATATTTCATTTATGTGTCCCTACTTAATAATATAATTCACTTTCTGTTCTACCCAAGGATAGCTGGTAGAGAATGCCATATAGCATTAAGATCGTATTTTCTACAAATATTTGGTCCAATAAAGAAAAAATAAAACAAATAAATAAATGGCGAGTGGAGATCCAGCTGTAATACATTCCATTACAGCTGTAATACATTCCATCTTAAATTAAGGGACAGTTCACACACACGCGTAGAGCCATGCTGCAGCTGTATTAGTGGTATGGTTGTGGCACGAATGGGTCGGCTCGACCAGGGAAGGACCACGCTCTCACAGACAACCAGCGTTCAAATAGCAGCTTAACACTGCTGTGTTTCGTATGGTGAGTGTAGAGAACCGGAGACCCTTTTTTCTGGAAAGGAGGCATTCAATCTTGGCCCTCCCGGGTGACAACGCATCTGCATTTTGATTCGCAAACGAGAATAAATGTAGATGTCTATGAACCACAGCAGCCACTTACCATCAGGTGGACTGTGTGCTCGTTTGTCACCCTATCCTATATAAAAAAAAACACAGAGACGCGTTTCGATATGACGAAGTTTGAAGAGGTTTCACGCAGCGCGCCACCCCGTTGCTAGAAGCATCGCGACCGCGACTCGCGAAGCCGCGAGGCGCATCGTGAAGTCGCTGGCAGCACACTACTCTTGCACGCTAGGCCTACTGACGACGTCGTGATGCGTCGAGACGCAACGCGGCATATCGCGACGCCGCGGGGCATTTTCGTATTATTTCAATAAAACGTATATAGCTATTTATGTAGTAAATAAAGTTATATCACAATATAATAATATGTTGTAGCACTATCTTAAAATTCTTCTAAATCAATTAATTCTAAAATCTTAAAAAGTGCGTCTCGTCTCGACGTGAACTGAATCTTATTAATGACAAAACAATCACTATTTATACAAGGTTGTAGGTATCTATAAGCTAAAAACAAGCTGAAAAACAAATTAACATTCCACCTGATTGTAAGTGGGTAAAGCACTTACAATCAGGTAGAATGTTAATGTGTTTTTCACTTAAGTATGACGGTTTGTTAAAGAGTACCTATTTCATAATTTGCGTTCGTTACTTCGGGACATCAGGACATCAAACACCTTCAGTCCCCACCCTGTGACCTTGGATGGTGTAAAGTGCGAGATACATTGAAAATTACAAAAGTTAAAATGTAAACGTGAAAAATTCGGAAAAAATATTAAACTGTTTTATTTTAGGTCTATAAAATAAATAATTTTAATGGGAAATTTTCATACACAAACAATATTATGATTTAGTGCTCATAAATATAAACATTTACATTGCATGTTTGAAGTTAGTGACAAATCCTTTTTGAATGTTTTATCATAAAGTCAGTTCAGTTTTGTCGTATATGTAGGATTTACAATCTTACTAAATATTTATAACTTGAGAGGGATAGACCTAAATTCCCGCGAACAGCGACTGTGTGCATTATTTATGTACATACACATTTACATACACATTTATGCATTCAATACTAATGTATTTCGATTTTTCGATTTAGCGAGTAAAATAATTTATTAGCCTATATTGTCCCATGGTGGGTATCCAAAATCACGAGTGTAGGAAATAACATACAGTTTTTATGGCTTCCGGTATGATGTGGAATAACCTTGAAGATATGTTTTTCGATCGTTTTCTCATCATACTTTATTTAATGGTATTTCAAATTTTGATATTATTTTTAATTAGTTTGGTGATTCTGAGTACAAGGTACGCAACCCTCGTCGACACACTCCCGATCTTTACAACATTGCTAACGAGAGACTTGTGGACGATAAATCCGACACCTCCTTGGGACAGATGGTCGCCCTCCCGGTGATAGAGCAAGTTGCCGGATTCGAGGATTACCGTGTCCTCCCCCTCTCTTCGGACTTCGGATAATCCTATAATATGCCAGCGCAACTTGTCTATCTCTTCTTCCAGTTCCACGATCTTCTCGTCAGTTCTCAGGATGCGTGCGTTGTACGTTGCCAGGTCGAGTCGTCTAAGGTGGCAATTGAACCTCCACCGGAGATTCTTAGCACACCCTCTCCTGCCCCGCCGTTACCATGGTCGCCACCGTAGCCAAAAATAGCGGGGCCGCCGGGGACTGGGGGCCGTTTCTCTGTTACTCTCATCATAGGGGGGTATTTGCCATAGTTGCCACGCTTAGCGAGCGGGTTGGCAACCGCAGTTTTTTATTGAAATTTTGGCTATTATCAGGAAGATGCTGCTGCCCATCTCCTGCCTGTTTCCCTTTGTCGCCTATTACGA